>JAHHFK020005450.1:0-66323 GCA_024533555.2 Aedes koreicus | reverse complement strand
GATGTTGTCGAACATGTTGGAGGGGGTGGGGGTGGTGGCGTTGGTCCACCAAATTCACCAGAACTTGGAACCGTCATAAGGGAACGATTCGATTGCAATTGCACCGTTGAAGTCACAAATCACACACGACTGCCCGAGAGCAAACGAAATCGCTAACTGATTCTGAAGGCTTTGTGGCACGTTCTTGGTTCACGCTAATTGGAACTTCTCTTATCTTATCGTAACCTGCGAATACCTTCGAGATTGTTTATCAATTTTATTTGTAGTTATCCAAAGCGCTTTCGCTAAACCAACACGACAGCAAGAGCGACGAATATCTTCCATAAACTGTTAGGCACGATCGAGCATTTCAAACAACCAATTCACCAAAAACACGTGCCAGCTCTGGATCACCGCACGAGATAAACTGCCCGATGTTCGAATTCCAAGAGCCAATAAACTAACCATCCGAACCGAGGGGCAAGGGTTCGTATGTTGTAGGTGACTCAGCTTATCGATTATTTTTGGCTATCTTTTTTTTTATCGTCAAAGAGCGCGACGAGACTTGATGTTTATTGCAGTGACTCACGATTGCAACTAAGCGATGAACCTGCTGAAACTGTGAGCTAAGCGCCCTGAACTGGCGCGACCGCAGAAAAACGCGAGCTGCCTCTTGAACGGAGAGCCTGGCCAATCTGGGAGAGGACGCGCGCAGTAGGCTATGCTAAAGATGATGTTGCCACCACCGAGTCTAGATCGCGTTAAATTTGTTTGAATATCGTTTCATAAGAAGAAGCATAATCTGTTACATACAATTTGCCCCCAAATTTTTTTATTGGCAATGCGAATCAACAAACGAGAGCAATTCGATTCGATCAGCAATCACGTGTGTGCCACTCATTCAAATGCACGGTGAGAGAACATACGTGTGAGATAAACACGCCGCAATGCACTGGACTTGGGTAAAACCAAGTAAACTGTGCAAATAGAAGTGGATTTTTGCAAAATGTGCACTATCGCCG
Source organism: Aedes koreicus (assembly GCA_024533555.2). Taxonomy (NCBI): domain Eukaryota; kingdom Metazoa; phylum Arthropoda; class Insecta; order Diptera; family Culicidae; genus Aedes; species Aedes koreicus. The sequence goes on along the minus strand of JAHHFK020005450.1, from coordinate 65,322 downwards.
ATCGGATCAGGAAGCTATTTAGTATTACTTTGGTGTGACTCGTGTATTGTTCACTGCTTGTGTTGTGACGAATTGTATTCACTAGTTTGACATTGGCGCTTCTGACCGCAGAATGGCTCTATACACAGTTGTTTGATTCACTTTATTCTGTGTTCCACCATTCCTTCGAAGACTGATGATTCAACTCTGTCGTTAGGCACGATCGGAAGGGCAGGCGTTCCGGGAGGAAGAGTTTTAAATGCTTTCGAGTTATGGTTTGTTATTTGAGAAGCCGATAGTACGAATATGACGTAATCCTGTAGGCTTGACTTGTGTTCATATTCCCAACAAACGAACGGCTTGCAGCAATAAATAAGCTAATTTACTCATTCAAGATTAAAGTGAGTATGTGTCAAAGTTAACTGATTCATGGATTGACTCCTTAACATTCAACCGAGTTTAACATTCCACAAGGCTCGACAAAACGTATTCCCAACAATTTCGTTCCATTCTCAATAAGAAGGTTGAAGAACTTTTCCGAAAAACATCAATTTGTAATTTTAGATTGACATAGCTGTTTTACTATGTTTTTACTTCATTTCCGCGAATTTGTAGCGTGTTTGATTTTTTGCATGTTTTATAAATTATCCTATGCTTATGTTGCAAGTTTTATCGGCCATATGACCATATGACACTCCTGCCCTCTTAAACCCTTACTCAGCTGCTTGAAATTGCAATGAAAATGCTTATGAAAATACGATTGGCAATTGGATTTGCATTAGGATGGGACACGGTTGTATGAAGAAAAAATAAATAAAACGAATTTGCGCGCTCCGAGTAAAGGCCCAAACGGAATGCTAGTGGAAGTGAAAAGGCCCGATCTGAGTATTTGCTTGTCGAACAAAAAACTCGACATCATTTGCGAGAACTGTCAAACTTGCCGTTGTCGTTCCGCTTCCGTTCACATTACGTTTGAGCCTTACATATTTCACGCAGAAAAAATATCGTCATAACAAACATATTCTAGGTAACTCCAAACATAAACTTAGTTTATTCTGGCCGCAAAAATAAACTTGCTTTATTTCAAAAATATTCTATGTATAAAATCAAGCGGCATCGATGTTTGAAATAAAAATCATGTTATGTTTATTTTAAACATATTAATTTTAAGAACAAACGTACAAATTTTGGATTTTAATGGTTGCGTTCTAAATTTATTTTATTTGCTCTATGAATCTTGGTTATCTTAATTCTGGATTTGGCTTGAATTCTAACATATTCCAGGTTCAACGAGTTTGCTCGCTCCACTACTGGATTCGAGCAAATAACCTACCAATAAATGTGACGATTGGCTCATGTTGCAAGCGTCGAAACTTTGCCTCGGCCTCATGTTCTGGAGAGAGAAGTACACGCTCAAATTCACCTACCCGATGAATATATTGTTGAAATAACAATGTCTTGAATTTGATTCAAAAATTGTTATTTTCCTTCGAAACAGGCTTTCTATTTACTTTGAACAATTCTTATGTTTCAAGTTGAACATCGATATTTTTAATTTAAATGAACGAAATTTGTATCCGTGTTGTCTACCTTTAGGGTCATACAGCCACTTTGTCAAATTTCACGTCAAAGGTGAAACTATTTGGTCACGTTCGAGGTTTAAAGTATATATGGGATTTACTATGGAGAAAGTTTACGTAACTAAATCTCCAGAAAAGTGGCAATTTAACAATAAACCATTCTCCTAGGGGAAAATTAATAAGAAAAAAAAATAGGGTTGGTTATATCTAGGATTAACCCGCGAGTTTCACGAACGACCGCGTTGGTGTGTAGTAATAATGGCATCTAATTTATGCAGATCATAGAACATATGGTTGGTTAATATTGAATCTTTTTACCCTTCTTACACCAAAAGAAGGGTATTAAGATCGCTTGAAAATTCGACTTTTTATCCGAGGCCCAGAGGGCCGAGTGTCATATACCATTCGACTCAGCTCGACGAACTGAGCACATGTCTGTGTGTATGTATGTGTGTGTGTGTGTGTGTGTGTGTGTGTGTATGTGTGTGTGTGTATGTGTGTGTGCGTTACAAATAATGTCACATCGGTTTCTCAGCCATTTGTGAACCGATTTCAGTTCTGTTGACGGCAAATGAAAGCTACAACATTCCCATAGAACGCTATTGATTTTTTTTTTATTCGGACATTTCGTTACGAAGATATCAACGAAACAGTACTTGACGGCCTATTATAATAGTAATCAAACAGTTTAGTCTCCGATTACATACTGAGCTATTTGTGTACCGATTTTAGTTTTGTTAGCGCCAAATTAAACTTATAAAATTTGATAAAAATTTCATTAGGATTGGATAATCCTTCATGGAGATATGACCAAAACAATACCTGAGAGCACATAATTGTGAGATGAAAATATACTCGTTGCAGTTCAAACCCGAACAAGACCACTCACCCCAATTGATGCCGCTTGTATTCTATTGTTCTGCATCTGGTGCTTTGTATAGCACATTCAGCGGACTAGCCACACTATGCGACTCTATAGAATTAGAGTAGGATCGGTTGGCTCGAGTGGTCCGGTTTTGAACTGCAACGAGTATATTCGAAAATTACACAAAGTCTCCATTCACTATAACTACACAATTTTCAACGAACATGTACTTGTTAAGCATCTTGAATCCATATCGATAATCAAAATTGACGCTTAGGATTGTGTAATAATTCATTCTATGGACTGATTATATGGAATTTCTAATATTTATGTAATTTTTCCTTTTATATACCTAATATAAACAGGTCGTTAAAGACTATTAATGGCAATATTTTAATCACATCGATGAACAATACGTTCAGGATTGACAAATAATTCATTTTATAAACTGAATGTATGACATATCGAATATTCCTGGTTCTTCCTGGAATTTCTGATGAAAATATGTATACAGTACCATTTTGGCCACATTTTAGCCGTAATTCTGGTGAAGTGTAAGAAGGGTTCAGTCTCACCATCGGTGGATTAATTCAGGTTTTTTTTTTTTTTTTTCCCTCCCCTCTCCTATAATTTATTTTACTTCTCTCCTTTTTTTCCCCTTTCCCTTCCGGCCCCACACCCAGAAAAAAAAAAATAAATAAAAAAAAAAAAAAATTTGAATTAAAAAAAAAAAAATTTCGCCCCAGGCCCGAATTAAATTTTTTTTTAAAAAAAAAAAAAAAAATATTATTAAAAACAAAAAAAAGAAAAATAAAAAAAAAATTTTTTTTAATTTAACAAAACATTATTTTAATCAAAAAAAAATATTTTTTTTTTTAATAATTTGTTTTTCTTTAAAACAAAAAAAAAAACGTTTTGACTCAAAATAAAATTGGATTTGTTTTAAAAATAATTCTGGTTAATTTTAATAATTCAATTTAAGGTATGCTTTGAGTTTTCTTTATTTTATGTGATAAAAGTAAAGGTCAAAGTTTAATGATTGTTTTTAAACAATATTTATGATGTTCACATTAGTACCTTCAGGTTTTGAGACGTCTTGTTGGCTCGCTTGTTGGCCAGGTGGTGTAGACGCTGAAAGAAAATGTCGATTCAACCAACGGAGGAAGATTCTTGATCGTTTTGATTTGATTTTTATGAACTTTTTCTCCATGCGTTTGTACCATGCATACATTTTGTGCTTCTCGCCAAAAATGGCTGCTGTATCAGCTCTTCCACCTCCTTCCGTTAGATAAATTTCAAAATGTCAATGGTGTACTGGTTGTCTGAAATAAGCCCTAAAATTAGAATTTTTAGCATAAGTTATATAAATTTGAATACTTAGGAATGCATCGATGCCTGCTTCACACAACTGAAACGATTTTCAGAACTCCGTAATTTTAAATTCATCCACATCCAACGTCTCAACTTCAAGTTCCTTGTTAAAAATCTCCGTCGGCGAGTCCATTTTGCAGTTTTCGTGTTATAAAATGGCACGAAGGAGATACAAAAATATGCACAAAACATCATGCCATTTTGAAAAGATTTTGTTTTCGAATCAAATGGAAATATTGTTGATTCAAATATATGTTTTTTTAAACCAATGCTGAGTGGTATTAAAAACAAATATACATTATTTGGTATCCAACCAAAAACATCCATTTGAATCAAAACCCTCGTACATTTGATTCTAATATGCTGTATTTCTCTGCATGTATGCTATTCAACGCTAGTATATAGCACGAGAGATGGACCGAAATTATTTCAGTGTTCGGCTTGAGCTTGCCGATAAATGAGGTAGACATTAATTGAATCAACATGAAAACATGGGCCGAATTTACAGTTGGCAATCAACTTGTGGTCCTTAGTACAACTATGTCCATGCCGTGCGAAAGAATAAGTGAAACTCATGTTATTGCAGCACCTAAAATGTGGGTGCCCAAAATCCTGTCATCTCCCCAGGTCCAGTCAGGTAGTCGTCTGTTTATTATCTTTTCAGTCATCTTATTCGCAGCTTTAAACTGACCAATGCATTTTTTAATGGGCAATATAAAGCCCGATTCAAAGTAAATTTGGACGCATTCAAGTGATCATAACTCAAGAATTAAACAACATACACGGTTGATCAAAACGTCAAACAAAAGGGTATTTATTCAAACGATATATGAAAATTATTACATTTCACGGTTTCGAACGAACTGTCGCACTTTACTTGTGATCGATGCTTTCATGATCTGCACAGTCGCTGGTGACACTGAGCGGCGAACTTATTCCACTTTAAACGCATTTGTTGTGCATTTGTCACTTCTTTACCGCATCCTCGAGGTTTTCGCTTGACAATTGCCCAATATTTTTCGATCGGTCTGAACTCAGGGCAATTCGGAGAATTAATCTCTTTGGCGACGAAATTAACATTGTTTGCAGCATACCATTCTAGTACCTCCTTAGAGTAGTGGCAGCTGGCTAGTTCCGTCCAAAACATAACGTTGGTCTTGTGTTGCCGAATAAAGGGTAAAATTCGCTTTTTCAGACACTCTTTAATGTAAACCTTCGACGTCATTGTGGGAGATGAGATGAAACTTATCAGCAAAAACAATTTTATACCTGGAAGGGACATCCCCACGACCAGTTGCCAGGTAAAATTTTCGTCCGGGGATTTGTTTATAATCCATTTTGACATATGTTTCGTCATCCATTACAATACAGCCATCAAATTTCGTCGTTCATATAGTAATCGTGCTCGCTTTTTGGCCACTAAATTTTGTTTCAGGGAGCGATTCGGTGGAAAAGTTGGAATCGTAATTCTTCGCCAAATCACGTATGGAGACACCTGGGTTGCCTTTCACGTACCTCAACACCTTTCTCCTCAGCTCTTTGTTCCTAGTGCCACTTTTATGATAGATGCGCTGGGCTCTATCCACACTCAGAGTATCCTCGTAACGTTTGATTACAAGACACACACACCGTTGACTTTGGGAATTTTTTTTTTTTGCTATTTTTGAGGCAGACCACGAAGGATTCTCTAGATGTTTGTGCACAATTAATTTTCTTTTTCCAAGCTCCATGATCCGTAATTTCGAGATGCGTCGATCAATCGAGAAAAACTTTTCACGAATTTCTTTGTCAATGAAACATCAACAAATGCCTGTCAAACGTTTTTTGTTCCAACCACCAGGGACGCGGTGGTGTACGTTTAATCCATGTGCGTCCAGATTTACTTTGAATCGAGCTTTAGAATTCGACAAAGGTTTTTCATTAGGACTCAACAAAAAAAGTAACCAATGATTCTTTCGGTATATATCTCGCGACACGAAGTGTACTCATGTAAACCACCAATTCTATCGGATAGGTGGACTCTTGCTCTGCAAAATGATGTCGTGGATCGAAGAGGTAAGTTCACAATGTCAAGAAGGTTGTGGAAAAAGCCGTTGTTTACGTTTTAAAGTTCGGCTCTAATGGAAAATCTCTGTCGAATTAACTACTTCCGATTGAATGACTCAAACAATCCAAAATATACTATTTTTGATAATATGCTATGATTGTTTAAATTAAATCACGAAAATTTCACTTGAACACAAACTCCTTTTATTGCAAAATTTAATTGGTCGTAGAAAAGGACGGTATTTATGATACGCGTTAGAAGTTAATATCTATTTCCTGTTAATTAGGCCAGCAGAACACCATCATGTGCTGTATTCACTCCGTATAATAGTTTATTAAACCAAACGTCGCTGCGAATGGCCGACGGCAAGATACTTGGAATGATTCCGGTATGTACTTTAGTTGTCACAGCCATCGTTTCCTACCCTTGAGGTTTTCAGTGGTTCGAAATTCCATAACTGCAGTGGGTAGATATGGACACCGGCACCCACCCGATTAGCCGGTCTGGCAAGGCTTTGTCTCCCATACTACAACAAGCTGAGAGCTAGGGTTGAACACTGAAATAATTTTGGTTCGTCTCGCGTGATATATACTAGCGTAGATAGCATAGCCCAGAAAGAAGAGAGGCACGTTTCAGTTATAAAATCAGATACTGGCAACAAAGCAAAATAATTTTGCAACTGAGTGGTGTGGCTATTGCTGCATTAAACATGAAATGAAACCTAATGAAATAAAAAGAAGACAATTTGAACCATTTGTTACTCGTTTTTGAGGACCCGGAAAGGGAAAACCATATTTTTAACCTTTTTCAAGATTTGTATGGGAGTAAAAGTAGGTCACTATTAAGTGAAAAATTGAATTACTTAATTGAATTTTTATCTAATCTAATCTAATACAAACGCAGCCAGTACGAGAAAGCATCCTGGAAATACTTGGGTTAGATGACGCCCAATTATTTTTTTTTTCTCCATATTGATGCTTGCAGCATATCAAACACATGAAACAAGCGTCAAAGCGGCCTTTCTTTCTTTCTTAGCGTTTCAAGCTTGTTGCTCTCGCAATTAGCTTATTGCTTTCTCTCAACTTAGTGAACGAAATGCACTTCCACAGTTATTAATTGAGAGCTTTCGATACCAGGTACCATTTTTGCATTAGTTTGATTGTGTGGCAAGTACAATCATACTCTATGCCCAGAGAGTCGAGAAATTTTCCTTAACGAAAAATTCCTAGACCAGACCGGGAATCGAACCCAGCCACCTCCAGCATAGTGTTGCCTTGGCAAGCCGCGCCTTTACCAACTGAGCTAAGGGAGGACCCACACAGGCGCGCACTACAATATCTCAAAATATGGCAAACGATTTCTTAACAATTAATTTTAACTTGTAAAAATACCAGTTACAGCAGAAATAGAAACGCAGTCCTACCACAGACATCCAGGCTCGAACATTTTTTCCCCAATTTACTGTGTACATTTTTAAAAGAAAACCGTTGGAAAATCAGCGCCACCTAGTCTAGGTTTCACCAAACTAAAATTGACAGACTATCAAATCTCAAGGCGCGCAGGTGGTGCCATCAACATACGATTCGCCAAAACTAACGGAAACAAGCTATAATTTTAAAATGGCAGTTACAGAAATTTACACACGGAGGGCACTCCAGCTTGGATGTCGGTTCTCTGTGGTCCTACGTAAAAATACCTTCAACGACCGCGAAACCATCAGACGCTCGAGGAAGAAGTTATTGAGTAAATACCGATTGATTTCCGGCGAATAGTTCATAATCTGATTTTTACGAGCCACACTGCACTGCACAATGCTGATTCCAATGTTGCGCTTAAGCCGTTAGTTTAAGAGGAATCTATTGAACAGTACCTTATCAAAAGTTAATCTAAATCCTATTGTATTAAGTTGATAGTAAACCTATATTATTTTTGTCCAAAACTATAGCGTAAATACAACACAGAGACACATTTGATAGTCAATTTTACAATTATTGGGGGTTAGGATGACTATTGCAGTATAGTGATATTGAACCAACTACACATTTTATGTTGATAAGATTTATAAATTTGATGTTTTGATAACTTATGTCAAAAAAGTCGGTTTTGGACATACCAATTTCAAAAATACGTTCTTTTGTGAAAAATTTAAGTAGCATAATAAAAACTTCACCACAGCCTAAAAAAGTACAGTAAATATTGTGGACAAAATTTGAACTGCTTCCATCAATTGGTTTGGATCACAGTATTTCTCTTTTTCAAACGGTATTGACCTTGCTGAAATATCGGTGCAAAAAAAAAAGCCGAGGCGAATTCATCTTGTTAATACACATGATTTGTTACGCTTGTTATTTACGAAATTACAAGTGTAACCCATGAAGAACTTTAAAATATGGCATACGATATGTATGTGGTCCAAATCACTTCATGGAAACAGTTCAAATTTTATCCACATAATTTCCTATACTTTTTTAAGCTGTGGTGAAATTTTATGCTACTTAAATTTTTCACAAAAGTAAGTATTTTTGAAATTGGTATGTTCAAATACGACTTTTTTGACAAATGTTATCAAAACTTCAAATTTATAAATATTATCAACATGAAATTTTTGTCACATGAGGTCTGTACATTAATTATAGTTCTGTCAAAAGTTCAGCCAAAAATATTGATAATTGACAAAGTTACAGAAGATTGAATATGACGGTTTATGGAAGCAAAATTTTGCTCGGCTTATTTTTGCTTCTGAGTGTATGATCACGGTCAAAACGACCATTAAACATAGTTGATCCAACGTTTGCCACAATGTCGGAATAGTCCTTGTTACCATGATAATAGTCAAAAATGCCTTGAACGTGGTGAATTCGACCATTGTCATGGTTATTGTAACCATTATATGCCATAGTCATCCTGACCATGATTTAATTGTCTGTATAACGATAGAATTTTTCTCAGAGCAGTTTAAGCGCATCCATCCATCCTAACTAAAGGGTGTCCCACATCAAATTGCATCACGGAAAAAACGCTGCAGAAAATTACCCATGGGGTATTGTCTCTTGAAAATTTTGGGTAGAAGTAGTTTGGAGTGTTTTTTTTTTGTTGTATTTTTATCGCTGTCGGTTTTTCGAAAATTGGAAAAAAATGGCATCATGCGAAAAGCAACGTCGCGAAGTTATTTTTCGCGAGCACCTGGAAAATCTTCAACTCTCTCATCGGGACATCGGAAAACAAATCGGAATCGTGCAGTCAACGGTGAGTCGTGTTATCAAACGTTACTACGAAACTATGAGCATCGAACGAAAGGAGAAATGCGGTCAGAATGGATGTTCTATTAGTGATCAGGATCACAAGCGTGTCGTGAAAGCGTTTAAGCGGAATCCCAATGCTTCGGTTAGGGAATAAGGCCAAAAAGTTGAATCTGTCCAAGTCTTTCGTTCAGAGAGCCAAGGACCGGGAGGGACTGCATACGTACAAAGTGCAGTAGGCTCCAAATCGTGACGAACAGCAAAATACGGTGGGAAAGTCTTGGGCCCAGAAACTGTACACTCAGATGCTAACGAAGCCTCATTGTCTTATCATGGATAATGAGGCTTACGTCAAGGTGGACTTCCGGCAGCTTCCGGGGCTACTGGTATTCACCTCCCAGCACAAGTTTGATGTTCCGGAGGAAGTAAGGGAGCAGAAACTTTCAAAGATCTACCTCAAGGAGTGTCTACAGACACTAGAGCGTCTGCTTCCTGTTGAAGCAACACGAGGGCCCTGCGATCTTCTGGCTGGATCTAGCTTCGTGTCACTATTCAAATATTGTCATGGAGTGGTACGAAGCCAACGGGATCACTTTCGTACCCAAGGACATGAACCCCCCCTAGCGCACCGGAACCAAGGCCCATCGAAAAATACTGGGCTATTATAGTCAGGAAGAAAATGAATATATTTTTTGGCTCAGGAAGTACTATCCCACCGCCCTAATAAAAATTACATTGAAAATACCATACAATCTTATGTGCAAATACAGTGATACTGTAGATCTTTACGATAGGATAACAATTGAACATATTGTTTTTCAACATAGAATCAATTGTGAATGGCAATTCTACAATAGAAACAAACGGTTGTTAAGTATCGTAACAATATAAAAAATATTTTTTCTCGAATAATTTCGAATAAAAACTATTCATTTTATGGTTTTTTTATCATCAAAATTTCGGCTACAATAGACTTTATTGTCTATGTATCATGTTGACAATAGACTCATTCTAATAGAACAATACATGAACAGTAAGGTGTATTGTACAACCATTGTATCAATTACTACTTTATGGTTCTGTATGGTAATCCTATTGTACTTTTTTATTCGGGCGGTCCCAAGCTTAATGATTCGCCCCTAATAACGTAACTCACACACAATAACCCCTTTAACCTAAATCAAACAAACACTCAGGCAATTTAACTTAAGCATTTCATAAGGTACAATTATGAACGATGCTTTTAAATTTCATAAGCGTACCCAAGCAACACACAAGTTTAATAACGGTTGAAAATACTTATTTGACTAGATTTGGTTATATAAAAGCTTACTCATCATTAAATCATGAAGATGTGTTACTCGGGTAACTTAAGAATGCATTTTTTTCTACACGACGTTGTCCTTGTATATCTTTAGACTTTTCTGTTAACATGCGTTCACATAATAGTTTATAATAGGACATAATAGGTCAAGCCACTGGACCAGTAACATCAACGTTCAAGGTTCGATTCCAGGTTGCTCCATGTTTTCATTTTTTCAACATCCTTATATGTCAAAAGGCAAATTTAAGAAAATTCATGCTGATTTCTTGTGGCAAAAAATCATAAAGGGTTTACGGAATCAAATGGCGACACACTCAAATATTCGGCAAAATTCGCCCGTTCAACCAATCATCTTTAAACTTTCAGGGAGTAAAATAAAACCTGTTATAAATATTTTCCCATGTTTGTTTTATTCAATTTCAATTCCAGATCCAAATGCACGAACCTTCTTCTTTACACTACTCATAAGGTCCTGTACAACATTTGGACCAACTTTTTTTGCGTAGCAATCCATTTTTTCTTCATATCATCCTCCGACTTAGGATGCTTCCGAAGTGCCTGCTTCATGATGGCCCAGTACTTTTCAATTCACCGCAATTCCGGTACGTCCGGGGGGCTTAGATGCTTCGGCCCGAAATTGACCTCCTTAGCCTTGTATCACTCCAAAACCTCTTTCGAGTAATGCCACGAGGCTAAATCCGGCCAGACAATCGTAGGACCATCGTGTGACCTCAGAAGAGGAAGTAGACGCTGGGGTCACGAATGGGGTGCTCCGCTTTCCACACGAGCAAATTGCTTGCCAAATCATATATTTTTTGGCAAACTTTAACATCTTCTGCTTTCTAAAGTCCTCAGGGACATCGAATTTATGTTGAGCAGTGAAAAACTGGAGCCTCGGAAGCTGCCGGAAGTCTGCTTTTACATACGTCTCATCATCCATAACGAGGCAATGTGGATTCGTCAACATCTGGGTGTAGAGCTTCCGTGCACGTGTTTTACCTACCGTATTGTGCCGTTCATCGCGATTAGGCGCCTTTTGGACTTTGTACGTGTGTAGTTCTCACGTTTTTTTTCGCATCTTGCACGAAAGTTTGGGTTAGATTCAGTTTCTTCGCCACATCTCGAAGTGAATTGTAGGGATTTCTCTTGAACGCTTGAACTACCCGCTTGTGATCCTTAACACTATACGGAGATCCATTTTTTGCCACTTTTTTCTTTCCGATCGATGGTCAAACGTTCGTGGTACCGATTTAAAACACGAGACATCGTAGAATGTACCATTCCCAGTTTCCTGCTGATGGCACGATGAGAAAGATCCGGATTTTCGAGGTTCGTGTGCAAAATTTCTTTGCGCCGCTGCTGTTCTTCCGACTCCATCTTCGCAACGATTGCACATCTGCTAGTGTAACTTGCACAGCGTAAACAAATACACATTGAACTAATTCCACCCACAATTTCAATAGAAAATACCCAACGGGTAAAAAGTTACAGCCATTTAAAAGTGGTGCAATTTGATTCCGTACAACCTTTAATGCAATCTTACGTATAACATAAGTTTATTTCGCTGAATGTAGCATTGAACCTGGTAAGCAAATTAATATTAGAATTTCTTCCTTAAATAAGAAAGTTATGGCCTTTAAACCATGTATAGCCATTACCCACAACGATCTCACAATTTTTAGTAATTTACCGGAGTTGAAACAGGACAAAGGTCCTAATAAACCGTTCGCACTACAACCTGTGTCAATTGATACAGTCTATCTTGATATGAACATTCGTCCATCTAGTTTTCACTGGAAATAATATGTAACATATGACATATGTTATCAAGATACTCTGTATCACGTAATCTGGATGGGTTATAAACGTAAATTCCTATATTCCATCTTCTACATTTCTATATAGTGCATCAATTTAAACCTTTCTATGAGCTTATTATGACTAAATACATTATTTCAAAGAGAATAAAATAATAAAATCCCAAATAAAGAGCCGTGTAAAACTCTGGACTTTACAAATTCGGAAATATGTATATCAGTCTGGCCAAGGGGGGTCGAAACGAACTTCAACAATGTTTAAATATGCTTAGATTTCGATGAACTTTTTGTTTATATTTTTCTTCTCTGGAATTAAAAATATAAATATGTTGTTATCAGGGGTGGCATGTAGCTCGAAAGGAACGACTTTTTGTACGAACTCTTGTGAGAAAAAGTTCTTCGTTTCGAGATCCGCAATACAGCCCCAGATATCATACCAATGAGTTTGTAATAAAAATCTTCCCCATTCGAAGTATTGTGGATATTTTCGTTCGGTGTACATAAACCCTGTTTGCCTCTTTAAGACTCAAGCTCAGCACATAGGTGGGAATAGTCATATCGTTCCCTCGATATCATCGCCCAGCCCTGCAGCTGTAATTGTCAAAGTCACGTTGATGGGTGGTGGAGTGAAGAAAAACAACGAAACAAAGTGTAGAAGAAGAAACACCTTGTGTTACGCGAGTGAGAGTTGGTTGGTTATAGTTCGGTTTCGAAGGAAAGCAGGAAAAATCCTTCGCTTTTTCGCCCTCCCGATCGGCACCTCTCAGTGAACCCCCCAGAAAGACGATGGAGATCAGCAAAACAACCATCGGAATTGCGGCTGGCGTTGCCGGGACTTTGTTCCTTGGTTACTGTATCTACTTCGATCACAAGCGCCGCAAAGATCCGGATTTCAAGAAGAAGCTGCGTGAGAGTGAGTAAAACAGAACGATCGCGGTGTGTGTGCGCGTGATAGAGATAATAAACGGAGGAAAATGTCGCTTTCTAATGTGTAAATTTCTGTTTTTCATGGTTATCCTCTGTTCCGGATGGTGTTTAACATGGTTCCGTTCGGGTATTGTGGAAAGGGAGGAAAGCAAAGAAAGCGGCTTCCTCGGCTGGAGGGCCAAGGACAACCATGCCCAACATGGCAGACCACGAAGAAGTGCAAAGGTGAGGAGCGGTTTCGTTCTATGTAGCTTACAAGGACCAGTTAGATCACTGGCTCGGTAAAGGGGGCTCCTATCGATTTTCCATTTGTCGCATGCTTCTTGCCTATCTTGTAGAGTTGTGAGATGTTATGAAGGTTTATGTAATCGTGCATTGCAAAAAACAAAATGCGTTTTGGAAGCAATGAGAAGTCTAGAATGAAATGAGTCATTTTCGTGTAACTCATGTTTAGTTTCGATATGACGTTGGGGCAATCGAAAACATTCCTAACAATAATGTAAAAAAAACTTGCTCGTTAATGCATTATTTGCGGTTTAGATTTTTCCTGCAGGAAATTCAGATGGGTGAAGCTCTCATCTCTTCCGGTGACATCGAGAACGGTGTCGAGCATCTGGCCAACGCAGTGATCGTTTGCGGTCAACCGGCACAGCTTCTTCAAGTCCTCCAGCAGACATTGCCAGCCCAAGTGTTTGCATTACTGATCAACCGTATGCGACAGTACGGTGGACAGAGTGGAGGCGAAAGTGAACGGGCCAAACTGCAGGACCTGAACGACGATCTGGAATAGTTTGCATAAATTGCAGCAGACGGAGACTGGAGATACCAAAAACAAACAGAAAATCGTAGTGTCCCGCGGTTATTCGCACATGCAGTTTGATCACATCGGATCACACACTATTGTAGAGAAAAGAGAGAACTTCAAACAACCATAAGAAGTAGAAGTGCATTAGTATAAAACAAAAACCTATCCTATGAAGAGCTTTTTGGAGGAGACATGCGTTAAATTGACCGTCGTTCGAATTGATGTTCATTTTTTCTCTGGCATATTCAAGTTTTCTAACTCGGAAACCGCAACCAAACAAATTCGGTGTTTCATGTTAGATTGTGGTAAGTGCTCTAATCCTAGTATTGAGTTCGTGCATTTGATTTTAGCATACAACTGCCCTTGTTGATTTCGGATTTGTTATGTGCAAATGCCGATTAATTGATAGCTAGTTAAATGTGAACATACGCTGAAGCAAAACTAACGGACATTGATGTTGAATCGCATGTAATTTCTCAAACTTTCGGAGTTCGAATCAAATAAGCAGTTAGTAATCGCCGTGTGTCGTACCGAGAGAAATACAAAGAAGAACATGTTGTTAAATTTGATTGAAAACTTGAAATGGTAAATAAAAAGCTTTTAAATAAGATGTTCGGTGATCCAATTCTTGTGAAAGTGCCTTTTCCTAACAGAAAGTCTGGTCAAAAAACAACAACAACACCACACAACTAAGCACAACAATAACGCAATTCATAATTAAATTAAAGCTGAACAAATTATCTACAATACTACTACGAGTCCCAAAACGCTCATGATCGAGCCCCTAGATTGCACACAGAACCAAAAGAAACGAACAAAACAAGACCCAACACACCCACTTTATTCATAGTCCCATATCCAACTAGGTAACTATTAGCAAAAAAGTATAAAATAATAAAATGAAAATAAAAAATTATATTATAAAGTTTGAAAGGAGATTTTACACAACCCAGCCAAAAAACAAAATTTTCCCACCTAAAGGTAATTACTTTAAAAGAGTCCTCACAAAAGAGATTCTCTCGGCCTCGCTCTCTTTCACTCATAAACCAATCACCTAAACGTTTTTCATTCTACTATTTATAGAGTATGCGAGCCAGCACTGTTGTGTTTTGATCTGTACTAAAGAATCCACAAAATTTTTTATAATGGCGCTGTAATGAAATGAAAGAGAGCGAGCCCGGAGAGAATCTCTCAATTGTAGATTCGCCCTAATGAAAAAAAAAACCCTAGACTTCATAAAATTAATTTGTTAACTTTCCATGGTTCAGAACAGCAAACGTCTTATTAAGCATGTTTAAGCAAAGGTGTAACTAGTTGAATATCGTTTCTAGTTCAATCACTAGATATAAAATTAAAATTGTAATCGACCGCTGCATATTAGACTGAGTCAAAGGACATGTTATATTCTATATTCTTAAAAATCTTCTGACGCTGTAGACATTGTGGGAGGATCTATAGAACTTATTGATCTGTGGATATATGTTGGCCTTATTTGGGAGTATTGTGGAATTTCCGAACACTTCTGCACTTCTGTGAATCAGTGAATGTATTGTATTGTTCTTTATTGATAACGATAAACGGGGATATTGGAAGTTCTGTGAAATCATATAGGAGTGAGGTTGAAGGTTTTGGAAAGTTGTTTAGATCTTCTGAAATGTTCTGTGAAATATTTAAATGTTTTTGTGAAACTTATGGGATTATCTGGGAAGTTTTGGAACTTTTGGAATTATTGGTTTCTGTTTTTTTTATTTCTTTTTTTTCTTCCACTTTATTTTTTATTCTTTTATATTTCTATCTTTTCATTTTTTCTTTTCCCTTTCTATTATTATCACTAAAATTCTGAGGATATCTCTTTTTAAAGTTCTGTTACATTATTATTTAGGTCTGAAATTTCTGGAAGGTTCTGTTGATGTTTTTTTTTGGAACCTATGCAAAAATTCTAGGAAGTTTTGAGAAACTTCTTATAAGTTCTGAGAACATTGGATGTTCCGTAAAATTATTACAAAGATCTGTGTAAATGGGAGTTTTTCCCGTAACTTCTGTGGCTATATTTAGATCTTGCTGGAGCAAAAAACGCCTTCCCACCTCGGCCTCCTTACCCTTCAGGAGTGTAACACCATCATGTACAATTCATCCTTCAGGTTACGGTGGAAGAACGCCGTCTTCACGTACATTTGCTGGAAAACGAATCCTTGCTGAACCCCAGCTGCAGGAGCGAATGTGTCCTCATAGAAGAATCCCTTCACGACCAGCCTCGCCTTGTACTTGACTGCATCGTTTTTCAGTCGGAACACCCACTTTGTTTTCAGAGGTTACACTTCTTTGGATCAACTTGAAAAACGCTAGAACTTGTTCTTCTCCATGTATTTTTTTTTTTAAATTCTTTATTAGGGTGACTTTTAGCCTCCTGGGCTAGTTCGCCATCTCTTGTCTCCATGGAACATAACTGGCTTCGAATAGCCCCCATCCACATGAATCGGTCATCACGGTCGGTAACCTTCTAGAACGATTCGGGTACATCTGCGGAAGTCAATTCGATAGAAACAACTCTATAACCGATGAAGTAATTGAATAACGAGGGCGACACCGGCGTAATGGTTAACATCCATACTGCCGTTAAAAGCATAATTGTCCCATACATATAGGGAACCCCATATATAGCATACCTCTCACGCCAAAGTCACGAGTTCGAATCTCACCCCCGAAAAACAAAAAAAACCAAAAAAAATTTAAAAAAGACCGGGGAGGAACCGACCCCGCCCCGAAAAACAAAACCACCAACCAAAAAAAAAAAAAAAAATAAAAAATTTTTCGGGGAGCCTGCGCTCCCGCCCGTTAAGCCTTCACGGAGAAAAAACAGTCCCGTTTGAAACAACAAACTTGTTTGTTGAAATCCAATCTAAAATAAAAGTTGTTTTAAAAATCCGTTTTGTTGTTTTAAACCAACGATTCAGTCTTGAAACAAACAGGCAGGATGGTTGTTTCTACCTAAAGATATTACCACAAAACAACACAAATAATGGTTGTTTTAAACTAACATGTTTGTTGTTTCCACCTTGCAACAGGTTTATTATTACCAAAACACAGGTTGCGTTGACTCAGGGAAACAAATTAAAATTTTAGATTGATTCAACCAAAGCGGCGGTTAAATCAAACTGATGTATTGTTTGGAGAAAAAACAACTGAAAGTTTAGTTTGAAACAAACTATTTTTTTGGGTTATTCCATTTTCCGTCCGGTTCCACTGCAATTTAATGAATTTAATAAAAACCTGAAAATAGTATAAAGGCTCGCAGTAACATTTGTACTTTTTTTTAGACAGAGAGGTCTATAAATGTTAATGTGCGCTTTTCTAATGTTTGTTTGCCTTTTATTCAAATAAATATTATTGGAATGATTACAAAATAAATGTAGGTGAATGGAATTATTTTTGTTTTAACCGTGTTCGTTCGTTTGTTTCAAACAGCAATTCAGTTTAAATCATACTCAAGTTTGTTTGAAACAAACCATAAGCGTTGGTAGAATCAACTAACAAATCTGTTTGTTTTCGTAGCTGTCAGAATGAAACAACCAACATAATAGTAAATTCAAACGGATGTCAGTTGAACTTAACTGCTTAATTCCCGAAACAATAACTCAGAATTTTAGTTTGTTTCAACCACCGTAGGTAGTCAAATCAATCTAATATGATGTTTGTGCCCAATTCAACGTGACATTCCAGTTAAATGAAACTAGAATATGTTTGCGTTTACCAATCTTTTTTCTCAGTGTACCCTCCCATTTCTCTCCCCCCCCCTCCTTTCCCTTCCTCCCTCCCCCCCCCATTGCCCCCCCCCCCCCCCCAAACCCAAACCCTTTTTTTTCCCCCCCCCAAAAAAAAAATCGCCCCCCCCCCAATTATTTTTTTCCACCCCCCGGGCCCCCCCCCAACCCTGGGGCAACCCCCCCCATTTCCCCTCTTAAATCTAACTTTCGTCAGCTGCAAGCGTTTCATAACTTTCGAAACGCTTGCAGCTGAACACACGAAGTTTGTCTAGTTCCAGTTTGACACCGAACCACATCTCAGCACGGGTAACACCAGATGGTGGTACATTTGAACGGAACAAACTTTCTCTATCAAAGTTCGGTTGAACCTCTCCGCTACACCATTCTGCTGGGGTGTATATGCAATAGTCGCTTCTAACTGGATCCCTTATCTCATGTACAACTGAATCTGATTCGTGGATCAGTACTCTCTAACTTGATCAATCGTCCAAATCAATCCACGTTTCCAAACATGGCCACAACATTCTCGAATACGCTGGATTTTCGCTTCAGCAAGTAAATCATCGCGAAATGGGTATGGACGTCGATGAAACTTTCTAAGTAGCGAGAACCCGAGGTCTCGCACTTAGCTTGTTTTGCACTCATCGTAAGCGTGGTGATTTTCTTGCCAGCGCAGCAACTGGTTCATCCCCAGAGGAGGCAAGCAATATGCATGTGAGAGGCGTATTTGGGTGAAATGCCATGTATGCACATGTGACGGAGAAAAGGATTCAATATATTCATTATTGGGCACAGTCGATTGGAGGGTATCTTGAGGAATTACACGAATGGTGGGTTGGGGAGTGGTTTATTGAATCCGCTCAGGATGACCTTCTGGATTAGTTGGTTTAGGAATCAATTCTTTGCGGCTCTTGGTTCTTTGCGTGATTTGACGTTCACTGCATCTCCTCATCGACTAGGTATGATCTGTTATAAGGAAGGAGCGTCTGTAAAGGAGCAGCGTCATACTACATAGGTTCTTGTGAATCGTTCGACCTCCGGTGAGTCAGTAAGATTATGTCTGGACCCTTTACCCCTGAACAAAGCCATCAAGCGTCCGCATTTGCAATTCAACACCCTCGACGAGATTCTCCCCGAGCTAGGCAAAGCAAGAGTGTTTTCCTACGTCGATGCCAGAAAGGGTTTCTGGCATGTGGTCCTAGACGAAAGAAGCAGTCTCTTAACGACATTCTGGACACCTTTCAGGCTACGTTTGAAATTCAATAAGAGTGAAATTAGAGTGCAAGGAAATTCTTTCAAATTCTTCCAGTACCAAAAGAAAACATTTTTTTTTTCTTAATTTATCAATGGAAAACTGCTAACCTGCTCATTTTTATTTCTAGTTGTTTTTTTTTCTGTTATTGGTTTCAATTTCAATGGTTTTTTCTTCTCATCCTCCATTTTAAAACTAGTCTCTAAAATTTTTCAAACACAAAATTCAAAGTAAAATATTGCCAAAAATCCTCTAGCTTTTCTGTGAGCGTGTTGTTTTTTCTCCCACGTTTTTTTTAATCGATTTTTTACCTCTTTTCTTTCCGCTACTTATCTAATATTTGCCTTCAACTTGTCTCCAATAACTTGTTATGAGACTCGTTATAAGATTACTATGTTCCTTTTGTCGTTTCTTTCTTTTGTTTATCCTTTTTTTTTTTGTTAATAGAGATAGCGTTTTAAAGCGAAAAATGCTAATAATATGGCTTCGAGATTACATACGCGCAGGAGTATTGGTTTGGGTTTTGTCCTCACGTCCAATCTTGTTTTCCGAAATTTCGTTCATCTAACACTGTCAACAAAAAAATCCTAGATGATAACTTTTGTTTTTTTTCTTTTTTTTCTTCGCTTACAAACTAATTTAGATGTGTTCCGTTTTTTCTCGTGTTGATTTGTAACAATGAATGCAAGAAATGAAAATTTTGTATATTAGCGAATTGGCGCGTGATTGATGGTGACGATGTTTCCGCCCTTCCGCTATCTTTGGTGAGTGATTATTAGCCTAGTAAATAGTTGAGATATTCCGCGCGGAGTAAAATCAATCGTGAAATGGCAACTTGAGCGGAATTTTATTGTTTAGTTTGAGTAATATTTGGTTCCGATTCGTCGATATTCGTCGCTAAATGGCACTCTAGAACGCGCTACGCTTGGATTTGGGTGAGTAGAGATAATAAGAGAAAAGTGTGTTGTGATGATGTTGAGTTGAGTTGAGTTGATGAGTTCGAGTTACTATAAGGAAATGCGATGCGCGACGTTTGTCGGTTTGCTACTGCTGGGGATTATACAGTTTTATTTTCCGGTTGTTTACTCTTTTGCTTGGATAATAGAATTGAATGGTTGTTTTCTTTAGGTTAGGTTTGTATTGTTTTGTTTTCTTGTTTGTTGTTTATCGTCTAAGAATCTAATATCGCTAATGATATCCGCTAGTAATAATGTAAAATAAGTCTTCTCATGTTTTTTTCTTCTTCCTCCTCTTCCTCACTATACTTCACTTATACGTTATTTTGTTGTATGCTATAATTAATAAGTTGATTATGCTTGGATTATTGCGTTTTCTTTAATACATATACTTTTGCTGCTTTGTATTCTGTCTTCCCGTCTCTCGTCTTCTCCTTGTTAATGTATCGTAATAGCTACTGTTAAGGCAATAAATTAATGTAATTATAATGCATTGTTCTGCCATTTTCAATCCGTTTCTATATATATAATAATTTACCTTTTCTTTGTCGGTTTTGTTTTGCTTTAATAATATCCCTCAATAATGTGCAATAAAAATCTTTGTGAAATGAGATCAGAGTGACGATGGCTGGTTTTTGACTCTGATTCATCGATCATATTTCCTTTGCAGGCGACTTTGCGTGTGTCGGTGTGTGAGTGTTTATGTAGTGTGTCTTGTGAGTGTGTGTGTATGTGTGTGTCGTGTATGTGCTTTATTCATTTCTCTTTTTTTTTATTCTTCTTCTCTTAGTTTTGCCTCCCTTCGTCCGTTATTTTAGTTTAGATATAATTACTCAATTATTTGTGTTTTCTTTATTTTAGTTTTGTTTTATCACAGTTGATATTTTCGCGTCATTTGTGTCATATGTTTTGATTTTCTTTTGTTTTCTTGTGTCAAAAATTTCGAATGCTTATTATGCACCCTCGCATGTTTGCCATGTGTATTTGTTTGTGTTCGTTACTCCTTTGTTTTACATCAAACTCGAAACTTAAACTTTTCCATAGTTTTTTTTTTTCAGAAACACGAAAATAAGAACACAATCTTCCTGCTGTCTTATCTGGTCTTAACGCCGATAACCATGCATCAACCTAGCACAATAAAAAAATAAGCATCCTTTTGTTTTAATTCAGCGTTCTGCTTAATTTATACTACCAACGATAATATTTTCACATCTTCCCGTTTGTTTTTGCTCCACTGCGTTGCAACCTTCATTCATGGTTTGTGTAACGTGTTTCTTCTTAGTGTCACTTTACCGTATTGTTATCATCCTTTGTTATACTTGTCTGTGGGTGGATGTTTGTTATGTTTTGACAATCCCGATCACGTGATTTTCATGGCACAATTTGACCGCTTGCTCTGTTGTTAGGGCTGTTCACTTACGTTTGGTTGTTTTTAGTATCAAATTAGAGTTGATAATCCTTATATTCATAGTGTTTTGCGTTTGCCTTATTGTTATAAATTGTTAATAGTACTACGTCTTTGCTACTTTCGTGGATGGGGAAGTTCTAGCGTGGAAAACAGGTGCGATTGGGATTACTGGCTGTATATCTGAAGGTTGATTTAAACAGGGTTCTTAAACAGTATAAAATACGATTTGCGATTTTGGTATCCTAAACCCAGACAGTGCAATTGGATCGATTTATGATGTTTTGCTTCTACAATTTATGAGAGAAGTGAAGTAACGTTGTATCAAAAATCACCCCCGTGGAAAGATCCACAATATGTTAAGTTATTTTTTGAAACGTCAAGAATTGTGATACTTTCTCCCAAATACGAATGAACCATTTACTAACTTTTCAACCGATTTTATTATTTAACCAGTTTTTAGTGAAAAGTTAACCAATATTTGGGGACAAGATAACAAACTTCTTGATATCTCAAACAATAGCTTGTGGTATTTGCACCCGAGAGATTTTGATACAACGTTGCGTTATTTAAAAAAAACACACAGGATGTTAGTTATCTTTCATTGGAGTAGGCTGTGCTTTTCAGCCATGAAAACGTTTTGCTTTTTCCGTCTTAGGTTATTTTGTTTGGAAAATTGTACCAACAACTCTCCCACTCTTCCTTTCCACTTTCTGCAGGTTCCCCCACACCAAAACCACAAAGTTTTTATATTTAAAAGAAAAAAAAAAAAAACAAAATAAAAAGAAAGAAGAATACACACACAAACAACACCACAAAAAAACCCCGACCAACACCCCCCCCCCCCCCCCCCCCCCACACCCCCCCACCCCCCCAACAAAAAACAAAAAAAAAAGAAAAAAGGGAGAGAGAGAGAGAAAACCCCACACACAAAACCCACAAAAAAAAATATTGTAGTAAAAACTACCAAAACTGTTACCCGACTATGCCTATCTTTAAAACTACCATGAAATTTCAGTCAAATTTACTAAAGCTTGCTTCAGATAGAATTGGAACAAAACCAATTGCCTGTATTTCAGTTATTTATTATTGAATTCAAGATCTTTTTTCATACAAATGTAGCGTTTTCTTCATACTTTTAAGAAAAAATACGGATAAAATTATTCGTCACGGTTTCGAAGGAATTCTCGAATTTTTCCTGTAACACGGCTCATTAGGCGGCGCACACCTTCTTCGTCCATCGTTTTAGCTATCTTATTCCACCAGGTCTTCATCTGATTGATGTCTTTGACAACCTTTCCCTTTGCCTTGAGTCTCCTCTTCATGATTGCCCAGTATTTCTCAATAGGGCGGAACTGGGGGCAGTTGGGTGGGTTAAGGTTTTTCGGAACAACCTGGACCCCTTTCTCTGCATACCATTCTTGAACGACTTTGCTGTAATGACAGCTTGCCAAATCTGGCCAAAACATTACGGGATGGTCGTGGGATCGAATGAACGGCAAAATTCGTTTTTGGAGACACTCTTTTTGGTATAGTTCCGACGTCATTGTCTTATTTGTAACGAAAACTTTCGTTTTTTTTGCCACAACTGCAAATGCCCTGCCAAATCATGAATTTTCGTGCAAATTTGTCGGCAAAAACAAATTTAAATTTGGCTGGAACATCCCCCGAGCCGTTGCCAAGTAAAATTTTTGACCTGGGATTTGTCCGAAGTCAGCCTTGACATAGGTTTCATCGTCCATCAGAAGACACCCGTCGAACTTGGTCAGCACCTGGTCGTATAGCTTCCGAGCACGGATTTTGGCCACACTATTCTGTTTTATGGTCCGATTTGGCTGTTTGCTAGCTCGATACGACTTGATTCCTTCCCGGAGTCGAGTTCTCCTCACAGTACTATGGGCAGCACCGAATTTTCTGGCCAAATCACGGTCCGACAGATTGGGATTCCTCTTAATCGTCTTCAAAATCTTACCACGCAGTTTCCGGTCGACAGTTCCACTCCGACGATTGGCTTGAGGCTTCCGAATCGTCGTCAATGTTTCCTTATACAGTTTGATAACGCGCCATACGGTATTTCTGGGCAATTTCAGCTGTTTAGCTAGCCTAGATGCAGACCACAATGGATTTTCCAAATAACTGTGCACAATTTTTTCCCTTCTTTCGGCTTCCATGTTGATTGTTTACAAAGTACAGTCGATTTGCGGAATGTCAAAAATACATACGTGAAGCTGACAAAATTCCCGACACGTGGGCGCCAAGAACTTCCAAATCCGTCCACCAGGAGCGCCACAATATGAGCAAAAGTTTGTTCCAATTCTAAATGAAGCAAGCCTTATTTTTTTTGTAAAACCCTCCACATTTGGTGTATTTTTGACAGACCCCCTTTTTATTACCACCCCCCCCGGGGCCATCCAACCCCCAACAAGGAAAAAAAAAAAAGCATTAATAATCAGGAGAAAATTGTTGGTGTTTGCGCATAATATACCCCTCGAAATGGTTTTTTCTAATGTTGTTTTTTTTTCTTGTAGTGTTCCACGGTGATTTAATTCAAGTGTAAACTAACTTCAACATGCCATCGGTCACCTCGATTGCTGCGATGGTGAAATAGCTCCAGCTGCTATATGAAACAACAAGTCAGTCATCATTCCACTACGGAGAAGGAGAAGAAGGTTTGGACCAAGTGAGAGGATATAGAAGTAGTTTAGAACATTTGTTTCGTTTCACAATCCGCAGTGTCACAGTGGGTGCGAATCGTGATCGTTTCCGTTCCTTTCTCCCACAGTGCGTGGTATCCTTTGTCATGGTGGCCTCAGTGTGTGCTCGCTAAGAAAAAAAAAATCCAACCGAGCAGTTAGGGCATCTTCAATGGTGGGCCAAATCGTGGATTGGATTTATTTTTTTAGACCAAACGCAAAAACATCGCTGCACCGGTGTTGTAAATTTTGTTTTATACCGGATCTATTTTGCATCATTTTAAATCTGGTATATGTTTTGATCTATTCTTGCAGCAATTTGAAACAAGAAAAATACCGTTCCAAAACACTACACGCTACAGTGACCATTCGTTCATTGCAACATTTGACAGATGTTGAAAAGTATCGAGAACATGGGATTGAGGACCGCAAAACATTGAAAGAACAATACTTTCTGTTGCTGGAGGATGAATGTTTCTTCAAGGCTTTCCAGGATCATGACTGTTACACAGGTAAAACATTTTTATCTTCCAATGGATGGCTTCGTCGGTTCAGAAAACGTTTCGGTTTGTATGTAGTAGTTGCTGGAGGTGAGAAGGCTTCTGCAGATGTAGATGCCTATCTTCCGTTTAAGCCTGTACTTTTGAACAAAATCATCGAAATGGGTCTCACAAAGTTTACAATGCAGACGAATCGGCGACTTTTGTCCAAATGATTGTTTCGCGCACAGTGGTATTATGGGATGAATCCTATGCCTCCGGTCGGAAATTAAATAAAACTTGGTTTACTTTCATGCCATGTTGTAATGTAGATGGCACAATGCGGATGAAATTATTGTTCATTGGTGTGGCAACTAACCCAAGAGAGCTTTCCCGATATTCGAAGGAATCGTCTCCTGTGTCCTATTATCACTCGAAGAAAGCCTGGATGACACGCTAACTTTTTCGAACTTGGTTTTACGAAGAGTTCGTACCGATCGTACGTAAGTTTTCTGCAGAACAAAATATTGAACCAAAAGCCTTGTTAGTATTGGACAGCTGTACTGCCCATTTCGATGGTTGCGAAGACCTACGAAGCGATGATGGACTTAAACAAGTGATCTACTTACCACCCAACGTAACATCGCAACGCCAACCAATGCATTTGACCAATCAGTAATAAATGCTATTAAAGTTAGATACAATTGCAATAGACCAATCAGTAATAAATGCTATTAAAGTTAGATACAAAAGGAAACTTATCATGTACTCGGTTCTTGAGAATAATCATTTGCCATTTGAACAAAGATCGAAGAAGGTTTCATTACGGACCAGCATAGACTGGTTGGCTTCAGCATGGACTGAAATGAAATCATCTGCAATTGAAAACTCGTGGAAAAAGCTTATCGACGAATTTCCGGAAGCAGAATGGCAAGACGATACCGCCTTCGACCTGTACGATGCGAATCACTGGGAAGACATCAAGGCACTGGTGGCATCGATAGATACATTAATAGGAACGGAAACCGATGACGATCAGCTTCACCGCTGGCTTAAAGATGAAGTACGTGATTGTGACGGAAACCCTGCTTGCTGCACGATGGAGTGTTTGACGATGCTGAAATTGTGAATTTCACGTTGAGAAAATTCGATAATTCCCAGTGTGTTGATGAAGATAAGTTGGAAGACCTTGGAGAAGACAGTGTCGAAGGGGAAACGGGAAATTCATCTACAAAGGATTCTCTGCAGTTGAATTTCCAGAAAGCGATTGATTCAATTGATTATTTGATAAACTACTTGACGAGTGATCTATCCGAAGTCTGTAAACTGAAATCGTTACGGGAGAAAATGATTGAAAATGAATGGAAGAAGCGTAATATTTTATTACCTATTACCTATTAATGTAGAGATAAATAAATGATATTTAATAAAACTATTTTTTTCATTGCCATTGATAATCCACTTGAGTTAAATGACAGATTACTGGTTGACAGTTGCATATGACAGTTAATTGCTTTTTAATTGCAACACGTTGCAATTAGTGAATTTTTGCAACCAAAAGACGTTGCAATTAACGAAATGTCCAAGTCCTCGGTCATATCGTTTGGGCGAAAACGGGTGATGCTTTCCTACGACTACACCATAAAAGGGGCAAAATGGAAGCGTAAAACGACAGTTAAGGATCTGGGAGTCATGCTTGACTCCAAATTGACGTTCAAGGATCACATTGCTTACATTGTTTCTAAGGCCTCTTCGCAGCTAGGATTTATATTTCGTTTTGCTAAAAGCTTCAAGGACGTGTACTGCCTCAAGGCATTATATTGTTCCTTGGTTCGCCCAGTACTGGAATATTCCGCCGTAGTCTGGTTTCCTTTCGCAACCCTGAGGATAGAAGCCGTTCAGCGAAGATTTTATTCGTTTCGCTTTGCGGCATCTGCGTTGGCGTGACCCACGAAACTTACCAAGCTACGAAAGTCGCTGCAAGCTTATCAACTTGGAGCTACTGGAAGCAAGGCGTAACGTTGCTAAGGCGTGTTTCATCGGCGACCTCTTGCAGGGGCACATCGATTGCTCCAAGCTACTTAGTCATCTTGATATCAATACTCGACGTCGCGACCTCCGTTTACATGCTTTCTTCAACAACCGCGATCGAGGACTAATTATTGTTTGCATGCACCCGTGTTAAACAAGTGCCGCGTTTTCAATAGTGTCTACCACGTATTTAACTTTAACTCTTCCCGTGGAACAAAAAAAGGCCATTTTAAAAGATGTTTGAGTTGATTTAAATTGTAGCTGTACTTTTATTAAGACCTAGTTCATTGTCATTGGGATAAACATTTTATCCGTTGACTTATATTAAATAAATAAACGAAATTGCCATTAGCGAATGGTCACTGTACTTGATAATACCAATTAATGAGTAAAACTTCAGCCTTCATAAAACAAAAACTCAAGTTTTTAATATTCCATGTTGATTACCAACGCTAACCCTCGCACAAACCAACAAAACTTTGAATTCAGACCGATGGACCGAATGTCTGTTATTGTTTAGTTGTTGCAGAGATTGTTCCGGTGTTTTTCGTTTCGGAAAAAGTATTGAGGCTGGCTGAGATATATTTATGAGCTGAGAACGTGTTTGGAGCGGGTGATGCTGGCGTCGGACAGAAAGTGGTGTTGCACGCCTCGGATGCTGAAAATTACCTCAAGTTGCTCACGGTGCTAGCGAACTGCCTTTTCGTTTCATTCCTGAATAACGAATGGTTCTCTAAGTTTTTTACAGTCACTGCATTTTTCGGGAAACGCTGACTAGTTCAAAATGAGGAGGCTCCGGCAATTGTATGTGGATGTGGATTTTACGACTAATTTGGTAGCAAATTCCGATTCCGAATAGTATTTCGATTGCTCGGAAATGAAAAGTAATGAAGTCTTCAAACTGAACAATCGGTTGATTGATGTATTGGTCATGATTAGCACTCGCAAATAGCTCATACAGATACATTTTAGAGAAGCCTGTTATATAGAAACTTTCGGCAGGTTTACTGGGGATCAGGATATTCAGACTTATCTTCTGGAGGGAAGGATACATTTTACTATAGCAGTTTTGATAGGCTTTTTGGGGGAAACCGATAATACAACCCCCCAAATCCCCGATAAAAATTGGGGTTTCTTTTCTCCCCTAACCCCCAAACCCCCCAAAGGAGTCGAAAGAACAGCTCGTGCGTCATAAAATCTTGCGCATTCATCACGAGAACAAGGATCTCTCGCATCGTTCCATCGCTAAAACGTTGGGAATCGTGAATTCCACGGTGTCGCGAGTGATTAAGCGGTTCGAGGAACGGTTGACCACCGATCGGAAGCCCAGAAGTGAAGGAAAAAGTATTCCGTACAACACCAAAAATCACAACCGCGTAGTTGGGGCCTTCAACCGAAATCCGAACGCCTCCGTTCGGGATGTGGCTAAGAAGCTGCACCTAGCCGAAGTTTTGTCCAGAAGGCCAAAACTAAGGCTGGGCTTCGAACGTTCGAGGTACAAAAGGCCCCTAATCGCGACAAGAAGCAGAACAAGTCCGCCAAAACCCGTGCCAGGAAGTTGTACCTCAACATGCTGACGAAAGTCGAATGCTGCATCATGGACGA
This sequence comes from Aedes koreicus, assembly GCA_024533555.2. Lineage (NCBI taxonomy): Eukaryota > Metazoa > Arthropoda > Insecta > Diptera > Culicidae > Aedes > Aedes koreicus. Next base: position 37,183 of record JAHHFK020005450.1, on the reverse strand, counting down.
CGAAACATATGTGAAGGCCGACTTCAAACAGATCCCCGGCAACCTGTTTTTCACGGCCAAGGATAAGTTCAGCGTTCCGGAGCATGTCCGCACTCAGAAGATGTCCAAATTTGCGAAGAAATTCCTGGTTTGGCAAGCCATCTGCACGTGCGGGAAGCGGAGTGCACCTTTCGTGACCCAGGACACGATGAACGGACAGGTGTACATAAAAGAGTGCCTCTAGAAGCGGCTGCTTCCTCTCCTGAAGGCCCACAACGTCCCAACAATCTTCTGGCCGGATTTGGCCTCATGCCACTACTCCAAGGACGTGCTGAAGTGGTATGCGGACAATAAGGTCAATTTCGTGCCGAAAATGTTCAACCCTCCCAACACTCCGGAGCTCCGCCCCATCGAGAAGTACTGGGCGATTATGAAGCAGCACCTTCTTAAACGACCTAAGGTAGTGAAAACAGTCGAGGAACTGAAGAAAGTATGGGTTTACATGCAAAAAACGGTTGATTCACAGGTTGTGCAGAATCTTATGGCCGGGGTTAAGGCCAAGGTGCGGGCATTTGCGTATGGACTGTAAATAAAATACAAGTAAAATGGTAAAATATTTTTTTTGACTTTATCTTGAAGATAGATTCAATTCGTTAATTGTGGAGAAAAAGTTCGAATAAAGTTTGATTTCTCCAGGAACCGTTTTTAAAAATTATGTTTTTTAGTTGCATATTCTACAGCTTTTAGACACTCTCGGCAGTTACATGAATTGGACAGAACTTATATAAGCTTCTAGAAACTGAACGAACTCTTTGAAAATTATTTTCTGAATTAGTATGAACTTCGGAATATCTATGAAGATTGAGTGGAAATATAATGAACTTGACAGAAGTTGATTGAGCTTCTCGGAAATTGAATAAACTTATTGGAAGTTTCAAGATAATCATGAAGTTTGCTCTCTCTCACTCTGATGTTGAATGATTGACGTCATCCTGTCAAGTGTTGACGGGTTTACCAAAAAGAAATACAACACCGGTGCGGGGAACGCGAAGTTGGTCTATTTGAGCTGGTTCTATTCAAGTTTTGCTGATGCAAATCAAGTATAAAGTTGTTCCAAAAATAGACCACCGCTGAAGATGCCCTTAAGTGTGAGAAGCCAATCATTTTAACCTATCGTTGGGTATAAATAACTTTTTTCTGGGTAAAATTATACCCCAAAAGCTAGTAATTTGTACCCAACGGTAGGTTAACATGGCTATACCCAACGTTGGCTTCCCACACTTAACTGCTCCGCTGGGTACTTTTTTCTAAGCATGTGGCCTTCAAATCTGTTTCGTAGCAGTCACATTGGCTACTGCATCTTTTCGTCGGATTTACAGCCCTTTAAAACATTCCATTCCCGTTACATTCCCGAACACCATCCTTCTGATGATGACCTCTACTCCCTGAAATAATGATGGAGTTGATCCAGAACCTGCATGAACAAATGCGCCATTGTCATTACAGGCAGCAATAGTTGAATGCCACCAGCATAATGCTGATGAAGTTTAATTATAGAATATGGACCATCAAGATTCAATTAGGAATGTTGTTCAGTAAAGAACAAAAATATTGAACTCATCGATTTCCTCAACGTGTTTTTTTTTTTGTTAGGGCGTAGAAAAACTGCGTCCACTAAATTGAACTTTTGTGGTATCCTCAACGTGTACAACATATATTGACTTCGCTATCATAACCGAACAGCGTAAACGTCCCTGAACTTCGGTTCATGGGGCCCAACTGGACTCTCTCCAGACGAGTGTTGCCATTGTCTTGAGCTACAACATTAAAACCATCAACAAGCTTTCGGTAGCGTAAGCAATTCATCAACCAAATCGACTGAAGTTTCGAAATTTGACGAACGATCAAAAATGGTTTAACTAAAGTGTTTTAACTTGCCATGTTTGCTAGCCTAGTTGGTAAAGGTACGGTATTACTAAGCCGGAGGCAGCGGATTCGATTCCCAATACGATCGAGGAACTTTTTCGACTAGTGTTTGTTTCCTTTATGGTCATTTCGCCATTCCGCTACAGATGAAAATTTTCTCGACTTTCCCGTACAGAGAGTTGCATTGTCACCCAATATACATTTTCATGCATTGGTGTTGGCATCGAAAGCTCTCTTTTAAAGCCTGTCTACGTTAATTTTCGGACACTTTTCCTTCAGTGTAGATTTTGAATTATTTCACGGATCGCTGAAACGTTTCACTTATATGACAGCTGAAACTCTCCACTTTATTTCGTGGTACAACAAGTGGATCAAGAGGAAGTGCGTGGAAGTGCGCAAACGCATTTTGAACGAACGGCAGCAAAATCCGAATTTATCGGTACGCGATCTTGCCAAGAAACTAAAACTACCGTGTTTTGTGTTTGCAAATCATATGACCAGCGCTTGACTGTTGGTCGGATGGTTGGAAGTGGAACAAATCGAAAAGTATGCTCCCGACAAATGGACAAGAAGGTGGTAGCCATTATTGAGAAAAATCCCAATCTTTCTGTGCGAAATGTGGCTCGCAAAGTTGGGAAGTCAATATCATACGTACAAAAAGCGAAACAGAGGCAAGGACTGAAGGCGTACAAAGTGAAAAAGGTGCCCAACCGTGATGACAAGCAAAATTTCACTGCAAAAAGTCGTGCTAAGGAGCTTTACACCATTTTTTTGCAAACATTTTCTTGTATCATAATGGACGACGAAACATACGTGCTCGAAGACTTTTAACAGCTTTCGGGTCTGGCTTTTTACACCGCAATGCAAAGGAACGCAGTTGCCGAGCATTTTCGGACAAAGAAGGTGTCCAAATTCCCGAAGAAGTTTTTGATTTGGCAGGCCATATGTAGTTGTGGACGGAAATCTAAAAGTTTCGTCTCTACCGGCACTATCAATAAGGATGTGTACGAGAAAGAATGTCTGCAAAAGCCGTTGCTACCGTTTATCAGAAGCCACGACTCTCCAGCTCTGTTTTGGCATATAGTCACTAAGCTAAATCCGTCCTGGAATGGTACACACCAAATTTTCAAAATTATGTTCCGTACTTTTTTCGCTGAATTCGATCTGTTAATCAGAAATTTCACAGTCACAGTTTTTTAAAATTCCAGCAATCAAAACTACAGAATTTCTGTAATATACCGACAATTGTAAAAATAAACTACCGATCGAAACTGTAAATCGCTGCAGTTTCGCAACACTTTAAAAACAAATAACGAATGTACTGTAAATTTAATCTTTTGCAAAATCAACTGTTAAAAAAGTACCGAACAGATTGTAAAGTTATTTCATTCTGTCAAACTCTATCTTTACCCGCCATTTCAAAGTTGGATGCTGGCCAGTTCTGTTGAGTTTGACGGTTCACTCAGAAGTAATATTGGACAAAATTGGAGTCCTTGATGAAGGAGCCAGAAATCTTTTCTTTAAAATTGAAATGAATTGTATATATGTAATTAAGACCAATGAACCGCAAATGAATGCGAATAAAATATCAACTTATCTCATTAGTTATCTTAAATGTAAAAAACAAGAAGAAAATCGATAAAAAAAACCTTTTAAACGAATCTGTACATTTTGCTGATCAACTGTAAATTTTTTACATTTTTCCCGGTGAAGAAGTGACAAAGCGCGTAACCAATAGCTCAGAAAAAATTACAGAGCATTTCGGTAAATTTGGGCTGCTCAGTAGCGAAGTTAAATTTACCTAACCTACTGTAACAATAAAAAACTACTGAATCGATTACCGAATGTTCAGCTGTTTCGGTAAAAAATTACAGTATACTGTAAAAAAATCGAAGTGTGTAAAAAGTACAACAGGTCAAATACGTGCCAAAAACAGTCAATCCACCAAACTGTCCAGAACTTCGCCCAATAGAGAAGTACTGGGCTCTAGTGAGGCGGAAACTCTTCGAAACTAAGAAGAAATCAAATGGTACCGATAATTTCAAGAGAAGATGGAGAATCGTCACGGCGGGCGTATCTGAGGATACCGTACGGAACCTGATGGCGGGTGTACCACAGTAAGTTCGAGAATTTTACAGAATGAAATGTTAACATCTTAATCAACTGTTTCTAATGTTGATATAACTCTATATTTTGAAATAAACGATCGGTTCTGTTGAATTATGTCTTTTTTTTTGCTGCTATTATTTTGGTGTCCGAAATTTAACGTGGACAGGCTGTGGAAGTTCAATTGAACCAAACAAGTTTAGAGCAAGCAATAAGATTAAAATGCTAAGAAACGAGGAGTTGTTCATGTGTAGTCAATCTACCGAACAACCAACTCCTCCCACCAATGGTTTGAGAAAAATCAAATCGGTTCGACAATCGAAACATCGAAATTAAACAAACTGCCAAACCGATTCGTCGGAGTTCAAACACGGTAAAAAAATAGCATCAACTCGATCAACTTCTTGGGGGCGCCGTCTCAGTTGATCAAACATGTTTGAGCGCCGGAGAACCGAATATATATAAAAAAAAACAAAATTCGAACTATAACGGATGTATTTTTGCGTGCAAAACAATTTAAATTCCCAAACTGATCACAAATCACAAATAAGACCCAATGAATAAAAAGTAGTAAACATTGGCCATTGCAGTTACTACTTTGTAGTACAATCCACAAGTAGTAAAGTTGGTTTCGTATGAATAAAGCTTTTTTCGAACATTGTAGTAGATACTACATTCGAAAACAAAAATGTAGAATTTAGCTGTCAAAATTTTGTTTGGTTAGGTTCGGTTGTTTACTGTGCAAGTTCACTCCTCCGGTCAAGTTTTCGGTACGAGATACGCCTAATTCAATACTTGGTGATTTTACACAATGGCAAGTGAAAATATTCATTATTTGGATTCAGAAGAGTTCTTCGCCGGTGTTGTGAATGATTCAGCCGACCGAAATTTCGCCAACGTGCCTATTCTACCTGCATCTCCGTGTACAAATTCTGTGGCGGGAGTGATTGATGACGAATGTATGGAAGAAAATGAAGTTGTCTCGGCGGGCGAGAATGCAGATTCGTGTTGCCCACAACAGCTGTGCCTGGATGATGCATCTAACAGCAGAATAAGCGATATTCTGTTCAGCACTGCATTGCAAAACTGTGGTGCTGTTCTGTTGAAGAAATTTCAGACACCGGCAATGAAAGCCAAGAAAAAGAAGGCAGTTCGGGAAATGATCGATTTCATGCTTCTTCGGAAGGGTATCAAAGTTTCCGAACAACACATTTTCAAAAAAAATTAATAATATGAAAACGTGCATAAAGTCCAAAACCGATATGAAGGCCACAGGAAATAAAAGGATTCAATTGAACGAAGGCGAAAAACTTTTCTTCAATCTGATGGGGGCGCAAGAAAACCCTGCGGTGGTTAAATTATCGTGTAAATATTTATAGTTTGAAAAAAGATTAAATACTTTCATGAAAAAAAAAACTATTTATTACAGATGGAGCCTCAGCTGGAGCGTCTACTTCAAAGCAGCGCACAGTTGAAGTAAACGACTGTGATGAAACAGACGTTGTTCCGAGAGCATCGTTAGATATGGACGACGATGCGATACCCATCCCCCTCCCCCCCCCCCAACAAAAACCACAAAAACCAAAAAAAACCTAATAAATTTTATAATAAAAACTATAATTTTTTTTTCCTTTTATTTTTTTTTTTTTCCTTCCCCCACCCTCCTCCCCCCCCCACCCCAAAACATTGATTTTCAAAACAAAACCAACTTTTCCCCCCAAAACCCTCAAAACGAAATTTTTTCATCACCCCCCCCCCAACATTCCATTAATGGAAATTGAATTCAAAAGAAACGTAACTACCATTTTATTGCATTACTATTCACGCTCATCCGGATTTACCCAAAATTTAGTAACTTGTACCCATTTTCATAAAATAGGCTGAAACGTCAAGCCATGGGTAAGGCCATTTATGAAAGTGGGTAAATCTTACTCGGTTCTTCATAGATCTGGTTCAATTCTTAATTAAGCTGTTAGACTATAGTGAAAACCCGGCAGCGTCAGTCGCCATTTTTCCAATGGAGCAGATTACAGCGAATTGCAGCGGATTGGATACGGAAACGTTCCGCAAATTGAAAGGTATTATAATTTTTGTTCTATTTTCTAATAATTCTCCAAACAAAATCCATTCTAGAAATTCGATTTGTTCAATCAACGAAACCAACCACTTCCAACAGAGCCTGTCCGAGCTGATCATAGTCAGTCCACCAAGGAAGTTCCGTGATGCATGACCAATGGGTACTAGCACGGGATTCTGGACACCGTGATGAGTGTTGTTGAAGATCAAATGCTGGAGGAGAGCAACCCTTCGATGATTTCGCTGGCGGGTGCTGTACAGGGATTGGGCTACTGCCTGGTTAACTTGCTCGCTGTTTGTATATGTGTATGTGTGCATGTGTGTATTTATGAAAGAATTTATGAATGATGTACTCGATTTTTCAACTCCAGCCCGATATTGGTAGGAAATAAAAAATTCCAGTAACTTTAATCAAAGGTAAACATTATTACCATGTATAACCATACCACAAATAAAATATTGAAACTCCAAAGTAGACAAACCCTTTTTTCCAAGGAATAGAAAAAAACCCGTTTTACCCAATTTTCATAAAAACCGCATTTTATAAAAATGGGTAGAACTAACCCAACGTTTACCCAAATTAGGGTTCGGAACCGGTTACCCAATTTTGAGTGGTTCCAATTTTTATGATTTTGGGTTCCCTTTACTCAATTTTGGGTAAATCCGGATGAGCGTGTTACCAAAAAATTTAAAACAAACTCCCCGGAATCACCCCTTACTTTTATAGTTCTTTTCGGTTCTCTTCCCTGGATCTCCACCGTACTTCAGATGCGTCGTCTCCAAAGTCTTGTTCTCCCAGAAATTTGGCCACATTGTGCAGTACAAAGCACGCTAGTATTATTGTAGGAACTCTGTCGGTTTTCATACGAATTTTTGAGTTCAGAATAGGGAAACGCCTTTTGACTTGCCCAAATACACGTTCAATGACGACCCGTTCGCGACTGTGAATTTTATTGTAATTTGTTTGCTGTGGTGTTTGTGGATTACGGTAAGGGGTCATTATCCATGGAGCGATTCCATACCCTTCGTCTCCTAACAGAAGCGTGCAATAAGCATTTTCATACATGATATTATAAATAGCCGAGTTTTTCCAAATCCTGGAATCATGTACAGAGCCGGGCCATGAACAGTCTACAGAGGTAAACAACTCCTTCCCATTACATGTAGCCTGGATATTAAAGGAAGCCAGTCCTTTCCTGTTGATGAACTCATCTTCATGTTCATGTGGTTTGATTATTAGCACATGAGTACAATCAATAGCACCAATTGTGTGGGGGAACGAATGATTTTGAAACCATAACATCTCTGCTTGTTTCATAGCTTCCACTGTGTTAGGGAATTGAATCCAATCATCTGATTTTACTGCAACTTTTTGGCACACATCCCATATAGTTTTACAAGCCGTGGTTTGGTGGATTCCGATGACCTCTCCTACGCTAACCTGGAATAGCAGGATGATCAAACACAATTGCATGAATCACTATGCCAAACGAGCATTGCTTGTACGGTTAATACCTGGAATCCAGGATCACCAATGTAGCGAAGAAATGTTCGCATTTTCCGGTCACAATTTAAAGCTCCTCCTCGAGTCTCATTATTATCAACCAAGAAATGTTCGGTTAGCCATTCAACATTATCTTCTGTAAACCGATACAAACTTCTATAGTTGTCACTATTCGTGTTACGCATATTCACATAATTTTTCTGGCGACGGTCGTCTAAATTCATAAACATAGCCATTTTTCAGAATTTTAAATATAAGTAGTTCAACACACGCGCTGAAAACTAAATTTTGTAGCAACGTCTGGGCCAGACTACAAATAAATTGTAGTATTTACTGCTTTTATTCATACCATAACCAAAACATGTTCCACAAAAGTAGTAAGTTCGAAAATTGTAGTAAAGTAAAGCTGCTTTTATTCATACCGTTTTACTACAAAAGTAGTAAATACTACAAAATTTTTAGTAAATTGTGGATTACTACTTTTTATTCATACGGCCCAATATGTTCTCGTGATTCCAAAAAACTATCCCATGGTAAAGCAAGAGTATTTGAAAGCCTCATCTTGAATAGCTCGAATGATAGGATCCATAGTCAACCTACATTCAAATGCATGGTGAAACTTAATCTAACTTAAACTACCAGTCTACGGCTTTTTGTTGTGCATATTAATCGAAATAAAATTAACCTACCCTATTTCTTTGAGCCTCTTGACGCTTATGGTACAACCTGTGTAACCGCCATATGATAGAACTCCAGTCTCAACCTTCTTTCCCCGGCTAAATACCTCCGTGGTCGCGCCCCCATCCACTTGTTAGGAAATAAATTACTTGCGGTTAAACGATCTCTTTCTACCATGCCCCCTGCCCCTCTTAATACGCATTTGAGAGAGATAGAGAGTGATAAGAGTGCTATAGACTGCGAGAGAGACAGTTATTGAGAGTTGGAGACTGATTACAGAGCTCCCTTAATAATGTGTTGGTTTCATACTTTCGTTTAAAGGTTTTAAAGTTAATGAGCCTACTAAGAAAGATAGGGTTTTCCTTGCATTTGCATGTCTACTTTTGTTTTGGTTTACTTAGAGAAAGGTGAAATTTTTGTTGTCTTACTTATTGTGTATAATAGAGCTTAAGATTAGCTGTTTTTTTTTTTGTTTTTTTTAGCGTGGTATGGCTAGAGTCGCGCACGACTTTATCGAATAAGAGTCCGATTATATTTTCTATCACTACTTTTCGATCTACTTCTACTGCGTTTCGTTCGGGCAGGGGCCCACCGGTTATCGCTGTCGCTTTCGGAACTCTGGCCAGTGCTGTGCTGGCTATTGTAATTGTTGCTATTGTTGGACGCACTGTTGGGCAAGTGTCCCCTTGTGGTCGTGTTGACACCTACCTTTCGGGATATGATGGGACTGTCGGCAGCGCCGGGTCCAGTCAAATATTTACTATTGAATGGTGTTTCAGGACATGGAGCTGGAGGACTGTTCGGTTCAAAACCGATGTCCTGGGCGAATTCCATGTTCATGTGGCGGTAGAATTCCTCCGTAGGTTCACCAGCATGACTGAAAAAATGGTTGCCGTTGGGCGGAGGAACTGGTGGCATATGGTCCGGACGATAGCACTGTTCGTACAGTACGGATCCACTTTCGTAGTCATTCTCCGAGTACATCTCGGCGTTGTTCATCGTCAGGGCTGGATTCATATGATGTGGGCGGATCCAGTTCTGTGGGAAGCTCGGAATAGGTGGCGGCATGGTGTCCCATCGGTTCGGCATTGGCGGAGGAACGTGATTTTTACGCATCATTTGTGGCGAAAGGGCGGCTGGATTGGTCCGGATCGTCATGCTGGTCGGTGGGCGATATGTACCGTATGGATGGTCTGGTGGTGGTGGCAGTACATCTGATATGTTGATTGGTTCCCTAAGCGGTGCATTGTATTCGCTAGATACTGGACTGTTTGCGCATTTCATGCAAGGTTCTTCGGAGATGGTTCCACCCCGCTGGAGTGTTACCGTTGCATATGGTTCCGGCGGTGGAACGCAATTGTTCGGCTTGAGACTCTGAGTGTTGTTGGTGAGTTCAGCATACTCCGACGTGCTAGGGGGATCCAACGAGTGGGATGGTTTAACCAGAGTGTTCCCATGCAACCAAAGAGTATGTTGCTTATCTGGGATGATTGTAGTAACCGAGGGGCCAGGGTAGGAAGCCTTTACCGATTGTTTCTTGCGAACAGTCCAGAAGATGGCAAAGATCGCTCCACCGATCAGACAGACGCACAGAATCACCAGAGCTGTACCGGACATCCACGATGACATCCAGTAGCTAGGGGTTGGGTCAGTTCTGAAAGATGGAAAAATTGATTAATCCATGAAATTGAAGAAAACTCTCAATGATACACTTTTTTTCGGAAACTGAAGTGCTTAGAATTTGATGCGAGGAGGATCAATTAATTTCCACTTTCATTTTCACCTTCTTATGATTGCTACTGAAATAGGAATTGTTTTGCGTTTGTTGCCGTTATTAGATGCGAAATTCAACTTCCGACTATCTGCAAACCTACTAATCAAGCTAATGGTTTTCTTTCCAATGTTTCGACCCAAAAAGTGCAATGAGAACATGCTTCAAGTACCTGACTATGTTTTGTGGATCCATGTGCAGTGGCGTCGGTTGACTGTAAGGTCCTGAAACATTTAGAACACGATCAATAAACAACCTTCTACGTAATTTACCGATAACACACTCACCTATTCCTCCGGCGGTCAAGCTGGCCACCTTAGCGATGTACATCGCCCCCGGTGTCAAACTATTGATGACAACTGATTGAGTAGTAGAATTAAGAATCATCTGGCCGAGCACTTTGTTCGTGGCGTTCGATTTGATTTGAATCTGTAATCCAATCTTTTAAATTGCGAAAATAGTGTATTGAATAATTTCAAAATGAATACCTTATAGCCAGTAAGTTCTCCATTCAGCAAATGAACCGGTGGCGGTGACCACCGTACGAAAGCTGCCGTCGTATTGATAACTCCAACCCTAACGTCAGTGGGTGGTGCCGATGGTGGTCCATCTAGAGTCTTGCCTCTCCGAATGTTCGAAACCGATCCGGAAAGTCCCTCTGGTATGCTGGCAAAGATTTCATACTCCGTGAACGGGCGCAGATCATTCAACGTCAGTTCCTTTAAATTACTCGTAGTTACTTGGCTTTCGAATGAGGAGTTGTAGATGAAATTATCCATCGGATCGCTTGCAACTCGGTAGTACATCCTTAGTGGCATCTTTGTAGCACTGTCCGTCACATCCCACGAGATGCCGATGGAGCCAGATGAGATAGTGAATACATTGTTCAGAACGATGAACTGTTCGCTAACCCATCGACTTTGGTCATAGGTGTGAATTTGCTCCTTCCGAGCCTCTAACGATTCATCCTTGTCCAGAACCTTGATGAAAATCTTCTTGACAATGCTACCCGCTTCGTTGATGGCTGCACATGCATACCAACCTTCGTCTGCTTTGCTGACTGCCCTCAGTGTTAGTCCACCATTGTCTTCAAAATGAACTACACTACTGCTGACCAGTGAAGCTATCGTGCTGGAAATTGCTTCCTGCTCATTGGACGATTCAGTCGTTTCACGCTTTTTTCGAATTGAATGCGTCCGGGAAGCATGTGGCAACTGAAACAGTTGCTTTTCAGAAACCGGTTCTATCTTAATTGACCAATTTCCCACCGATTCTGGTGCAAAGGAACGTACGTGATTCTCAGTCGTTTTGAGCGAAATGCTGCGCTTGGACTTTCCAGATGGCTTGTGGCCAATCTGTGCTTGAATTTCTGGTTTGTTCATGCTATTATTTACATGTGGCTTATCGATGCGATCCCAGAATATTCGCACCCCTGGTCGCCCTTTGGCCCTGCATGGCAAAGTGATTCCCTCACCCTCTCGGATGACAACATCTACTGGGGCTTCCATGAAGGTTGGTGCTTCATAGACATACAAATAGACGGAGATTGTTACATTTCCACCCTCGTTGTGACCCTCGCAGATGTACTTTCCTTCGTCATCCTGTCGAGCATCCTCTATTCTTAACGTATTGTCCAACAGTTTTCTGGACCTTCCCTCCGGAAGGCGACCATTCTCTTTCCGCCATGTGACGACCGGTTTGGGATCGCCAGCAAGTTCGCACGGAAGATCAAAGCCTTCCCCTTCCAACACCTCGGTATCGTGAGGACTCTTCACTATCGTAGGTGGTGCCAGTACCTTTAAATACGCTAGAGGCGTGGTCTTCGTCCCAGCCATACTTTGCGCCGAGCATTCGTACTTGCCCGTATCGTTCGGTTGAATCTCCGATATCATCAAGCTTCCGGAATCCACCATGCTCAAACGCTTCCCACTTATGTCCAGCAGTTTCCCATCCTTAATCCACAGTACCGATGGCTCTGGAATGCCTCGCGGAGGAGTACAGTTCAGGATCACCGGCCCACCAACCAATGCAACCGTATCTTTTGGCATCGCTCGGAACTCATCTTTTAGCATGGCTATTTGCAGTGTCGCATTTCGGCTAACTGCAACACCTGCCGAATTGTGCGCTTCACAGTGATACACCCCAGCATCTTGTTCTCGTTTGTTTTGCATCACCCTAGAATTATGAAAATCAGTATTATTAATCTCTTCCTTGTACTTAGCATCCATTCAATTACTTCAAAAAGAACAGTGATCCCTCGGGCAGTACCACCCTTCGGTCGGAGGGCCCCAGCGGAACTCCATTGTGATACCAGTTGATTTCCGGCGGTGGTCGGCCGACAGCTTTGCAGTTGAGTGTCAACGGTTCTTCTTTGGCAGCGACCGCATCTGCCGGATGTTCCTGTATCCGAGGTCGCAGTTGTGCTGCGAATGAACGGAAAAGTATTTATTAGTAGGGCAACTGCAAACAACTTTCCACCCGACATTCAATTTTCGATAAACAAAAAAGTCAAACAAGTTCTTGGTAGGGAAAAACTAGCATGGCTCCGGGAGTTTTCATTCCTCTTGCAGCCATGTCGCGTTGCTGTATGCTGTGTGCTCTATGTTTCTTCACACACCGCCTGCGGATGACGAAACGACAAACGACGCATTCATAAACAGTGGGGGGCAACGGGAGGTGGGTACAAGAGATGCTACGAAGACTTTCATAATGAAGCTAGTTCAAATATTAGTCTTTTATAATTTGTCAATCAAACAATTCCGTGGACTGCGTTTTGATAGATGAGACCTGTACTACTTCTCGTCGTAAGCATGTTGGAATCTGTAAGACGTTGCTGTTGCAGTTGATTGTAGTTCAAGACCAATTGAATCCGGTACTTCTAATCTTATATGTTGAAGGGGAAAACAGTCTTCTATTAGCTGCTTTTGATTTATTTTACATGATGAAACTTCGGAGACTGGGGCCTTCTCGACTCCCTGGGCATAGGGTATGATTGTACTTGCCACACAACCATACTAATGCAAAAATGGTACCTGACATCGAAAGCTCCCAATTAACAGCTGTGGAAGTGCAAGTAGAACAAACTTTAGAAAGAATATTAAAAGAATTTCAAGGTAGATCTCAGTAGAATGGCAAAAACAAATTCATGTAAGGATGAGACATTTCAATGCAAATCCAAAGAGAATTCTCAGAAAATAATAATAATGAAGATCTACTTCAAGATCTAATAGGGAGCTGAAAAATATTTGTGATTATAATTAGAATGAAACACTTGAAACATAAACATTAAGGTACAAACGGTCTATTCGTAGCCGTTTGAGATTTTTACCTCAACCACAAAAATAACATACTAGGGCTGTGAACCATTTGGCGAAATTTTTTAACTTTTGGTTAAAATTTGACAGTTCGATAGTAATTTCCCCTCCGGTTGAAAATAACCCAGCTCTGGAGCATGGTTAATTTTGACAGCTTGATAGTTTTTTGTACACTGTAACTATAATCTATAGATCCCACTGTAACTGTAATCTATAGATCCCAAAGTGATTTGACAGCGAGCTCTATTTCTAGTCGAACATGTTAAAAGGACGTGTGTGCCAAAATGTAGAGATGCAAACATCAGATATTTTTACAATTGTGAATAAATTTATTTACATGCAATGGATTTTAACCTGGGTTCAATCACATTTCATGAGATGTGTTAATAGAATAAGGTAATTCAAATTTAAATCACATATAATCTGGGCTTGTTAACAACATTTGGCACAATGGCCTTTTTGATATATTCGGCGAAGAAAGGCATTTCTTTTTCGTTCCGTTCGACAACCTTAAATATTTAAATGGTGTACTGATTTTCTGCAAATAGAAAATAGACATTAAAATTCGCATTTCATTACAAATTTTCAATTTCTTACCAGGAAGCAACTCATAGATTGCTAAGAAAGTCCAAACCAAAACCAACCGACAAGCGCGACGTTAACTTCCTCGACCTCTTCAAATAATATTTCCTCCGGCGAGTCCGCTTTGCTTTTTTAATTGAAGCGTAGAAATTGAGGCAACGAAACTGGCGCATTCGGAAATATTGAAAACCTACTCATACATTGAAAACTGTAAAACAGTAACTGTAAGGGAGTTGTTGGTTTTTAAATCTGCAATTATTTTTTTTTTTAATTGATTAAAATTATTTTTGAGCATATATATATATGCTTCCCCGGCCCCAAAAACTTTTCCTTACAAAAATTTAACGCTGATCGGTTCTGTAGTTTTCGAGCCTATGAGGTCCAGACAGAAATCCAATTTTATATATATATATATATATATATATATATATATATATATATATATATATATATATATATATATATATATATATATATATATATATATATATATATATATATATATATATATATATTATATATATATATATATATATATATATATATATAATTGGATTTCTGTCTGTCTGTCTGTCTGTCTGGACCTCATAGGCTCGAAAACTACAGAACCGATCAGCGTGAAATTTTTGTAAGGAAAAGTTTTTGGGGCCGGGGAAGGTTCTTATCATGGTTTGAGACCCCTCCCTTCTCTGGAAAGGGGGGCTCCCATACAAATGAAGCACAAATTTCTGCATAACTCAAAAACTAATCAAGCAAACGGAACCAAATTTTTCATGTGGAGTTTTCTGTTAGCAAGAAATGTTTCTATGGTGGCTCGAGACCCCTCCTCTCTCTAGAAGGGGGGCTCTCATACTAATGAAACTGAAATTTCTACATTACTCGAGAACTAATAAAGCAAATAGAACCAAATTTTGCATGTGGTGATTTTGAAGGTAATAAATGTTTCTAGGGTAGTTTGAACCCCTCTGCAGGGGGGGGGGGGGGGGTGCTCCCATACAAATGAAACACAAGTTTCTGCATAACTTGAGAACTAATCAAGCATGTAGAACCAAATTTGGCATGTGATGGTTTTTGGAGGAGAGAAATGTTTTTATGGTAGTTTGAGACGGCAAAGGGTAAATGCACCCTTCTTTTTACGGAAATGCTCCTTAAACTTTGGAAAAATGCTCCTTAGATGCGTTTGCCCAGGATGATGCAATCGGAGGTATTAAACTTCTGGTTAACTCTTTCCGGTTGTTTTGACGGGTCTTAAGTTTCTTCAAGATTGTATTGTTTTGACGGGTCTTAAGTTTCTGAATTTAATAGTCGTCAAAACGAAATTAAGACCTGTCAAAACGAAATTAAGACTCGTCAAAATGAAATTTAAACACAAAAAAAAAAAAAATTAAATTTAAACGCTCCGCTATACAATCTTGAAGAAACTTAAGACCCGTCAAAACAACCGGCAAGCGCTAACCAGAAGGTTAATACCTCCGATTGCATTATACCGGGCAAACGCATCTAAGGAGCCTTTTTCCAAAGTTTAAGGAGCATTTCCCCAAAAAGAAGGGTGCATCCCTGCTGCCGTTTGAGACCCCTCCGCCCTCAGAAAGAGGGGAGGGGGGAACCAATGCAACACAAATTTCTGCGCAACTCGAGAACTATTCAAGTAAATGGAACCACATTTGGCAGGTGGGGGCGACCCCGGCGTAGTGGTTAACATCCATACCTCTCACGCCAAAGTCACGAGTTCGAATCTCATCCCCGGACAAGTTACGAAAATACCCAAAAGAGATATTTGAGTGACTACGACGGGAGATGAACCAGCCCGAGGCTAAAAATCTCGATAATCCAGACAAAAAAAAAAAAAAAAACATTTGACAGGTAGTGGTTTTTGAAGGCAAGAAATGTTTCTAATGTGACTCGAGACCCCTCCTATTTCTGAAAGGAAGGCTAATATATAAATCAAACACAAATTTCTGAATAACTCGAGACCTTATCAAGTTACTGGAACCAAATTTCGCATGTGGAGGTTTTTAAAGACAATACATGTTTCTATTGTAGTTTGAGACCCCTCCCCTGAAACACGAATTTCTGCATAACTCGAGAGCAAATCAAGCAAATGGAACCAAATTTGGCATCTGGAGGTTTTTGAAGGCAATAAATGTTTCTAAGGTGACTTTAAACCCCTCCTCTTTCTTAAAAGAGGGCTTCCATACTAATGAAACATAAATTTCTGCATAACTCGAGAACTAATCAAGCATATGAAACCAAGTTAGGCAGGTGGAGGTTTTTGAAGGAAAGAAATACTTCTATGGTGGTTTGAGACCCCTCCGCTTTCTGGAAGGGAAGGCTCACATACAAATGAAACACAATTTTTAGCATAACTTGAGAGCCAATTAAGCAAATGAAACCAATTTTGGCATGTTGAGGTTTTTTTTAGGCAAGAAATGTTTCTATGGCAGTTCAAGATCCCTCCCCATTTTGAAGGGGGAGGGGGCTCCCATATAAATTAAACACAAATTCCTGCATAACTCCAGAACTAATCATGCAAATGAAACCACATGCGGCATATGGGGGTTTTTGAAGGCAGGATTTCTAAATATATAAAAATGAATTTCTGTCTGTCTGTATGTCTGTCTGAACCTTACAGACTCGGACACTACTGAACCGATCGGCGTGAAATTTTGTATGGAGGAGTTTTTGGGACCAAGGATGGTTCTTAAGATAGTAAGAGACTCCTCCCTTCTCTGAGAGAGGGAGCTCCCATACAAATGAAACACCTATTATACAAATGAAGCAGAATTATTTTGAATAACTCGAGAGCAAATTAAACAAATGGAACCAAATTTGGCATGTGGAGGTTTTTGAAGGCAAGAAATGTTTCCACGGTGGTTCGAGACACCTCTCCTCTTTTTTTTTAGGGGGGGGGGGGGGTCTCTCATACAAATGAAACACAAATTTTAACCAAACATGAAAAATATCCCTACTGTTATGAACATTTGTATGCAGGAGCATTTGGGGCCAGGGAAGGTTCTAATGATGATTCAAGACTCCTTCCTCGTCTAGAAGGGGGGGCTCCCATACAAATGAAAGAAAAAAATTCTGCATAACTCGAGAACTAATCAAGCAAATGGAACCAAATTTGGCATGAGGAAGTTTTTGAAGGCGATAAATGTGCATACAAATGAAACACAAATTTCAACCAATCATGAAAATTATCCTTACTGTTATGGAAATTTGTATGCAGGAGTTTTTGGGGCTGGAGAAGGTTCTTATAATGGTTCGAGACTCCGTCTGGAAGGGGGGCTCCCATACAAATGAAACACAAATTTCTGCATAACTCGAGAACTGATCAAGCAACTGGAACCAAATTTGGCATGTGGGGGTTTTGGAGGCAGGATTTTTTTATGGTGGTTAGAGACTCCACCCCTCTCCGGAGAGGGGTGGGGGGCTCTCATACAAATGAAACAAAAATTCCAACCAAACATGAGCATTATCCAAGCAACTAAAACACTAAATGTGTATTTAGTGGGGAAAGCAGTATGTTCTGATAGAAGTTTGAACGCTTTTTTAATCAAGAATGGGTGATGCTTGAGTTCCTCTCAGTTCTACATTATGCACAAGAAGTTAATCTAAGGTTATGCAAGAAAAAATGACGTGCAAACTGACAGGATACGGCGTAGTTTTGAGATAAATGTTTTGTCAATGAACATACAAATGAAACACATTTCACAAATGAAACACATTTCTGCACAGAAAGAAAAACCATGGTAGAAACTTAAGATCTGAGGGTATAATTAAAAATACACACGTACGTTTAATTTTGCAGAAATTACACACATTAGCAAACGAAAATATTTTAACAAAACTCATTACTAAAAAAACATAAGAGCGCCAGTTCTATTATGTGTTCATTCGTTTAGTTGCAAGCGTAGCAAGACTCGCACCGGGTTCAGCTAGTATACAAATAAAGTAAATAGTAACAAGGACTATTCCGACATTATAGTAAATGTTGAATCGACTATTTTTGAAGGTTGTTTTGACCATGACCATAGTCGGTTGAAAATCACTATAATGTCATAGTCATCCTAACCCCCAATAATGGTAAAATTGATCAATTGATAGCTCTCTTCTCTCCTGACAGATACTTTTAAATCTACTATAAATGCTAGATCTACTGCGATGTTCCCTTCAAGCCGAGCACTCGACACTGACGAAGACTTAGTCTGCAAGTCACAGACGAAATACGCCTGTCAAAGGATAAGCTTTTTCTACTGGGATTCAAAGTAGATGGAGCTTCGTCAATACCTGAAGAGAAATTCAACACCTGGCAACCGATGCCAGCTGTGAATTTTTCAGGGGCTCTGCGTAGCTGTCAACCACATATAGATGCACCATATTACACATGATTTTGACAATTTTGGACATCTGACAAATGAAATCGACAAAGATTTTTCATTAGGGCCTAACTGACAAACGTAAACAATTGCTTCTTCCTTGAATTTGTCGACCTTGAAAACTTGCCTCATTAATCTACCATAGCCATTTCGAAGAACAAGAGTCCTTCAATTCGATAGAATTGGAAGCCTACATGGGTAGACGGGAAATTTACGGAAGAAGCCATTGTATACATTTGTCAGTTACGCCCTAATGAAAAAGCTTTGTCGAAATATGGTCCATCAAAACAAATCGATCAATGTCAAGGCATGACATGCATGACAGCACAAATCAACTACACCCCCGTTTCATTTTACTCATTTATTTTATTACAATTGTATACCATCTCTTTTTCTCTCAGGAAAATGTTACTCAATTTTCGTTAAAAAGTGGATCTACTCAATTTATGAGTAGATCCACTTTTTACGTAAATTGAGTAACATTTTCGTGAGAGAAAAAGAAATAGTATACAATTGTACTCAAAAATTGAGTAAAATGAAACGAGAGTGTAACTCTTTCACACTCGCTTCGTATCATATAATGACGTGACGTTGCGCACATGTGATAGTGTCGAATGTTATAAAGAACAGGTTGATGCATTCATCCTAACCATATATTCATCACATTGATACTGAAATCCATGTGAGCTACAGCGAAATGATTGCTCCCCTGGAATTTTCACCCAGGCAGTAAGGCGCGACGATGAGATGTGCTGCTTCTATAGAAGACCGAGAAGGTTTAAATTCAAACTCTGACCATTAAAAATCCGTCCTTATTAGAGCGAACAATTTGATTTCACCAGGTAAAGAGTTCGTTTGATTGAGATTTTCTAGCATATTATTACCATAATGTTTGGAAATGGAAATATCCTTCTCATTAACATGAGACCCTAGGAGTGGACAGCATTTTTTTGCCAGAACCAAAGATGTGAAGTTAAAGCATTGATAGGTCCGTTAGAGTACGGCAGGCTGTGAAATTGAATAGACGCAGTTGAAATTGAGCGGATGGCTATTTGAAAGGCGGCACCCAATCAAGCTCACAATCTTTTACCAGGCTACACCAGCGCTCATCATGCTCATATGCCCGCAAATGGCACATAACAGTTCTAGGTATGTGAAAATTTCTGTTTACACTTCCTAAAGTCTACATGTGACAGAAATAAATTTTCAAATTAGAGGTTTTGAAAATACAACTTCTAATGTTTGTAATGTGTTGTCAGCCGGAATGGCGCATCGCGATAAGGGGCAAAATAAACAGCTATCTGCTGTTATTGCTAATGCCGGGTCACATCATCGCTAATATTTCCAGACAATGAATTAGCCGACATGCTTAGCGTCACATTGGCATTACCTGCTAAAATATTTGATCTCAATCATCTACTAAACCATACTCTCCATTTAAAATCCGTCTTTTTCAGGACAACCAATTCGAATTTCCAAGGAAAAGAGGTTGATTGATTGGAATTTCTCTAACATTCCGGTGCATATCAGTTGACAGCCAGCAGAGAAGGTGCAGCGACGAGATTCTAAATAAACTTCGGCTGCAGCGAACTTACAAAATTCACCACTCAGGAACTGTGCAATGTTATCCGTGGAAACGAATTGTGGCTTTCCAAACCTTGCGAAGTCCCGCTTACTGGCTGTCACGATTCTGCTGTGGTCAGCGATGTTAACTCGTTAATATCGAAATAATCCGAGAATGATCTACCGTGATGAGATAGACCGTCTCCCTCGATCCTAGTTCTACTTCCCAGAGATCCATACGCAGCCTCTGGTACGGGTAGCTGGGAATTTTGTGGCTTTGCAGTGTTGAATCTTCTGTCGGATCTGATCGTACAATCCTGGCCAAAATACCGTATCTTGTGCCAGCTTCATGGTTGCCTCAATGCCCGAATGAGACTGATGCAACTTCTAACGCAGCTTACGAGGGACCAGGATCCGGTCGTTCCTGAATACGAGACCGTTTCGGGTGCTGTAGTCCTCTTCGTCGTTCTGGGCTTCAAATGGTGAATTGACAACTTCGAAGGAGGGTGCGACCGACCTCTCGTCCTCACAAGTTCCTACCTCACGCCTCCACGAGTCATATGATCACAAAAGACTGCCAGCTGAAACATGGAGACGCTGGTTGGCGTAGCCTGGGCAATGTTGTCAATCTGACAATAGCGAAGTGAGGGGGTGCGACCGAAGATCTTATACCTTTAAATCATTTTCTATATTTTCTATTCTCATTTTACTAATAATTTCAGCACGCTTTGGAATCATCTTTGCATTCCAAAACTATGTAAGAGCCGGGAGCAACATGCCAGGCATCAAAGGCGGAATTTGTATCTCAGCGTTTCAGCATACCATTTTATTTAAAATTGCACTTCTGAACTTCAACTATTATATTCATAAAAGGCTGGCATGTGCTTATACGTAATGTAGGATTATATTTTAATGTTGTGTTTGTGGTATTATGGTAAGATAAGCCATTTCTTTCAGAAATTATCCCACCGGACTCTTCGTTCACTCTATCTTTGAAATGTTGCTAGAACAGTATAAAGAAAAATATTACAAATATTACTATGTTTTATAAAATAATATCTTTTATTGAAATTTTATCTTTTATATTTCGAATGATCTATTCTGTTTTCAGCTTTCCCAGGACTAGTAGGATATTGATTCATATCTAACTTTTATTTATTTTTCAGTAACAATCCATTCAAGTTTGAAATTTGAATAAATTAGCATTTTTGTCTATAATGGTATCTTAATTTGTTGTGTACAAAATATAATATATATTAAATAACATATAACGGGGAAAGGGAGGGACCATCAGGGCACCCAAGTAAAACGATTTGGATAGGGAGCATGGGACTGCCTCCTCCCTATTGTTAACATTTCGTGGAACGAGGGCGGGCTCTTCGACCCCATCTATTGGGATTATTCTGTCAATCGAGGGCTCGATTCTAGTGCTGTGAGTGTGAACTTGCTTTTGGAAGGAGATTCTCTTCCCTATATTCGCGGGTTTCGCGTAAGTGTCTCTGCTTACGGGCCCGCCCAAACGTTTTTGGCCCTTCATACAGGAGCTTGATGATCACAAACAATAATAGAATCCTGATCAAATCGTTTTTCAGATTATTCCACTGCTATGGAAAGTTTCCTTGCTGCAATAGATGGTAGTATTACATCATCATCATCATCATGTAGTCCTCTTCGTCGTTCTTGATGATGTACAGGATATCGTCTGGATTTCCGTGTCTACCTGGGATTCCGTCTTGATCTCTCCCATTCGCTCATCTGAAATCAGGATATTTGAACAGAGTTGATTTGCTCTATCGCGTATATCGCTCCATTTCCGCCCAAATAGTCTCTTCTATTTGGCACTGTTTGATGACATCCGCCGATTTTAGATCATGCTTCTCGATGAACCGCTCCTTGAGGCTGACATTCCGGAAGCTCATCATAATTCGGTCACGCAGCATTTCGTCCTCCAGATTGCCAAAATTGCACGCTTTCACCAACTCCCGCGTTCTGTTTATGAACGACGTTATGCTCTCGGATACGAATCCGCTGGCCTCCTGTTGACGCTGGAGGAACTCGTACCTTGCTAGTTTGACATCCTTCGCAGAAACCATCTACTGGAGAGGGATTCGAGACAAGCTGCGACTGTGTTTTGGCTTTAGAGGCCACAGGCTGAAAATCTTCCAGGCTTCGGTGCCGAGGGCGACTATGAAGTTTGCTATTTTCACTTGTTCGTTTCTGAAGTGTATAGATTTAGTGGGTGGGCGAAAGCTCAATAGAATATCGGGCAAAACCCGTTAAACGTTAGAAATAATTTTACATAGGTGTAGAGGTTGGAACGAACGGAACAAATCCACAGCAATCAGATGTTTTTGTTATTCCTCCCACCAAACGAAACATGTTATAAGTAACGACGAGTGATAAAAAGTATCAAGTAACATGTACAAATTTCGGCGGAATTTCCAACTAAAAAGTGTTTCGATCAAAATTTGGTCGACTTAAACTTGACAGGAAATGTGTCAAGTTCATCGTGCATTAAAAAATTTCGCACACCCCTCATTTTGAAGATGTGTGCGTGTAGAATCCTGCCACTTTTTTTTTATTTTGAGATTAGCACCTCAGTTATCAAAATGTCGTCGAAGGAAGAGAAGCAACGCATCATAATTTTGCACGTGCATGGCGAAAATCCAAACTACTCTCACGCCAAGTTGGCGAAATTGTTGAATGTGGTTAAATCAACTCGAAGGCCACAGCGACGACAGAAAGAGTTGCCCGCTGTTTCGAGCGGAACCCCAACCTCTCCGTCCGAGATGTCACAAAGAAGCTGGGAGTGGCGCCTTCAACCGCGGAGACAGCTAAAAAACGAGCTGGACTGTCGATTTACAACAAAGTGGTGACTCCAAATCGCGACGATAAACAAAACACGTCGGCCAAAGCACGATCGCGAAAGTTGTACACGACGATGCTGACGAAGTTTGATTGCGTGGTACAGGACGATGATGAAGCTTACGTCAAGGCAGACTTTAAACAGCTTCTTGGACAGGAATTTTATACGGCAACCGGACGGGGAAAGGTGGCAGATATTTTCAAGCACATTAAACTGTCAAAGTTCGCGAAGAAATATCTGGTGTTCGTTGCTTGAAGAGCAACGTTTACATTGCGACCGGAACCGTCAACCAGGAAATTTATCTGAGCGAGTGCCTACAAAAACGTCTACTGCCTTTCCTGAAGCGACACAATTGTTCTGTTCTATTTTGGCCGGATTTCCCTAATAAATTTCGTATGGTTATTTTTCTATTTGGGGTATTATCCAAACCATTAAAGAAATGGTTGGAGGGTTTGTGATATCGTTCGTTTGAGGTAATTTTTTATCAGGGTTAGCATCTTGCCATTACGGGAAAAAAAAAAACCCATGGAGTGGTATGGTGCCAACAACATTCAAGTGGTGCCCAAGGCTGTTGTGAGCAAGAAACAGTTCAAGGCAAACTGGCGTTCTGCGGCGACTAAAGTGGACAAAGAGACTGTACAAAATCTTATGGCAGGTGTTGAACGAAAGACCCGGCAATTAGCATTCGGTAAAAAGGAACCTTAGCTGAATATTTCTCCTGTATTCTGTATTAACTGAACTTGAAAAAGAAAATAATTTGACTTATTAATAATAACTTTGATCGACTCACACACATTATTGTTTGACCAAATTTTGATCGGAACACCCTTTAATTAGCCGACGAATAATACATCAGTGAGAAAATTGGAACCTAACATCCGGTGAAGTATAAACAAGCGGGAAATTGAGACACCATTGCCGGCAGTTCATCACTCAGCCTGGCCATTATTTCGTCAATTGACGGCTCGCGAGGTTGTCGAATGGCATTACCGCGAGTGAGAAATCCTTTTGTCCCCTGGATTGGTAAATGCTGACGACGAGTTCTGGTGAGTTTGGTTTTTCTTGGCTTTGCGTACTGATCTATTCATTATCAAAATGGCTCAGACCTGGAACTTTATCGGAAGGGTAGTTCATACAGTGATTGGGTGGACAGGCTCAGATTCTTTTTTAACATGACAAAGGTTCCCAGTGAATCCAAGAGGGATCATTTTATTACTTTAAGTGGTCGGCGATCTTCCGAGAACTCAAGCTCTTGTATCCTAACACTGATGTAGCTCAAATTGACTACACCGAAATGGTTTCCAAATTGAAGGCTAGACAGGATAAGACGGAATCAGATTTGGTACAGCGTCTAAAATTCAATATTAGAATACAACAGCCTGATGAGTCGTCAAACTTCAGGCTGAATTTTGCAACTTCAACAAAGACTTCTTAACGAAAAGAAAAAGCTGGGAGAGTGCTGAAAAATTAATTGCTACCTGGGAGATTGCCAAAAAAAGTGCCATAAATATGGATTTTAATAGTGCGTTGGATCAGATAACTGGGGAAACTGGATCAAAATTGCGAAGACTAGCAATTACTATGGAGTTAGCATCTAGATCGCTACAAAATAAAGGCCGGGTTAATCGTGGTTCAGGGAAAAACAGATTAGGCTATTCACCATATAAAAAGGATCAATGGCGGAACAGGCAATGGCGCACAAACAATGGACAAAGCAGGCAGTCGGACAGTAGGCGATGGCACGATAGAATGCAGAGGACTGATGAAGACCCTCGACGATGGTAAAGTCCTGATTATTCCCAAATGGCGTGTGATTTCTGCAAAGTGAAGGGTCATATTAAGCTTTATGCTGAATAACATAAGGAGGGATGCGTTGAACAGGATGAATTTAAACGAATCAGGCGACAATCCGGAACTCTGTTTGAGCGAATTGGTCAACAAAATGCGCACTGAGTCGAACAGCGAGAGTGAAGTAGAGGATGAGAAATTTTTAACAGAATGTATGCATTCCATTGGAAGAACTAGCGATCCTTGTTTACTAAATGTAAAGATTAATAATGTGCCGTTTAATATGGAAGTGGATTGTGGATCGTCTGTGACCGTGATGGGCAAGAACCAATATTATGAACATTTCCAGAATAAGCTAGCAAAAAGTAAAAAAAAAAAAACAGTTGAAACATCTTAGGGCCTGTTCATAAACCACGTAGACTCATTTTTGAAAATCTCAGCCTCCCCCCCTTCCCCCTCGTAGACTTTTCTCCATACAATTTTTTGAAATTTGAAATGAAACGTGGCCTTCCTGTCATGGTCTTCCGAAGATCGACTGGCCCTGCTACAACAAGCCATCACGTAGGTTATTCTCTCGGGGCAACCTGCTGAGGGTAGTACTGCAGACATAGGTAATCCTTGCACTGATGGTGGGTACTTATCACATCACATCACATCACACTTTTTTGAAATTTTGTATGGAGCGTAGACTTTGGTCAAACTTATTTTACGCTTATTTTACAATCCTTAGGTGGAACAAGTTTGGGAGAGTTGAAGTGTGGAAATAGGATGACCTGGGTCTTCGCCGCGTTGATACAGATCTTCCATTCGGTGAAGTATGCTGACAGAACATTCAGGCTTCGCTGCAGTTTCGCTGTAAGCGCTCTTGTTACCCTACCATTGTGGACGACTGCGGTATCATCGGCGAACAACGATAGAGATCCATTTTCCGGGAGCGGGGGTATGTCCGAGGTGAAAAGGTTGAACAGAAGTGGACCTAGTATACTTCCCTGCGGAACACCGGCGGAGATCTCCTGTGCATCGGAAACTGCACCTTGCAGCGAAACACGGAATGTCCTGTCCGTCAGATAATTTTTAATTATCTTCACCAGAAAGATGGGAAGATTGTATCGATGCAGCTTGTACACCAAGCCATCATGCCACACGTTATCAAAGGCCTTCTCGATGCCGAGAAGTGCCATGGCAGATGATTTCGAAACAGACTTGTTCCGTCTGAGGATGTTAATGACTCGATTAAGTTGTTGAATTGTCGACCGACCACGTCGGAAGCCAAATTGTTCGTCGAGCAAGATGTTCAGTTCGTCGGCAGATGAAAGAAGCCGACGGTAGATCGCTTTCTCAAACAGCTTGGATAATCCCGAGAGAAGGCTGATGGGCCTATAGCTCTTGGAACACGAAGGATCTTTCCCAGGTTTCTGGATGGGGATGACTTTGGCTGATTTCCAACACGTGGGGAAGTAGCCAAGTCGGAGGCAATGGTTGAAAAACATCGCCAGATGTTTATAGAACTGGGGGCTCAATTGCTTGAGCTCCAAGTTCAAGATGTTATCGAAACCTGGGGCCTTCATGTTCTTTGAGCATTCGATATAAGTCAACAATTCGTCAGCTGAGATCTCCAACTCTTCTGTGAAGTCGTTGGGGCTTATATGGATGTTAGTAATAAGCGCGCTAACGGCAGCTTCGTGTGAACTGACGATGTTTTGTCCGAGATTATGGGAGCTGACGAAGTGTTGACTTATCTCAGCAGCCTTCTCTGCAGGAGTTATCAAGCGATCCTTAGAGCCATTGCTGTATAATTGGATCAACGGTGGAATGGGCCTTGGCTTAGTTTTTAAAATTTTGGTCAACTTCCAGAACGGCTTTGCACAATCTGGGAGAGAGCGGATCTTGTCGGCAAAATTGTTATTCTTAAGGTCAACCATTCTGGCCTTAATAATTTTCGTCACTCGATTACAGTGACTTTTTAGCGTTGGCAAACCAGTTCGCTGGTATTGCCTTCGAATGGCGTTTAGCAATTGTATTAAATCTTTAGTGGGTCTATCAATGGGTACCGAGTTGCTCGCCTGATCAATCACCGGTACATGTTGCTCCCGGGCCTGGGAGATCGCTTGCTCGATGCTCTGCAGCTGCCGTTCGATGTCATCAACCGACTCAAGGTGCATGTCGAAATCGATGTTGTCGTCAACGTGTTGTCGGAACCTTTCCCAACTGGCGCGATGGTAGTTCCGTCTGGTGATTCAATGCCGGTTGACCGAGGAGCCAACTTCGGCCACCACCGGATAGTGGTCCGAGCTGAGCTCCTGGTGTACGATCAGCTGGGCGATGTTGTTCCCCATGTTGGTGAGGAAGATGTCGATTGTCGAATGGATCCCGGATCTGCTCAACCGGGTGGGAGTATCCGGGCCCAGGACGGTGTAGTGTCCCTCTTCCAGGTATTCCTGCAGAATTATTCCGTTCCGATTCCGCCGGGTGTTCCCCCAGGCTTCGTGTTTCGCATTTAGGTCACCGGCGATGATGAACTGCCCTTGCCTCCGAGTTAGCTTACGAATGTCTTTTCGTAGGGCCGTTGTTGTTCCGTTGGTGGTACTGGCTTGCTTGGGACAATAGGCCGCGATGATGGTGATTAGGCCGACGGTAGTTACTACCTCGACTCCGATGGCTTCGATGGACTGCAGCTGAAAGCTCGGAAGCAGATGGCAGTGATGTTGTAGCGCAGGGCGATCGCAACTCCTCCTCTACTAGAGCCGCTACGATCAAGTCGCACAATCCGATAGCCAGGAATGGAGACGCTAAGTTCGGGCTTGAGGTGCGTCTCCATGACGATGGCGATATCGATGTCTTTCCCGTTAAGGAAATCACCGAGCTCAATAATTTTGTTCCGGATGGAACAAACATTCCAATTAAGAATGTTGATGGTGCGTTTACGATCCATACTTGAAAATGAACGTCATCGTCACGGATGTGGTGGCTTTGAACTGTTCCTCCTTGGAGCGGCAGAAACGTAGTTGGCGATAGAGTTCTTGTACGAACTCCACCATTTGCTCCGAGTCGTAGAGCTGTCCATCGACGGGTGGATGCGTGGAGGTACTGCGACTCGGATTGCCCCAGCCTGGAGGAGGAGTCGGGTTGGGGGCGGCGCCGGCTGCCGCGAAACGATGATGACGGGCGGTTTGCTTGGCGATGATTTAATGGGATCGGCGGTAGACTTGGCACCTGATACCGAAGCGACGGGAAATTCTCCTCGTTCATCGGAGGTGGCGGACGGCGTCGGCCATGCCGGGACTTGGTGGATGACTTCTTGCGGATCGCCAAAAATTCAGCACGTTTTGGGCAGGCTCGATTGCTGCTCTCATGGTTTGCGCCACAATTTGCGCACTTCAGTAACGCACCTTCTTCCATCGGGGCACAATCGTTGGTACTGTGGGCTCCGGCACACTTGCCACATCGCGGTTTCATGTGGCAGTTACGAGTTCCGTGGCCAAACGCAAGGCAGTTGCCACATTGCGTCACGTCGTGCTGTCTCGGACGATACCGGTCCTACTCGACGATGATGTTGAAAAGGGCCCGGGTTTCATCAGTTCCGCCATCGTGACGGATCCCTTCTCAAGGTGGACCAGATAGAGTTGGTCCCGGTAGTTTCCATGTTGCTGGCGCCTGATGGGAAACACCTTCTGAGGCTTCAGTGCCGCCGCTTGCAGCTCTGCGAAGGTTGACTCCGGAGTGAGTTCTGGAAGGCAACGCAGAATCACCTTCATTGGCTTGCTACCGGGCGCGTCGTGCGTGTAGAATTCATGCTGCTTGGCCACTAGGTGAGCGCCGACAGCACGGTTGTCAGCCTCCGTCGAGCACATCACTTTGATGCCCTTACTGCACAGCTTGTACAGCGGAGGGATTTGGATAGCTGCAAGCTCGGTCCTGAGTGCAGCAATGTCCTTTGATGTGGAGAAGAGCGGGGGGACCTTCACCTTCTTTGGCACCTTCTGTACCGGGGGGCGACCCCGGCGTAGTGGTTAACATCCATACCTCTCACGCCAAAGTCACGAGTTCGAATCTCACCCCCGGACAAGTTACGAAAATGCCCAAAAGCGGTGTTTGAGTAACAACGACGGGAGATGAACCAGCCCGAGGCTGAAAATCTCGATAATCAAGAAATAAAAAAAAAAAAAAAAAACCTTCTGTACCGGAAGCACTGCAAATTGATTGCTCGCTAGTAGACGAGCGTTAGGATCCACTGGATCGGCATCATCATGGGGCAGCCGCTTGGAGCTGCCCGGTTGCGGTTATGATTCGGGAGCGGATGTCAACGTTGATCGATTTTTTCGACCCATTGCCACGGCAATAGGTCGAGCGGGAAATTTTTCCGAACTTTGCAGCACTTTTTTCTGCTTTGCCACCACCAGAAGATGAGCTAGCGCAGATGATAGATCGCGAACCGAACACGCAATCGCGAGAAAGCGGGCGAGGGGGAAAAACTGGGGAAAAAACTTTTATTGCGAGAGAGCGAAAAACACGACCGAACGTGTCGCTTGTTCAAACTGGAATGATGAACTAGTAGGTGCTCATAAGCAAGGGTTATAAACAAAAAGGTATGCTTGTACTATAACGAAGACTGCACAACCAATGGCTGCCTAGTCAACGGTTTGCCAGCCACAGCCTATTGAGCCATCGGTTATCTGGCCAACTGCTGCTCGCCAGTACTTGCCAGCTGCCAATCCAATACCGGTTCCCCGTCGCTCCGCACAGCATCAATACTGCCGAACGATTTAGAAAATTTGCAAAGGTGTTCCCCTTATATATCGTTCACTGTTGCATATGAGACCTCCCTTGCTCACATTTGAAATCTGTGATAGGAAAGTACTGTGCATTTAGTAAATTTAGCCTGCAAAACAAAATTAAAAGACATCACAAATTATTTGCGTTATTTTCAATAGTTTACAATTGATAATTGATAATTTTTGATAGTTGAATTGGTACGCGGGAAAAGTTTTAACTCGATCTAGTAAATCTATCGAGCATTAATTAAGTTATAAGAGTTTAATTTGTAACTATAATTCGTGACGGTCTCTATTTTCAGATTTTCATTTGACACCCTACCGTAAGACGACTACGTCAAAATAAGAATTGAGTGAGGAATGGCCTGAAATGAGTGGCCTGAATCATATTTAACAAACCGACAACAAATACTTAAATTTAAATTTCTCTCAAGGCTCTCATTTATTCAGGACCTCTTCTATTTATTCTGTTCGTAAATTACATGTCCTTCATTCTATATAAAAGAAAAGTTCTAATCTACGCCCACGACATGAGGATTATTTTGGAAATAAGAAATTAAGAAGACATCAAACTACATGAAATACACATATTCTACAAACGGTGTAAAAAAGCCTTTTAGAACTAAATGTAAGAAATGCAATTCAATGTCATTCAGCAGAAAAAGAACAACTTCAAACATCACCATTGTACTCGGAAATTAAATGTAGAAATTTTTGTGGAAGAATTAGGGACTTAGATATTAACTCGGACTAACTCGAACAAACTGACTCTCACAGATCATTACAGCACAATTATTCACTGGGAAAATAACATGTTGAGCTTTATCAAGCGAGCTGTAGCTTACAACATCCATACCGATCAAAACAATATATACTGCTTATTTGAGGTCCTCTCTGGAATATTGTGGCATTGCATGATCTCCCTTTTCAATCACGCACGAAGAAAGAATAGAATCAGTACAAAAACAATTTCTATATATTCGTAAATTATGTTGGACATCATTTCCACTTCTATCATATGAAGCTCGCTGTATGCTTATAAACTTACTCAATCGTTTCATTTGTAAATGATATCATTTCGCAGCACATTGATTCAGCAACGTATTTATCAAAATTAAACTTTTGTGCACCTGCTCGGCAACTTAATCGAAAGTTTAATTTTGATAAATACGTTGCTGAATCAATGTGCTGCGAAATGATATCATTTACAAATGAAACGATTGAGTAAGTTTATAAGCATACTTAATCGAAATATACTTGCAGAAAAACCTTAATCGCACAAATTATACAACTTTGGACCGATAAATCATATGATGACCTCTTACACTCAATACTGCGAAACCATTGACTTTAGAATGTCTCGATACAAAATTTAAGAATTTTTTAACACCTTTTCTTTTGAGATTAAAGACTGGACTCGGAAAAAATGAGACACAAAAATGATCACCAAA
Organism: Aedes koreicus; assembly: GCA_024533555.2. Lineage (NCBI taxonomy): Eukaryota > Metazoa > Arthropoda > Insecta > Diptera > Culicidae > Aedes > Aedes koreicus. Next base: position 6,428 of record JAHHFK020005450.1, on the reverse strand, counting down.
AATTCATTTTAAATCGGATACTTCTAAAATTTTCAGGGATTAAATAACTATATATTAGCTATGTTTTGGCATAATTTACTTATTGAATTTCTTCCTCCAAGCTGAATGCTCGTACATTTCTCTTAACACTGCTCATGAGATCTTGGGCGAGGCTTTGTCCATCTTCCTTACACAATTTCTCCCAGTTTTTCTTCAAAGCTTCAAAACTTTTCGATCGGACGAAGTTCTGGTGTATTTGGCGGGTTCGCATCCTTCGGAACCACATTAACGCCCTTCGCTTCGTACCAATCCATTACAGGCTTGGCGTAAGGCACGAAGCGAGATCCGGCCAGAACAGCGTGGGACCACGGTGAGAGCGGAGGAAGGGCAGCAAGCGCTTCTGCAAGCATTCCTCTCGATAAATCTGCCCGTTTATGGTGCCGGTTGCAACGAACGGCTTGCTGTACCGTCCACACTCGCAGATCGCCTGCCACAACAGGTACTTCTTCGCGAATTTGTCCACCTTTCTCTTCCGAAACTTTTCCGGAACCTCCATGCGGGACGTACCGACAAAAAACTCGAGGCTGCGGATTTGTTTGGTGTCCGCCTTGATATATGTCTCGTCGTCCATGACGAGACAGCCTGGCTTGACCAGCCACTCACGGTACAGCTTCCGCGCACGCAATTTGGCCACCGTGTTTTGCTTGTCAGTCCGGTTTGGCGCCTTCTTTCTTCTTCTTTTGCATTTTCAAGCTTATTGCTTTCACAATTAGCTTATTGCTTGCTCTCAACTTAGTCTTCTAAATGTACTTCCACAGTTTTTAATTGAGAGCTTTCGATGCCAAGTACCATTTTTGCATTAGTATGATTGTGTGGCAAGTACAATCATACGCTATGCCTTGACGAAAAATTCCTAGACCAGACCGGGAATCGAACCCAGCCACCTCCAGCATGGTGTTGCTTTGTAGCTGCGCCTTTACCGACTGAGCTAAGGGAGGACCCAGGGTTTGGCGCCTTCCTGACCTTAAAAACACGTAGCCCAGCCCGCTTAATGGAATTGACCTTTTTGGCCACGTCTCGGGTGGAAAGGTTCGGGTTAATCTTAAAGTACTGCCTTATCTTCCGCGCCTTCTCTGAGTATTCCGTTTTCGGTTTTCGGTTCGATGGTCTTCGTCTCCTGGAACATCTTTACAACGCGGGACACGGTAGAATGGTGGATTCCAAGCCTTTTGCCGATCCATCTGTGCGACTGACCAGGATTATCGATCACCGCGCCCAAGATTTGCTGGCGTAGCTCTTCTTGTTTCGAATGCCTCTTGAAAACTACTTGACAGATCGCGATAAAATTTTGCACACATAAACATAACACTCTAAACTAGTATTACTCAAAATTTAATTTTTACCAACGCGATAAAGTTACAAAGTTAAACCCAAAACAAAGTGTCGCATTTTTTCCGAGTCCAATCTTTATCATGAACGAATTTCAATAATTAGTTTCCTCATCTCTAAAACATTTTACACCTTCAACACAATAACATTGCTCAATCATAATTAAATTTTTCAAATTTTTTATTTTATTTCCTCAATGAAATTTTAATTTAAGAATCCTATTTTTGCGAATTTCTTTGATCTGTTGAAATATTTAACAGGAGATAAGTTTCGAGCAAATTTTCAACGCAATTCTGTTACAATTTCTACGGAAACTAATGAAAATTCAAGGTTGTTTCGGTTACCATTCCACTAATCTCGAGAAGAAATCAGATTAAATTAAATTTAAGTATAGTACATTCGTACAACTCGTGTCCCGATTGTGAGCAACGCGCTATGAACTTAAACCATTACCTAACGTCGTAGTCATCAATTGCAATCATCCCCATCACTTGAACTACCACGCACGCTCATAAGTGTCATACCATTTAGCTGAACGCAATAACCTATAAGGCCGTATTGCCTCCTGGTAGGCCACTTGCATCTACATATACGTCAGAATCAAGCACTTCTCATAATATTGAAATTTCCTCATCATATCATAAACACACAACGCAGCACATCAAGAGCAATTCATTCTACGCAAGCATGGCCTGCTGCTGATGCTTCTGCCGTCCTCCTCCCCGAAAACCAAACTCCATCATACACGACACACGGCATCCGGACGCAGCAGGCCGGCCAGCATCAAGAGCATCGAAATCAACATGATTGCACAGTCCATATGGCTAGAGCGGAATAGTAGGCCACGGTGTGAAGGAGTGCGATCGGGGTGAAAGTGATGTCTGCGTGGTGTGTTCGTGTGTCGAGCCAAAAGAGGTGCAATCAAGCAAGGGTGCGATGCATTCTCGAAAATGGTGCCGAAATTTATGATGTAGACTATATATTTTTTCCTCCTCAAGTGCGTTCCGCTTGACGTCTCGTTTTTGTTTGTATCTAATGTAGGTACCCCAGCCGCCAGCCAGCCAGATATTATGGCCTTTTTCGGGAAAAACTTACGTCGTTCCTCTGAGCCTACCGAGACACTCCTCGTTTGAAAACTTTGCGACGATGAGTAAAGAGGCTGCCTGTGCTGTGTCCTTCTCTGTTGTGGTCGCCGGCTCATTTTAGGTGCTATGTGAGATGCATTTGTTGTTCCCACAGATGTCAAACACCATAAGAAGGTAAAAGTTTATGTGGGAGTCCTGCAACGGATAGGCACATATATCTACAAGCGGTTTGAATGCGACGTGTAGGTTTGGATGTGTGGTGTTTGTCTCAAATAAGAGCTTAATTTTTAAAGAACCAACCAATCTGTACTGTGGAGGATGATGTATGAACATGTATGTGTAAACATTCATAATAAAGGGTGATACGGTCAAAATTTGGTCAAGGGAAAACGCGTGTTAATCGGTGAAATCGTTTATTTAAAAAATCAAATTAAATTTCTTTTTCAAGTTCAATTAGTATAAAATTCAGGAAAAATATTCAGTTAGGCTTCCGCTTTTCCAAATCCGAATTGCCGGGCCTTACGCTTGACCCCTGCCATCAGATTTTGTACAGCCACCTTGTCCACCTTCTTCGCCGCAGAAAGCCAGTTTGCCTTGAACTGCTGCTCGTCCTTAGCAGTTTTTTTGGTCTTCTTTAGGTTCCGCTTGACAATAGCCCAGTATTTCTCAATTGGGCGGAGCTCTGGCGTGTTGGGAGGGTTCTTGTCCTTGGGAACCACCTGCACGTTGTTGGCGGCGTACCACTCCATGGCCTTTTTACCGTAATGGCAAGGTGCCAAATCCGGCCAAAACAGTACGGAACAACCGTGTTTCTTCAGGAAAGGCAGCAGACGTTTATTCAAACACTCTTTCACGTAAATTTCTTGGTTGACAGTCCCGGAAGCTATGAAAATGCTGCTTTTCAAGCCACAGGTACAGATGGCTTGCCAAACCAGATATTTCTTTGCGAACTTTGACAGTTTCGTGTGCTTGAAAATATCTGCTACCTTTCCCCTTCCTTTTGCCGTATAAAACTCCTGTCCCGGAAGCTGCTTGTAGTCGGCTTTGACGTAGGTTTCGTCGTCCATTACCACGCAGTCAAACTTCGTCAGCATCGTCGTGTACAGCCTCCGGGATCGCGCTTTGGCCGTCGTATTTTGTTTATCATCGCGATTTGGAGTCACTACCTTCTTGTAAGTCGATAGTCCGGCTCGTTTTTTGGCTCGATGCACGGTTGTAGACGATACACCCAGCTTATTTGCGGCATCTCGGAGAGATAGGTTAGGGTTTCGCTTGAAACTACCGGCAACTCTCTTTGTCGTCTCAGCGGCTTCCGGTTTTCGATTTCCCCCCGATCCAGACTTCCTGGCTGTCGACAAACGTTCCCCAAACACTTTAATTACATTTGTAACGGTTGATTTGGCAACTTTTAGCGATTTTGCCAACTTTGCGTGCGAGTAGCTCGGATTTGCGCGATGCGCGAGCAAAATTTTGATACGCTGCTCTTCTTGCTTGGACGGCATTTTGACAACTGAAGAGTGAATTCCAAAATCAAAATAGGAGCAACATTCTACACACACACACACCCTTCAAAATGAGGGGTGTTCAGGTTTTTTAAATGCAAAATTGAAAGAAATACGTCAAGTTGATATTGACCAAATTTTGACCGTATCGCCCTTTACACGTAGTGAAGTTTTCGTTTAACGATTATGAACTAAAGGTTTTTTTTAATCAAAGGCGTAATTGATTAAGACTACTTAAATTTGAGAATAAAAGACATTGTCATCCACCAGTTGACTCAACGTCCAGTTGTCGCTAAAACCTAAGGCTCCTTAAACATCTAGCCTAATGCATGCACTAAAAAAAGAGACAATGTTCACCAATTTTGCTGAGTTAAATTTACTTGAAACACGGAAGAAGATACTCTCTTAACTTCTTGACCACGATATTCACCAAAGGATTTTTCTTCATAATTCTGTATGGTTTGCTTGAAGTGCCTCTCATAGTTCTGACAAGGATCACCTAAAGATCACGAGGATAATTCTTTCATAATACAAAAATGATATTGTGTCGTTTATCATATGACGGTTTTCGCCCCAAATAGTATTCGGAGATGGCAGCACTCTCTCAGATTACAACGAAACTTTCTGGGTGTATAGACCAGGGCTAGATAAGCCACTTTACATACTTAGTTTCTTCAATTTTTTTTTAGACTGTCTTTTGAAAAGGGTTAAACTTTTTTTAATCTTTTTTTTCCAAATGTGTTTAATAAAGAAACGACTACTACAAAAAATGGTTGTATAACTAATAATCACAAAATAAGTCAAGTTTTAAGAAAAAAATATTGAAAAAAATCTCAAATGAGCCCTACACTGAAAAAAATCCTTTAAAAAAAAATTAAAAGTCGATTTAAAAAAAACACCATATTTGATTTCGATGAAATTTTGTCTCAAGATAGGTAATTATGTGTCCTACCAACCGTTCATACATCTCAAGATGGGCACTTTTAAGGAAACAAAGTTTTTCTAACAAAAACATTTTCATGTCCCATTGAGTTTTTTTCAGTGTATTTTGTTATCAAAAACTATACCAGTGAAGGTAATAACCATCCCAGAATCCAATGAAACTCAATTGGTTAGATTTTGTCCTATTTATTCAATCATTTGGAAGGATTTGAATGTTTGATGGCAATATGTATTGAATTTCACTTTTATATACATATGATTGCAATATGATTGCAAATGATTTTTTTCAGTGTTGGGCTCATTTTGGATTTTTTGACTTGACAAAAGACAGTCTAGAAAAAAATTGAAGAAACTAAGTATGTAAAATGGCTTATCTAGTCATGGTCTACACACCCAGAAAGTTGTAATCTGAGAGGGTGCTGCCAACATTTGTTCGAGTTGGCGCGAAAACCGTCATATGATGATATGGACTACGACTTATTGTGGCACGAAACTAAGTCCGACAGCAACAAGCTCTGCTTTCTGTTTGACTTGATCTTGCTTTAATAACCACTTTCGTCATCATTCCATTGTATGAAGGAAAGGAAAAAAATGGGTTGGACAGATCGATAGGCAACATCACTTATAAGTATCCACGGGGATTTAATGAATCTCATTCCAAGGATAAAATAAAACCATTGGTCAAAAAGCGAGCTACCTAACATGAGGATGCCCCAATGGGCGGGGAGAAGAGCCCGCCCTCTATTCACAAACTGTTAGCAATATGGCATTGGCATTCCTACTCTCCCCATCTAGTCAGCTTCAATCGGGTGCCCTGATGGTCCCTCCCATTCCCCAGTATCAGCATACTGGTATTATACTTATGAGTATACGTATTCATATAATTGTGTACATATTTATACAAGAGAAAAATAATGATCATCAATTGGTTGATCCTTAAATGGAAGGAAAGTTGTATACCACTTACTGAATAGTCCTTAAACAAACTTTAATCATACTGAATTGTAATTGTCGATTGGGAATCACCTATTTATTCTGATAGATGTTTAGTTTTGCTATAGGCAAACGGAAATGTCATCATGAAAATTTCATACGGTAAAACCTCTTTGCGCGTGCACTGTATCTGTTGAGTACAATGTGACATCCGATAAACTGAACAGGCTTTGTTATTGAGTATGCGCCAAACACCAGGTCAAAGAACATGCAAGTGACACTACTACCAACTGACAACCATTTAGATTGAACGTTTAGTGATCGTTCGATGAAAACCTAATGAGTATTATATCTATTTACCCGTAGTTTTGCAATTGAGCTCATTCTCTTCAATTTCCAGTGATAGCAGCAATTTACCGAAATCTTGTTTTGATGTATTTTGAAAAAGTTGGAGTTTCACAAATCAAACATTTTATATAACAGTTGTCATGACCACTGTTGGCTGTTTTTCTGAATTTTTGACAGCAATCGGCTTCTATCTTCGCTGACCGAAGGGCTAGTGCTCGTGGGATAGGAAAATATATAAGATTGGAATAAT
>JAHHFK020005449.1:0-37033 GCA_024533555.2 Aedes koreicus | reverse complement strand
TTGGAGAAAAGTATTTCAATATTCTTAGTGAACATCACAGTTATCTGACAAGGTACTCACGTGCTTCAACCGGTTATAATGAATTAATTTTTCATACTAAATTGTTCTGATATCTGGCGTAACACACATATAAGACCTTTCTACCTGGATCGATTCTCTTCATAGTCTTGCTTTTTGATTTATAACGGCTAAACAATTGAATTTGAGGCTCTAGTAATAGGACGAGAGAAGACGTTGTAAGCAGCATCAATCATAGTAACCCATGAGCCAGCAGACAAAATTTGACAGCTCTATCAGTCGAACTCTAACCGTGATGGCAAAAACAGTGAAGCAACTCCGTTCAGAAGGGTGCGCGTTCAAAGAACGGCTACCCACCGCGTCGAAAACGGACATCGTGCGGCACTTTGTGGACGCCGGATACGCCCGTTTCGGCATCTACAACATCTTGGCACTGTTAGACAACAATCAGAGCATCGAAAGAAAGCCCGGTTTCGGACGGCCGACGACCCTGAGCGACAAGAAGCTCCAAAGGATGCTGAAGAGGAAGACCGAGGGAAAAGTGGCTACATCGCTGCGTGCGCTTGGCCGGGAGGTCGGTTCAACCGGCCAAACAGTGAAAAAGTACCTGGCGAACATGAACATACATGTCAGGAAGCGGAAATCGCGTCCTCTGGTTTCGGAGCTGCAGGCAATGACGCAGCGGCAGCGGCTGAATAAGATGGTCAACTCGATTTTCCCGGCGAATCACGACGTGGCGGTGGTGATGAACGACGAGACCTATCTCACCCTGGATGGCAACGACTGGCACGGCACTTCGTATTTCACTTCCCCCACAAAGGAAGTGAGCTCCGAGGTGAAGTGGCCGCGGTGTTCTGGCCGGATCTGGCGTCAACCCACTACTCGAAACGATCGTTGGAGGAGATGGAGCGGCTGAATATCGATGTGGCACCCAAGTCGGCGAACCCGCCCAACTTCCCTAAGCTGCGAGAATTTCTGGGCCAACCTGACACGTAAGACAACAATTTTGTCGCGCAAACTGAGAAGGAATTGATAAATAAAATGAAGAAAGAACTCAAAAACCTGCCTACATGCATGTTTTCGTCCGCCATGGCGAATGTTCCGGTTAACTGCCGGAAGGCCGCTCGCAAGGGTGTAGATTTTGTTTTGCAAGTTTGCTTAAATAATTACCTTCCATGGTAAATTTTGCAAAAGCAATTATCTGTCTAAGCTTTTTTTTTATCACCATCCGAAAAAAGTCCATTTTTTTCAATGCAAACGTTATGAGAATTGATCAGCGAAAATAGACCCTTTTCAAATGTTACGCGAGATATGATTATGACCGGTTATGTTGTTTCAAACGTTCTGTATCTATTTCAGTAAGTGAGCATGAGCATGTTGATGGGCGTCATAGCGTAGTCGGTAAACGCGTCGGTTTCCAATCCAGAGCTCAAGGGTTCGATTCCGGATGCAGCTGATTATTTTTTTCGGCTGGGAAATTCATTCAACTGCCCTCGAGCATTGGCATATCATTGTGCTTGCCACACACTTTACGATTGAATTCTTCGAAATGGCAAAGTATTCCCGCAATTGAGAACTGTTGGAGTCCTAGAGCATTATTTTGAGCGACAAGCAAAGTCCCGTAGGGTGTACCAATAGGGCGGCAATAGATCGAAAGACAAATGGTCGAATGTCAAAAGGTCAAATGGACAAAATGTCGAATCGACAAATTTTTGCATGTGGACAACGCTGCCCAACAGGATTCAACTACAATCGGGTACCGATCCATTCTTATTCGTTCTTTACGGTCTCAATTTCTACGGTTTCGTTCTTTTCGGGCAAACCGTAAAGATCGATTCCCGCAGCTTATGGGATTTTCACTAATTGGGGGAAATGAGGTCTATCTCAGTTGTTTCAAGTGAAAAACATCTACTGTAGTCAGCAGAATTTTTTTACGGAGTTGGACCAACAAATCTGTGTCATTGGATTCCGGTTTAATTGGGAATTTCACCGCTAGAGGCGGTTTACTTTCGAGTTACTAAATATGAGTGCTGTGACGCGTTGGGATAAGGGGTAATTGGTTTCATCCTAGGATATCTTGAGAGCCTCACCAGTTAGGATATTGCTTTCTTCAGCAAATTTATGCTAGTAGCCAAGCCCTTCCGTGTGATAGTCCCATATGTTCGGAACCCACTCACAGTGTGGTGCTAGTGTGCATATAAGCTTCCAATTTGTGATTGCTAAATCTCGAGAGCCTTACTAGTTAGATCGATGTTTTCTTCAGCAAGCTTGTGCTAATGTCCACACCCTTCCAGATGGTAGTCTCATGTGTTCAGAACTCACTCACTGTGTGGCGCTTGTGTGCATATGAGCCTGCATGATTAATATGCTACAGTGACGGACAATTCAATAAGACCAAAGCCCGATTTTTATACAAAATGGTCATGTTTGGGGGCTTGTCTTTCACTTACCCGTGAAGTAATTGAACTGAAATTTTGGCAATAGCCTAGAAATAACCTGAACTTTCATCTTCAATAAATTCATAATTTTTCATTCACCACTTCAGAAACTACAGACACCACCTACGACAAAACAATAAGACCTCCTTTTGACCTCCATAGTTTAGGCCATGTTGATGAGTGTGAATTACAATCTATAGTATACTGATATTAAAATGACCCGTGCATCAATAATCAAAATTCAGATCCTCAAATTCGAGCATCCTTTATGAAAATCAAAAAGTGGTCTTATTGTTTTGTCGTATACGGTTTCTGTAACTTTCAAAGTGGTGAATGAAAATGATGGATTTAATGCATATGCGAATTTAGGCTACTTCTGGACCACAGCCGAAATTTCAGCTCAATTGGTTCTCGAGAAAATGAAAGGGATAGAGGGCTTTATGACTATTTTGTATGAAAATCAGGCTTTGGTCTTATTGTATTGTCTTATTGTATATCTCGAAAGCCTTACTAATTAGGACACTGCTTTCTTCAGCAAACTTGTGTTAGTAGCCAAGCCCTTCCAAGTAGTGGAAAATTTGTTTTGAATTCTCTCACTACGTGGCGCTAGTGTGCATATGGGCTTTCAGTTTTATTATGCAATATGTAGAGCGTCTTATCAGTTACATAGGACATTGCTTCCCTGAACTAACTTGTGCTAGTGACCAAGTCACATAAGTTCGGAATTCATTCTCTAGGTGTTGCTAGTGTGCATATGAGCCTCCAATTAAAGTATGCTATACCTAGAGATCTATACTAATTAGGCCTTTGCTTTTTTCAGCAAACTTGTGCTAGTGGCTCAATTCTTCCATGTAATACTAGTATTATAAGTTCGGAATTCAAGTAATACTAATACTAGTCTTATAAGTTCGGAGTTCACTCACTACGTGACGTTAGTGTGAATATCAGGTTCTAGCTTGTTTATGCTTTATTTCAGGTCAGTTGATCAGACGAAGGCTGGGGCGGCTTCAGCTACATACAGAACTTGTTTCCATTCACTTCGGCCCATGGCTGCATTCCGCCAATCTCGCTGTCTGCGAAGGGTCCGCAGGTCGCGTTTAACTCGATCGATCCACCTTGCTCGTTGCGCGCTACTTCTTCTTGTACCTGTCGATTCGCCTTCGAGAAGCATTTTAACAGGGCTAGCGTCCAACATCCTTACAACATACCCAGCCCACCCTAGTCAGCCGATTTTAGCGGTGTGAACGACGGGAGCTTCTCCCAGCAACTGATGCAATTCGTAGTCCATCGTCCATTTGTACTCCACCGTAGATCGTACGCCACACCTTCCGTTCGAAGCACCGCCTTGATTTGAACACGGTAGATCTGAGCTCGGATTGGGAGGCTCTATTTGGCGTGGCATATTTGGTGCATCAGTCCTCACCGGGGTAGCAAGAGTCATGGGGTCGATCCACCGATTAGTAGTCAATATATACTAGTTGCCTATATACTGTGAAAATTTGACAACTCAATCAGTTCGTTTACGGCGCTATGGTGAGAACAGTGAAACAACTTTGATGTTTGATTTTTTCGTACCACCTTGGATTTTCGCTAATTGACGGAAATAAGGTCTATCTCAGCTGTTTCAAGGCATTGAACTCTACAGCCCTCGGCAGAATTGTTGTTCGGAATAAGGTCAACAAATCAGTGTCATTGGATTCCGGTAAATTTTAAAATTTCACCACTGGGAGTTCTTCAATTTCGAGTTACTATGAATGCGTACAGCGACGCTTTGGAATAAGGGATAATTTGTTTCATCCTATGTTATCTCGGGAGTCTCACCAATTAGAACACATCACTCTTCAGTATACTTTTCCCAGTGGTAAAGCTCTTCCTAGAGGTGGTCACATAAGTTTAGAATTCACTCACTACATGGCGTTAGTGTGCATATGAGCTTCCAGTTTGTTATTGCTTTAACTCCAAGGTGCCAGATGGGTTTAACCCAAGTAACATTGCTAAAACCATCCTGCTTTATTAAGTTTTATTAAAGTTTTATGAAAGCCACTTGAAATCGATGGTTTTATTATGGCACCAAGAGGTGCCAATAGGTTCCATATTATAGTCAGGTTTATGAGAACCTACTCAGCTTGTTTACAACAATCTTAAAACCTTGTTTCTCAAATTCCTGTTACTCCTATCAAAGGTTTTATTTCGACTTTATGAGCTCGTAAAATGCAAATAAACTACAGATCGGAGACTAATTTCGGCATTCTTTTAAATAATCTCATCCAATTCCAAGCACTTTTCAGGAAATTCATGATTGATTTATCGAATGTATTTGTTTTAATTTGATTTATGTTGTTGTAAATTTGCATAATTTGGGAGGCGCATTAGCTCTTATCGTGCCTATATTCACCATAAAAATAATTGCGCATATAATTTGGAGCATAAAACGCTGTAGAAAACACAATTTGTGTTGGATATTTTTCTATCAAACAAAATTTCCCGCAACACTAGACCATTTTTTTTACTGCTTAATGAATCAGAAGAGCAGAGAATCGAACAAAGCAGAACAACAACAAAAACCAACCTCGATTTCACAGTGAAGTTTGACAGCTGTGGCCATCTGGCCACATTCTGGTTTTAATGGCAGCCAATAGGTTTTATGAAGGTTCTCAGGTGGTCATAACATCTTTCAGTAGGACAATATCAAAATCTTTATTTTCTCATAAAGGTTTTATTAACTTGTTTTCACAACCGTCTATAGAGTGGGCCATTTCGTACAAATTTCGGCTTTAAAGAAGCATAGAGGAGGTGCTGGTAGACAAAAGAGTTTTGAATGTAGTTTTATGAACAAAGCCGGGAGGAGTGCTATACGGCTGAAATAAAACTAAAATTGTTACTTGGGAAGTCATCAAACAACTAAGCAAAATTTTTGGACCAACTTGAAGAGTAAGTTCTACTCCAACAATTTTTTCGCGAAAACTGAGGAGGAATTGATAAATAAAACGAAGAAAGAACTCAAAAACATGCCTACACGCATGTTTACGTCCGACATGGCGAATGTTCCGGCTATCTGCCGGAAGGCCGCTCGCAAGGGCGTAGAATTTTTTGCAAGTAAGCTTAAATAATTATCTTCCATGGGAAATTTATCAAAAGCAAACATCTGTCTTAGCTTTTTTTTCTATCACCATCCGAAAAAAGTCCATTTTTTTAATACAAACGTGACATGCCCTTAAAAAATATTCGTTCGATTCTGACTCAAGCCTATACGTGGATAAAATATTATGCAATAAAGAAACTAGATCAAAACTTTGTTATCGTCGTGAATGCGGTCGTTGTCCAACCCGCACAGAAAGATTTTTGAAAGATTTTTTTTTGATAGAATTAGAGGAACGTTACTTATTTCACATAACTTTCGAACAATGGATTTTAACAGATTATTGCTATTTTGAAACGCGTATTTAACAGCGTTATGAATTTGTATTGTTCTCTTGTGCAAAGTTGGATAAGTTAGTATTTTTATACCACAATTTTATAAAACTTCAACAGTCTAAATTTTTAAGGCAAACAAAAACCAAAAAATTGTAGTAGTGTGAGACTTTTCAGAAATTTTTTTATTTGTGCTTCAAGATACTGTGCAAAGTAGTTATTGGAATAACGATCAGGCTACAATTCATCCGTTTGTCATATATTATTCAGAGTCGGGAAAATACCTTGTGATCAAAAAGTTCCGGTAATTTTCAATTTAAAAAGGCCGCCTTTATTTTTTCGGTAAAATCTTTTTAGTGTAAGATGGCAACACTAGTTCTGATATTCTGTCAAAGTGTGAGAGCAAATTATCCATTAGTTTTGTTTTGACAACTGCTTTTGTTAGTCGAAAAATAGACGCTCGGCGATTTTTACCATGGATAAAAAATTGGAACAACGCGTTTGTGTGAAATTTTGTGTTGCAAACGGATTTTCTGCAGCGGAAACGCTCAGAATGTTGCAAAAAGCCTTTGGTGAGGACTCTATGTCACAAAATCGTACATTTGTTTGGCACAAAGACTTTAAAGAAGGTCGTGAAAGCGTGAGTGACATGCCGCGTTCTGGACGACCATCGACCTCAACTACCGATGAAAACATCGCTTCCGTGAAGAATTTAGTTATGGAAAACCGCTCAATTAGCATTCGGGAGATAGCTGCACTCCTTGATATCTCATTTGGATCGACCGAACACATTTTGACGGAAATTCTGGGCATGAAACGCATTGAAGCACGACTTGTTCCAAAAGAGCTGAATTTTTTGCAAAAACAGCATCGAGTTGAGGTCGCTAAACAGATGATTGCGAACGCAGATAGCGATCCCACATTCATGGAACGCATCATAACTGGTGATGAAACGTGGGTATATGAATTTGATATGCTCACAAGTCAACAATCGTCCGAATGGCGCGCCGAAGATGAGCCGAAACCAAAAAAATCACGACAAAGTCGCTCCAAAATTAAAGTTTTACTGACCGTTTTCTTTGATTTTCGCGGTGTCGTCCATTCTGAATTCCTTCCAGAAGGTCGAACGGTTAACAAAGAGTATTATTTACAAGTTATGAGACGTTTGCGTGAGGCAATTCGAAAGAAGAGGCCAGAATTGTGGCGCAATAATTCGTGGATTTTACACCACGATAACGCTCCATCACACACCGCGCTCACTATTTGTGAATTTTTGGCCAAGAACTCCACCAATACCATCAAACAAGCACCATATTCACCAGACCTTGCCCCGTGCGACTTCTTTCTCTTCCCAAAACTGAAAATTCCGCTCAGAGGTAGGCGTTTTGAATCGATTGATGCGATAAAAAAGAATTCGCTGGAAGAACTGAAAGCCATACATTCATCGGCCTATAAAAAATGTATGGATGATTGGATAAAGCGCTGGCATATGTGTGTTGCCTCTAATGGCGAGTACTTTGAAGGCGATAATAAATATATCAATTAAAAATTGAAATAAATGCGTTTTTTTTCAAATTACCGGAACTTTTTGATCACAAGGTAGAATAAAACCTGAAAAACTTTTTCAAACTATCCACTAGAGAAAGCATATCATTTGAGAGATTCTGCTGATATACAGACTTCTTCAGTGTCGAGTATTGAGTAGTTGGAAGACTATTTCAGTTTTTTTTTTAATGTGATCAAGTGAAGTGATAGTTAAATTTGTAAATTTGAGTAAATTTAATTGTTTTTTAAATCGACATAGCCTTTAGTAGCATTGCTACCTGCTAAGTACAGCGCCTGTTAGAAGTGACGTATGTTGTTCGCTGGTCATAGAATAGTAACACATTTATGATGATAAGAAAAAAAATGAATCCCAAAGCGTATCCGGAAGCCAACCTTTCATAAATCAGGAAAAAAATCCTTCCCTTGTGACAGGAAGTGAACCGTACTAATACCGAGCGCTAACCTACATCAACGGCAAACCGAAAGAAGCCCACAGAACGAGAACAACAGATTCTCGTCTCTTTCGTTTGCCTTGTTAAATCTTGTTATTGATTGTTTTGGGATCGAGAATCACAGCTTTCCAAAAACGACGAAAATTACGACGGCGACGACGACGAGCACGATGATGATTTTGTTGTCGAAAGAACCCTGAGGCGGATGTCTGCAAACAACAATGGACTCCTTCACTGGTTCTAACATCCTCCATCCTTCCGGATTAATACATACTCTATACACAATTTTCTGTATGCTTGTGGGGAGGAATGCCTATTCCTGAAAATATGTGGGTTTCGTTGTTGATTGTGTGGAGGCGAATCTCCTCCAAGGGTAATGAGATGGAAAGAATGTTTGCACAGTAAAGCAGCGAAAATCGATAAGCACCTAAATTTTCTCGTTCACATTTCCACACGTCTGCCATAACCTCCTCCCTTCCCGTTTGCAGCCAGCGCAAAAGGAAGAACTCATTCAACCGAATTGCCCCCAGACCAAGGAGGGTGCGGCGTGAACCGGTGATCCCGAACTGTTTTCAGATGATTCTTGGTTCTAGCTTCGGTGAAGTTTGTTTGGGATAGGTGAACTCACCGAACCTCATCTTTTGTGTCATTTATATATTTTAGGGATTCGGCTGTGGCAAAGCGTGTTTTCGGAACACTGGAAGGAAAGGGTGCTAGCAAATAATAATTGAAGTTAAATAGGTCAACTGATATCCAGTCAATCGGAAAACCAAGAAGTGGCTACCCATCGAATGGATTAGATGAAGAAAAACTTTTTAACTTTTATGTAAGCCAAAGGTCACTAAATCCTATATTAAAGTCCAATGATAATATAATGTTATTTCGGTGAAATATGCGAAAACAATGCAGCAAAATAGAAACACGTTACTTTTGAAGCACGGATTGCTTCGTTGTTTTAGAATGGTTTTGCGTTCCGGGTAAAATTGTATGCAATGTGAAATAGGGGAACAGGGGGTAAAATGAACAGGGGGTAAAATGAACAAGGGGTTATATGAACAAGGTATCATTTTACGCTTATTTCGGCTTCATTTGATACAAGATTTAGCTCCACCCTATTTCTTACGAAATTTTAGCTATTTGGACCACCCTACTGCGATGAAAAACTGTCAAATGCAGAATAAACAAAACATAATACGTTCAGCCGGTCCTACGTGTGACGCAAATTTTCGCAAGCAGAATTTAAGGTTTTTGTTCAAACTTTCGGTAATGATATTTAGTTGAATCAAACTGTTGTTGAGGATTTAACGTCAACACTAAGTAGTTTTCGAAAACAATTACATAAAATATTAGTGATTTCAGCTAGTTGTTACTTTGGGGGTAAAATGAGCAGCTAGTGATAGGGGTAATATGAACACCATGCGCAATCTAATAACGATGCACTTTATCTTCCTACAGATGCCACCGATTTACAAACGCAAATCGAAGAGGCAGACTTGGACGGAAAGCCAAATGGTCGAGGCCAAGCGTGCGATTGATTGCTGTGTTTCCGTACGGGCTGCTGCGAAAATGTACCAGATTCCAAGAATCACTCCGGCCAGATGGATTAAGCGTACGGTGGTGAAGAAGCGCTTGGGGTCGAAAAAGGTTGGTTTTACGGAAAGCCAGGAAACCGAATTGGTGCAACACTTGCTGGATTTGGAGTCAAGATTCTACGGTGTCACGATTCCAGACGTGCAGAAGTTGGCTTATGAGCTGGCCGAAAAAAACTCCCTGCCGCATCCGTTCAATCACAAGCGCAAAATAGCAGGAAGAAACTGGTTGGATGGTTTTCTGAAACGGAATCCGATACTTACATTCCGGAAGCCTGAAGCAACATCCGCGGCTCGAGCAAGAGGATTTAATAAGCCGTTCGTCAATGCTTTTGACGTAGCGTGTTTACAATACTGGGGTACACGTTCGAATTGCAAAAATTTGGAGCGTCACGAAAAAATATATAGGTTTTGAACGTTAATAACCAAGTCATTCCACGATTGATTTTCAAAATGTTTGCACCAATCGATCGGAACATTTTCTACGCTTCGATTTAAATGTTTAAAACTATTGAGTTTTAACATTCAACTATTGAAATTAACTCAAATATAAGGTCTTATAATGCCGATTTTTCTGAGTAAATTTACCAAATACATAGTTCTTTGCTAGCACAGACTTCATATTTAAGTAAGGAACGTCTCCTATGGATCAGGAAAAAATATTTAAGGGGGACATGTTGTAATTTTCCTTCAGTCTTTCAGCGATTTCAAAGATGTTTAGTCAGCGCTCGGATACGCACCGTCAAGTCGACCATCGACCGACTCTATTGCCAAGTAACATGTCTGTCTGTGACAAATTTGCAGTCGGATTGCAGCTCCCACTCGGACGCATTCACCGTCTGCTCTGGAAGGGCACTACACCGAGTGCGTTGGTGCCGGATCCCCCGTCTACTTCGCTGCGGTGATGAAATACCTGGCCGGTGAAGTGCTCGATATGGCAGGAAATGCCAACCTGCGACAACGCGTAGACAAAAATGCAGCTGGCCATCCACAACGACGCAGAGCTGATGAAACTTTTCCGATGTGAACATTTCACAGAGTGTTGTATTTTTCAGGCTGTCCTGCTGTACAAGAAGACCGAGTGAAAAGCCTAAGTTCAATTGGAACCATGTTCTCCCCGTCAACTAAAATCCGTCCTTTTCAGGACGAACAAATTAATTTGCCTATCTAAAGAGTTAGTTTATTTGAAGTTTATCTTGCGCTCATCCAAATTTACATTACGACGCACCGGAATTAACATGGCATAGCTTTAACCGTCGCGTCCCGGAGTAAGTGGACAAGCAGGTTGGACAACCAACAAACGAAATATTAGGAGTTAATTCGAGTCAAACTGCAACACCGCAGATTGACCATGTGTCCACATATTGTACTTCCTAGTTGTACATAGTGGATTAAGTAAATTAGCTTGGTTGCTGGCAGTGGCAAGCACTGTGGAGGGCGCATTGGCCAGCAGCCTGTAGCCAAACAGGCGATGGTTTAGTTCGTTGTTGCTAGAAAGCGGCTTGTTATGCAGTCGGTTGACCCAGCCAATGGAGAACGCTTAGTCAGCCGATTGACACAACCACGAGGAGCAAAATGATAAATATCTCACAATAGCCCGTTTTCATGGCTATTATTTTATGATTTTGGAAAGAAGGATATACTGAACTACTATATTTGTATGAGCATGACGCGTTGAGCGTTAAAAATTCGCAATCACTATGTCTGCACAGGCAGAACGGTATTTTTCGGGGTAGAACCATCTGTGTTTAGCGCCACGGTCCCCAAATTTCGACAGAATGCCAATAACTATTAAATGATGTATCGCAGCCCGCTGGTTGCTGCCATGTTATGATTTCCCTATTACAGACATCCCGAGTTACACATCTTCGTGATTTAATGTTGAGTAAGCTTCTATATTACCAAATCTAGTCATATAAAAGTATGTTCAACCGTTATAAAACTTGTGTGTTGCTTGGGATAATCCTCTTATAACAAATTGTTTAATAAGAGACGAACCAGCTCAGGGCTGAAAGTCTCTATAATAAAGTAACCAAAAAAAAAAGTTGTTTAATGTTGGTAATGTTCTCTTCAAATTCCAATGAGTACTTTATAGTGTTTTTGTTCGTTTTAGTGCGTTGGATAGAGTTCCTAACTTTCAATAGGATTTCAAATATATTTGAGAAAGTGTTGTAAAGTGACAGTGAGATGTCGCAGCATATGGCTCAAAAGTGTATGCGTGCATCGCTCAAGCGTCCGCCGAAGCAGCCAAGAACCGCTGCCGAGAGAGCTCGTTGTTATCGGGCGAACAAGAAAGCGGCCGAAGGTAATGCGTCTCCATCTACTAGTTGGGACGCTGGACGCTCTAGGAAATCTTAAATTACTTTCGTCAAGAAAATAGCAGGTTTTCAGATAGAGCGTCATGTTCATGACAGTTTTCAAAATGTCATGACAAAGAAATATTTAAGCTGTTTTAAATAATAGCATGAGTCGATTTTTAAACATTTAGAGAAATTATTAAAGGCTTATTGAATTCCTGCACGAAAATTATCGTTTAACACTGATTTAATGACAATGATTTTACATATTTTAGGATTGATTTTACATATTCTTGAAGGAATATTGAATACTGAACTGTATAAGTTACATACTCTGGAAAAAAAACCTTGTATGAACTTGTAAATAAAATTCGAATTGTTTATTTAAAGGGTGTATTCGATAAAAATGGCACACAGAAAATCTTCTGTAACTTTTGAATCGTATGAGAAAAAAGCCTAGAAATTTGAGTAGATCTTATCCATAGTGTATTATTTACATCTGCCAAGTTTCATAGTTATACATTAAGTAGTTTCAGTCATGTCGTCGAAACAAGAAATT
Organism: Aedes koreicus; assembly: GCA_024533555.2. NCBI lineage: Eukaryota > Metazoa > Arthropoda > Insecta > Diptera > Culicidae > Aedes > Aedes koreicus. Next base: position 24,724 of record JAHHFK020005449.1, on the reverse strand, counting down.
GTCCGTGAGAAAATTTTGTGCACTCACAATCAAAATCCAGGGGCGTCCCACCGGTGGATTGCTAAAAGGCTTGGAATTGCAAATACAACTGTGTATCGTGTAATAAGAACCTTCAAGGAGCGTCTGAGTGTCCAAAGGAAGGAAGGGAGTGGTCGTAAAAGTGGTCCAATGGACAGTAAAATGGCTAGGAAAGTCGTACAACAATTCAAGAACCGTCCAAACATGTCAATTCGAGATGTCGCTAAAAAGTCTAAGGTGTCAGTCGGTTTTGTGCAGAAAACCATGAAGCGTGCTGGGTTACATGTTTACAAAGAGCAAAAAGCCCCAAACCGGAATGAAAAACAAAACATCACTGCGAAAACCCGCGCCCGGAAACTTTACACGAAGCTGCTCACCAAATCCGGTTCAACTTCCTGGGCAAGAATATTTCGTTGCCAAGTCGAAGTTCGATGTTCCGGAGGATGTTCGAAAGAAGAAACTATCGAAATTTGCAAAGAAGTTTCTAATCTGGCAGGCGATTTGCGGATGTGGTGAAATAAGTGCTCCCTTCATCACTTCCGGAACAATAAACGGTGCGATTTACACGGAAGAGTGCCTTAAGAAGCGTCTCTTGCCATTCATTAAGAAGCACAAAGGATCAACTCTGTTTTGGCCTGATCTAGCATCCTGCCACTACGCTCGAAACGTATTGGAGTGGTACCGAGCCGACGGAGTCAATTTTGTGCCAAAGGATATGAACCCACCAAATTCACCGGAACTTCGTCCAATTGAAAAACTCTGGGCAATTATGAAAACGGAACTTCGCAAACATTCCAAAACTATAAAAACAGAGCTAGAATTGAAGAAAATTTCGGTAAAAATAACAAAAACACTGGGAAAATCGGTTGTACAAAATTTTATGGGTGGAGTGAAAAGGAAGGTGCGGGCATTCGGGATGGGAGACGAAATTGAATAAAACAAATGTTGTACATCAAAACTCATTAGTAGTTCTTCATTCCCTGAAAATTTCAGGAAAATCCGATAATCAGTTTAATTTTGATGAGTATATATGAGTGTGCCATTTTTATCGAATACACCCTTTTTGCATATTTTTTTAATAATCGTCCAATGACCTTGATATTCAACTATTAAACATCTTGTAATGACAACCATTATCGTTATAGCAATGAGCAAAACTATCATTAATTATTGAAGTTATATTCCCTAACAGATCCTCAATCATCTTTTACGCCAAAAGGATAGTGGCCCTCTCAACCATCATAGCAAATACAACCGTGGCCGTATCATCATTTACACCAAACGGCCCTTTTCACGGCCACCAAATGCTTTCTAAAGAGTGAACAATAGAATTTTCTAACAAACTTTCTAATGCTGGACTAACGTTCCAGACAGCATCCACGCTATTTTGGCTAGGGTAGCAGTCAAGTGAAAATTTGAAAAATAGCGACCGTCCAAATAATTGAAACACAGCTTCAATCAGTTGGAGATTTTTGCCACGGTAAAAAACAAAACAAATAACATTAATAATTGACTTTGAATTCCCATACCGACTTTCAAGAATCTATAACGCAATAAGGATAATGGTCTCCAGCTAGTCAATCATATCAACATAATCACCACTGCCAGCACAGCCGTTGCCCTTTCATCATACCAACATTTGAACCCTGCCAAATGATTTCTAAAGAGCAAATCGTAGAACTTTCTAACAAACTTACTTATCTATGCCGATCCAACGTCCCATTAGAACAGCACTTACGTTGCAATGTTACTACGTAATCCTACGTCAACTTTGCGTACAACCCCATTGGGCTGTCCCTTCTAGTTTTTTCGATCTACTTAAGAACAAGTTGCATAAGAAGCGGTTACCGCCGTCACGCATATTTCATGCCGACGAGACTGGGATCAGTACGGTAAATGAGTTTTTCGGAGATTTTGTTCAAACTAAAACATTAGGTTCCTCCGAAAAAGCTCAAAGTTGCAGCTATGAAGGGTAAGAAGCAAGTAGGATCCATCACCTCTGGCGAACGAGGAGTCCTGACCACAGCCATTATGAGCATGTCGGCAACCGGACAACTTCTTCCACCGTTTATGATTTTCCCCGCGTCCGCATGCCCGATGGTCTCAAGAAAGGAGCACCGAACCGAACTCAGTTTTGCTACAATCCATCTGGTTAAGTCAATAGAGAAATTCTTCTGGATTGGTTGGATCACTTCATCAAACAAGTTAATCCATCGGAGGATAATCCTGCGCTCCTCATAATAGATGGCCACAGCTCTCACACGAAAAACTTGGCGTTTGCTGCAAGAGCACGAGTGAATTTCATCGACATTCTCGTGCTACCGCCTCACTGCAGCAACGAAATGCAGCCACTCGATGTGGCGTTCATGGGGCTTTTTAAATCGTACTATGCACAGGCCTCAGAAGAGTTCATGCGACGTTTTCCCCGACAGGTGATCACTCTTTATGATGTCTCTGAACTGATGGGCGAAGCTTTTCTCAAAGCCGCTTTCGCCAGTGTGGCAGTGAGCCGCATTCGGAAGACGGGTATTTGGCCGTTCAATAAACAGATCTTTAGTGACCAAGACTTTGCCCCATCTGAAGTTACAGATCAACCAGAAACCGTAACGGTTACGTTGATTACTGTGACGAATCCGATGATTCTTGATGCGTCCACAGTGCAAAACGTTACAATTCCGGTTGATTTGGCCATCGCAACTGTTCCTACCGGGAATCAAGATGATTCTGATGAACCTTCTGATGAATATAATCGTCCCTTAACAACCCTTCATATACACCTTGACTATATGTCGCATCCCTGACGCTTGCATCTTGCCCACTTGAGGTTTCACACAACCCTACATCCTCCAACCCGATCACGTAGGCTGAGAGCTCGACCTCTTTCACAACCAGGCAGCAGTAAAGGTAAGAAGTGTGTTCCGCAATTAAAAGGGTACAACTGCTCCAAAACGGTCAGTTTCTTGGTGACCGAAATTGTACACCTTCAATGATCCAAGCTGACCCAGATTTGGTAGATCCGGTTGCTACGGTTTGTGAAACGTCTTACCCTTGCCAAAAATGTCTGTTCCAAGGGTAAAGCAGCGGAAACGTCAATCGGAAACGACCGCCTACAGAAGCAAGAAGGTCCGGTCGGAGGAAATCTTGAAGGACACCTTGTACGAACTATGCGGTGCATGTTTTTCCAGCTCAGTCGACGGTTTTGGATGGATGAAGTGCCTGCGTTGTTTGCTGTGGTTCCATGCTAATTGCAACAAAGATGATATCTTGGTTTGCCGCTTGTGTAATTGACTGACGAGTTACGATTCGTAGAATATGCTGTTTGACTGAACTAATGAATTGTTGTCTCTTTTGATTTTTATGAATGAATAACTATCACAGTAAAAGACCAAAACTGAAAGAATAAAGAGTATATTCCCTGAAAGCATAACATTTTTTACTTTTGAGATCATTCACAAAATATTCCAAAATACATCCCCTCTATCTTCTATCAATAAGGAGTGTATCGAATATAAGCTATCCACATACATTTGCGTTGTACGCATGTATTTGTGATGCTTTTAATGCTCTGAACACTGCATGCTGTGCGTTTGACTGTCAGCTTTCTTTTGTTTACTTGGTTCTTCCAGCCGGAAACTGGAGCAGAAAGTGGTATATCTAATCATGGAGAACAAATCAATGTCAGTACGTGATTTGGCCAAAAAAAGCAGGAAAGAGTGTCGGAATGATCCAGCGTATCAAGAGGCGAAACCACATGAAGACCTACAAGAAGCAGAAAATCTCGAAACAGAGTGCAGAACAGAAGAAGCGAGCAGCAACAAGGAACCGGAAATTGTATTCGCGTCTTTTGCAGCGTCCGGATGCATGCGTTTTGATGGACGATGAGACCTATGTAAAGGAGGACTCAAAACCCTTCCAGGTCCACAATACTTTACTGCCGTCGTTGGGGAGGATGTGAGCGATGCGGACAGGTCGATTCAAGTGGAGAAATTCGGTCGAAAGGTACTGGTATGGCAAGCAATATGTTCCTGTGGTTTGAAGTCAACCATTTTTTACACTACTGGAACTATAAATGCGGAAATCTATCGATCTGAGTGTCTCCAGAAGAGATTGTTGCCTTTATATAAGAAGCATAGAACACCTCCACTGTTTTGGCCGGATTTAGCGTCGGCTCACTATGCCAAAACCACTCTCAATTGGCTTGCGGAAAAGGGTATAGATTTCGTTGAGAAAAATATCAATCCACCAAATTGCCCTCAGCTTCGACCCATCGAACGTTACTGGGCAATCGTGAAGAGGGTCTGCAAGAAGACTGGTAAGGCAGCTGGGAACATGCAGGAGTTCAAAAAAATTTGGGCTCAAGCGTCCAAAAAATGCGATGCAACACTTGTCCGGAACTTGATGAAGAGCATTCGATCCAAAGTTCGAAAATTCGTGAAGGAATAACTTAAATTTCATCCGGTCTTCATTATGTTCAAGTTTAACCTCGTACGATAAAGGATCAATTTTTTGTATGAATAAAATATCGGTTTTCAACATAATTTGAAAGAAAGTTTGTGGATAGCTTATTCTCGATACACTCCTTATGCCACCCCCACACACAACCCACCCACCCCCCCTATCTCCCCTTAACCCACCCCTTCCCCACCCCTTTTTAAGAACAATTTCATATAGAGTTCCCCCCGCCCACCTTCAAAAAAAAATAATCCCCGGTTGGAAATAGAATACATGTATTGAAAATTGAGCGAAAGAGCATGGGTAAATTACATGTCAGCACGTCTACATAAGATTTGGCCCAGTAGCCACAACAACAATATAAGTGAAATGAGCAAAATTCGCCCATGACACTAATACCACTTCACTCTTTGCGCATGCTACACAAGAGCTCGGAAAGTGCTACGTCATACTATTTTTTTAATTCGTTCGCTCCGTGATTATTTAAATATTGTGTGCGCTTTAAAACTTAATTTTTAAACCGATTCTAGTCTATCGATGATAGAAAATCGGCTTTATGTCGCTACTCGATTATCAAGTCCCAGCGTTTGAAAGTTAGTGTGGCAAAAATTCAATTACCTCAGTAAAATTCAGTATAAATGACCCATGTTATCGGGAGGAAATGCTTCTGCTCAATAAATTGCATTTGTATCATGATTATTTCCAGAATTCTGCATTTATAATAAACGTGTGAACCGATTTTTTTATCTCAACCTATGCACGCCCCTAGAAAGTTGAATAGTGTTACGTCATCACTCGTCAGCTCAGCAATGTTTACATTATTTTTGCTTCAAATACAAGCAAGCAGTGCGTTGCCCCAGACCTTATAAACACCGTGTCCAATATATGCTCATACAAAATAAAACTCTATTTATTTCAAATCGATAATCCAGATTTTATTGATAACTTTACCCATTATATTGCAATATAATACTGATCAACTACAGCATATGTTTTGGAATAACACCGCCTTTAACCTTCTTAACCAGCTCCAGACGTTTTTCGAAAATGTCCCGCACGACTTCCATCGGCATTTCATCCCAAAGTCGTTTGATTACGGTTTTGAATTGGTTCATATTAGACGCCCTGTGGTCATTTACCTTCGTCAGCATGTATGACCATACGAAATAATCCAAGGGATTCAGATCTGGTGAACTGGGAGGCCATTCATTCTTAGGTTAGCTTAGCTTGACTGACTGCACGTATTTATGGTTGCTACTCCGTGATTGATTAGAATCAGTGAAATTGCACAATGAATAAACTGAATGAGGCTGAAAGTAACCGGCCATTCTCACGTTTCAGTGACTCAATTTCTTTAATAATCAATAACGGCGCCGGCCACGTCCTTGCAATCAGGTGGGAATAGAGAAGGAAAGTTAGTGTAACTTTTGCTGTTTAGGGACCGTGTTTACCTCTGCATCCCCACAAAAGTCACAGGAAGGAGGTTTTTCCATGTTAGTAGGTAGGCCCCGATGGATCAGAATTCACCTTGATAAGTGATGTGATCATATATATTATGTATTATAAGGTTTAAACTATGCACACACACACACATATATATTTATATATATATATATATATATATATATATATATATATATATATATATATATATATATATATATATATATATATATATATATATATATATATATATATATATATATATATATATATATATATATATATATATATATAAAATATATATATATATATATATATATATATATATTCCACGGGAAAAGAATAGAGTTGAAAAAAAAAGTTGTCCAATTTTGCTCAAAATCACTTGGTATGTTCTTCATCGAAAATAATAAGACCCGTTTTTTTTTAATTTTTATTAGGATGACCATGTTCGATATAAAGGGTGTCCACGATGAAATTGCCACACACAAAATTGATTCGCAAAATTCGAGTTTTCATCCAATTGCCATCAAATTTTCAGGGATTGAGAAATAACTATTAAACTTCATTTTACCATTTTACTCGTAGTTTATTTACAGTCCATACGCAAGGCCTTAACCCCGGCCATAAGATTCTGCACAACCTGTGAATCAACCGTTTTTTGTATGTAAACCCATACTTTCTTCAGTTCACTACCTTAGGTCGTTTAAGAAGGTGCTGCTTCATAATCGCCCAGTACTTCTCGATGCGGCGGAGTGTTGGGAGGGTTGAACATTTTCGGCACGAAATTGACCTTATTGTCCGCATACCACTTCAGCACGTCCTTGGAGTAGTGGCATGTGGCCTAATCCGGCCAGAAGATTGTTGGGACGTTGTGGGCCTTCAGGAGAGGAAGCAGCCGCTTCTTGAGGCACTCTTTTATGTACACCTGTCCGTTCATCGTGTCCTGGGTCACGAAAGGTGCACTCCACTTCCCGCACGTGCAGATGGCTTGCCAAACCAGGAATTTCTTCGCAAATTTGGACATCTTCTGAGTGCGGACATGCTCCGGAACGCTGAACTTATCCTTGGCCATGAAAAACAGGTTGCTGGGGATCTGTTTGAAGTCGGCCTTCACATATGTTTCGTCGTCCATGATGCAGCATTCAACTTTCGTCAGCATGTTGAGGTACAACTTCCTGGCACGGGTTTTGGTGGACTTGTTCTGCTTCTCGTCGCGATTAGGGGCCTTTTGTACCTTGAACGTTCGAAGCCCAGCCTTAGTTTTGGCCTTCTGGACAAAACTTCGGCTTAGGTGCAGCTTCTTAGCCACATCCCGAACGGAGGCGTTCGGATTTCGGTTGAAGGCCCCAACTACGCGGTTGTGATTTTTGGTGTTGTACGGAATACTTTTTCCTTCACTTCTGGGCTTCCGATCGGTGGTCAACCGTTCCTCGAACCGCTTAATCACTCGCGACACCGTGGAATTCGCGATTCCCAACGTTTTAGCGATGGAACGATGCGAGAGATCCTTGTTCTCGTGATGAATGCGCAAGATTTTATCACGCACGAGCTGTTCTTTTGACTCCATTTCCGCGAGTTTTGATCACAAGATGTAAATAATGCACTATGAACTAAATCTACCCAAATTTTCATCAAATTCTACCCAACGGTTAAAAAGTTAGAGCAATTTCATAGTGTGGCATTTTCATCGTGTACACCCTTTAAAAACAATTTTCAAAAATTTTTTTTTTTTTCAAAAATACACGGTATAAACACTAGTTTATTAAAAAAATTAAAAAATAAATAATGGCGTATGTTTTTTATGAATACGAAAGTTGACCCACCACTTTATTTTTTTTTATTTTTTTTCAAAATACAAACATTTTTACATAACATATCAATCTTCCCATCCAATTTTTCACACTACACCCTTCTCATTCTACTTAAATATAAATAATGATTCTCAAATTCTTCTCAGATTTCATCCGACCCCCATTTTCCACATTTTTTCTTCTTCTTTCAACATTAACATTTGCATAACATACCAAAAATCTTAAATGTTCATCAAGCCGTTTTTGAGCTAAATTTTTTTGAAAATTTCAAGTTTTTTGCCCATACACACATGGAATGAGCATCATTTTCAAATTTGGCAACAAGCGCTGTCTGAGAGAATCTTGGGAGGTCGGAATTGGCCTAAGGGTCGGGATTGGACCAGACTCCGCTATATTAAGGAATTGGAGCTCAAATCTCAAAGCTTTAGACTACAAGCAAGGGTTTTCTCAGATTACCTAAAACTCAGCATTTAATTTGATTATTTCATGATTTTGATTTTGCATAATTCATAAAAAAAATATTACATAGCAACATTCTTACAATTTAACGCACTTTTCTTCATCTGAAAACGAAAACCGTTTCACGATAATGTAATTTTCACTTTGTGGCTTAATGTAATGAAACGATTGTGTCCCAGAGATTTGTTTTACACGAGTATACCGGTTCTTTATTTTCTTTTCCATTGCATTGTAATCTTTTTCCGAGAAAAACTCGTAATATATTTTGGAATCTACTTTAGAAACAGCCCAAGAGTAAAGTTCGTATGCAGTTGTAATATGATGGCCTTGTAAACTTGCTTTTGAAGCGTTTCGCTTTAGAACACCTCCTAAAGCGTCACAAGGCCCTTTTCCATGGCAAGTGGCAAAAAAGTTCCACTCTGCATTAAGACCGAAGTCCTTGTACATGTGGCACAAATTGAAAGCAGTCATCTTATTTTTGTATTGACTGCCTGATCCATCAGAAAAAATGGATATTTTTCAGGTGAGGTAGCTTTTTTTTAAAGAAATTCACACAATTTGTTATAAACAGCCGAACGGCAACATGGTTATGTTTAGTAAATTCTGCGATGGCTATAAAGCTTGTAAACTTTAAATTTTGTGCTTCATCCTTATAATATATGGCAAAAGGATGGATTGTTCATTGAGCATTTGCCCAATGAAAACCTTGTATAGCGTCCTGAATAACAAAAGAGTAATTTTCAGAGAAGTCAGCAATTATAATGCAGTCAGTTTGTTCCAAATTAATTTTTAATTGTTTTAAGTAGTTACCTTGTTGCTCTGCAATAAAATTATGCGGAGATAATTCGCTTAATTTTTCTAAAAAATTTTCCACAAACTCTTCTGCATCCATTCGCATTGAATTTAGATGACAACGATCTGTTTGCTTCCATTGCTTAAATTCTAAGGAATCGATATTTTCAAGAAAATTCATCAGGTCATTCTCCAGTGTCTGCGTACCCAGGCAATGATCACAGGCTTTCAACCAACATTTCTCTGTAAGATTTTCACATAGCATTTTAAAAAACAAGTCATGATACGTTTTTAAATGGTTAGGAATAAGTTTCTCATCCTTAAGGGTTTTAAACATAAATTTAACATTCTGATGATAAATGCATACGCAGACAGTATTCGTTCCACTTGAACCAGCCAGAATACAATTTTTTGGACGGCTGCTGGAAAACATTGAAAATCCAATTTTAATAGTAGGATATTGCTCTTTGAAAATCGAATAAATTTCACGAAGGTTACATAAAAGTAACCTGCGCTGAACATGCACTTTTTCTTCTGCCATATTTTCAATAACGAAATCCCTTTTCCCAGGACATGCTCTGCTTATCTCGTCAATATTATAAAAGTCCCTAACTACAGTTAGAGTATCATCGCTCAAAGATAACATATTTACTCTGGTCTCCGGTGTGCTCATAAAACCTTTTTCAATCTGTAATTCCTTTGCACGTTGAGCAGTTCGTTGCGAAACACCGAATTCTTGCATAATTTTGTATGCAGTCCAGGACGTAGGGAGAGAAGTTAGAATCCTATATCGATCGTTTCTGTCAGATGTTTCATCAAATTTTGCCTTCATCTGTTAAAGAATTTCCTGTCCGTCTCCGGGTTTCTGGGCAGCAGTGCTACCAATTGATTCAGCACTCGTTGATTCTAAAGAAAACAAAGATTCTGAAAACAAGATGGAAAAATATCACAATTAGTTAGGAACATTTTTATTTGTATAATGTATTACAGATTGTATTCGATTATTTGAAGTATGATAGGCAACTGCTCTACAAATTGAGCTACCAGGTCGGATTAGGTAAGATTATACGGAACTGATATTTTTTTAAATTTTCTGAATAATCGAGTACAACTTGTATAACGTAGCAAATCATGACGTCTGAATAAACAAAAAGAAGAGATTATTCTACTTACCAACACTAGGAACAGCGTCAATTTCCGATGATCTAGCGGCATTGGGATCGATTATTTCGAAACCACCATTATTGATGTTTGCTGGTGCGGCGAAATTGTTCGCTCTAGATGGTCCGGCAACTTGATGATCTCGCCAAGTTTCGATGGTTCAGAAACGGTGAGTTCTTGATTTCCACATTCTAGATTAACTGCACTTGAGGTTGCTGGCTCGTTTTCTTTCTTGATAAAACGATAAAGTCTGCAATAGCAGGTATTACAAATGTAGGAACAGCTTTAATCCAATTATATTATATATAAATGAATTTCTGTCTGTCTTTCTGCCTGTCTGCTTTGTCTGTCTGAACCTTATAGACTCTGAAAACTACTGGAACCGATTGGCGTGAAATTTTGTTTGGAGACGTTTTTGGGGCTAGGAAGTGTGGTTTGAGACCCCTCTTCTCTTTAAAAAGAGAGGCTATCAAACAAATGAATCTGAAATTTCTGCATAATTAGAGAGTTGAAAAAGCAAATTGAACCAAATGGAAGCAAGAAATGTTTCTATTGTGGTAACAACAGGAACCAAATTTGGTATGTGGAAGTTTTTGAAGGCAAGAAGTGTGGGTTTTTGGAGACAAAAAAGGTTTCTACGGTAGTTTGAGACACCTTCCCTATCAGGAAATGACACCAGGGATGGCTCTCATACAAATAAAACAGATTTTTTTAGCAAAATTCGAGAACTAATCAATCAAATGGAACCAAATTTGGCATGTGGGGTTTTTTTGGAGGCAGAATTTTTTCTATAGTTGTTCGAAACCAATCACCTTTACGTTTTTCATTCTACTATTTGTAGAGTATGCTAGCCAGCACAGTTGTGTTTCGATCTGTACTAAAGAATCCCTCGAAAGTTTTATAATGGCGCTGTAATGAAAGAAAGAGAGCGAGCCCGGAGAGAATCTCTCAATTGTAGATTCGCCCTAATGAAAAAAAAAAACCCATAGAAATGTTGGGTAAGCAGCATGTTCTGATAGAAGATTGAACCCCTGCTTAGTTGAGAATGGGGGTAACTTGAGTAACTCTCAGTGCTACACGGAAACAAACTCGATCCCAAAGATGGTGAAAACGACTCATGATAGCATGAGCCTAGTGTATTTTCACTTTATGAAAATACACCATGATTTAGGTTCATGATATAATGATTAATGCTCCCGTAACGCCGCCAAGGCGTCACGAATTGTTCTGCTGACATGAAATCATGAATCGGAATCATGATATCATGAGTTAATGCTCCCCAAATCATGATTAGAGTTCTAAAAATAGTGACCTTGGCTCATTATAGTAGATGCCCAAAGTATATGATTCCGGGCTTTTTTTCTAGGACTATGAATCCAAATCATGATAAACAAAGAAGGGATGAAAGAATTGAACATGACATTTTTTATAACCTTAGCTTTTTTACACACGCTTGGACCACCGACTCAAAGAATAACATTTCCCTAGCATGATGTTGATGCTTGTTTCCGAGGGACTGCTGTGAGTTTTGAGAAATTACGTTAGAAACTCAGTTTCCTTCTTTGTCTACAAAATCAGATACGTCGTTTTAGATAAGTTGTCGAGGATTGTTTGACATTTCACTTACCTGTTGGAGCGGAGATGAAACTGAATGGCGCTGATTGAGGCAACTGCCTGACGGGTAACGGGTATTGTGTCGGAAAAAAATCAAAAAAGAAAACGAGTACAGAGTTGATAAAAGCATGTTTAATTGTTTGACAATTCACTTACCTGTCCGAGCGGAGAAGGTACTGTACGGTACTGTTGAGGCAACTGACTGGTGGGTAACGGGTATTCTGTTGGAAAAAATCGGAAAAACGAGCACTGAATTTATTCGGTAGCAAACAATTTGTTCTTTCATATTATTGCCCGTTGATTTATCTCACTAACCGGTACTTTAGTGGACACGGGATGCCGACGGGACGCATGAACTTCTAAATAGAAATAACCTAAAATTCAAAACTCTATTAAACCGTTCAATATTTCACCTTCGAACGCGAACGACGCTGAAACATGATTGAGCACGTTTTGACAGATACACGTAACGCTTGCAGTGGTCATGATTTCTGGTTCATGAAAATGGTTGCGCTGAATCATGATATTGGTCATTTTGGTCATTCGTAGTCATGATTTCTTGATTCATAGTCATGATTTCATGAAGGAATACAGTTTCTGGTTTCAGATATGCAAATCATGAAAACTGGATCAGATTTGTTTCCCTGTACATTATGCACAAGAAGTTATTCTTAGGTTATGCAAGTAAAAAATTTCGTTCAAACTGACAGGATACGGCGTAGTTTGAAGATGAATGTTTTGTCTATGCAATGCTTCTACACAGAAAGAAAAACCATGGTAGAAACAAACAATCCGAGGGTGAAATTAAAACCCACCCCTACGTTTTTTTTACAGAAATTTCACACATTAGCAATATTTAAACAAAAATCATTCCTTAAAAAAAAATAAGAACGCCAGTTTTATTAAATTTTTGATCATTTAGTTGTAAGCGCAGCAAGGCTCGCACCTGGTTCAGCAGTAATTTATTAAAATGTTGGAAGAATAGCTACGAAGGTCACCAGAATTCATCAACTTTATTGCAGAGAGAGTTATACAATCTTTCAGAAGTACACAAATTAATCTTTCATGCAATCAAACTTATTTTTCAACACAAAATAAAACCTACTCTTAATAATTCGCTATAAGCTCCTGAACATCAGATTTTTCTTGAGCATCCCTACAATCCATGCAACTGAAACTGTGATGAAGTTGTGTAATGCAATGCAATTAGTATATGGGAATTACGGTCTGAATATATGTGTCTTACCCAATTTCTAGGCACATAAAGATGTAGTTGAAAATATAGTAGTGGATGCTGGTAATTGTTCTCACTAATTTCGAGACAAATTTTCGCTGTTGCTAAAGAGAATCATATGTTCACTAAATGAAAACAAATTCAAGTCCAAATCGACGATATTTTCTCTCCTCATAAGTATTTAGGGCATATCAACTAATTTAAGTAGAACCACTAGATAGTTTTATGATTAAGAGTTTAGTTAATTTTAATTTAAGGCTAGTTTAAGCACTAATTTAAAAAAAGTCAAATTCAATAGCTCAACTTTCTTTCTAGGTATAACTTGCACATTTTTGCAAGATCATCTCTTTGTGACAGATTACGATTAAGCTGTATGTTCCAACTTTCTGCAGTTTCTTCACTGACGGATCTTTGATAGAGGAGTCAGCAGGCTTTGGTATATACAATGAAATTTATAGCGCCAATCGTAAACTTCAAGCTCCTTGTTCGGTATATGTCGCCGAATTAACGGCAATACACTTTATGCTAGAAATTATTGCCTCACTAACACCGGATCAGTATTTCATTTTCACGGATAGTCTCAGTTCTATAGAGGCTATTCGCTTCTTGAGACCGGTAAAACATTCCTCGTATTTTCTTATGAAAATACAGGAGCTTCTAAGTGCTTTACCTTCGCGTTATTTTATCATCACCTTTGTTTGGGTCCCATCTAATTGTTCGATTCTGGGCAATGAGAGAGCGGACTCACTTGCAAAGGTGGGCGCTATGGAAGGCGATATTTATGATCGACAAATCGCCTTTAATGAATTTTTTACTATTTTTCGTCAACAGTCACTCGTCAGCTGGCAGGATAAATGGAGTAAAGGAGATTTGGGGCGATGGCAACATTCTACCATCCCAAAGGTGTCGAAGAAATCTTGGTTTGGGGGGATGGATGTGGGTCGAGACTTCATTTGTGTCATGTCTCGCCTCATGTCAAATCATTATTCTTTCAACGCCCATTTATTCCATGTTGGGCTGAGCGACAGCGCAATCTCTGTGAATATGGACAAGGCTACCAGGACGCAGATTACATTATTTGGTCATGTGCTGAGCATCGTGGAGTCAGATCTGAGCTTTATGATTCCCTTAGGGCTCGAGGTAGACAACCCAATGTTCGAGATATCTTAGCTGTACGTGATCTGGATTAGCCTTAGACTGTAGTCCAACATGAATGTTGAATAGTATATTAGTTTTTTTATCTGTGTTTTTGAGCTTTTTTATTCCTTCTCAAAAATGTTCAAGTCAATAGAAAACCAAAAGTTGTATAGTTATAAGTTTTTTGCCAATTTAGAATAAAAAATAAATGTGTTATGTAAACCATACATAAAATTCCCGCCCATCTTCCCATCCGTAATTTGTAATTCCTATTAACCTCGAGACGGCCGCGAGTAATCGGTTCTAGCCTTCTATCTTTAGTTTTAAGATAACATATGTATATAAATATGAAAACTTGGCTCTGTAAATTTGATTCGATTGAGCCTGTACAAATAAATGATATATTAAAAAAGTAAATATAAAAACTTTCAGCACTGGGTACAAAAAGTGGGACTGGAACGAAAACATCATCAATTTCTACAAATTTTGGGATAATTGATCCGGTGAAAGTCACGTATAACGAGTCCGATGGTGAATACGTATTTCTTCCGTTTACCATTGTTGCTGCATGCAACTGTTTACTTTATTGCGCTCCATACCTTCCATAACGTCTTCGGATTTCAGACTCGCAGCAGAAACCAGACCATCTATCTCCACATCTCGAGATGGGATGTAAACGTAATACTCCGTATTATTACCTACGTCACTAGCAATTTCATACGTAGGCGCAATATCACACAGTTTGTTTCGGTTGACCTAATGGAATTCGGTCCCCGGATAACGACGCGTCAAATTTCGTTCAATGCCTTCACTTTTTGGAATGGGCCAATTAATTATTTTGTCAATTTTCTAAAGGTTTGGCTTTACACCCTTTTCTGAGATGATATGACCAAGGAATTCTGCTTCTTTTCTTAGAAATTCACATTTAACAAGCTGAATTTTTAAGTTGAATTCAGCAACTCTTTTCAAAATTAAAGAAAGATTCTCTAAATGTTCTTGTTGATTTCGCCCGACAATGACAATGTCATCGAGGTACACGTAGCAAATAGTACCAATGTACTCGCCGAAAATGTTGTTCATAGCCCTTTGAAAGGTGGCTGGGGCATTCTTCAATCCAAACGGCATTCGGGTGAACTCAAAGTGACCCTTGTCTGTAAAGAATGCCGTTTTTTCTTTATGTTTGGGATCCATTTCAATCTGGTGAAATCCAGATTTCAGATCCAATGTCGAAAAGTAGACAAACTTGCCAAGGTGGTCGAGAATGTCTTCTATCTGTGGCATGGGATATTTATCGTCTACAGTCTTTTCGTTCAGTTTTCTGTAGTCGATAACAACTCGAATTTTGCGTTTGCCGGAAGCATCCTGCTTTTTCGGTAATACCCATATGGGAGAAGAATATGGGCTAGTCGAATGAGAAATAATTCCGTTGTCTAACATTTCCTGGATTTGTTCTTCGACGTCCTTTCGGAAATGATGAGGATAACGGTAGCTTTTAGTGTAAACTGGAGCATCGTTATTTGTTATTATTTTATGCTTAACAGCGGTGGTGGAAGATAATTTTTCATCCTTCCGCAGTAAGACTTGTTGGTTTTGTAGGATTAGGTCAATTAATTTTGGTTTCTCTAGTGCTGATAGATGATCGGTTCGGATAATGCTAGCTATTTCTTCGTGGTTCAATTTGTGTTTGGATTCTATAGCAATGGGGTTAATCGTTTCAAAGTTGTTTATTGTGATCTGAAGACTTGGTATTTTTGGTGGTTCTTTTTTGGTGCTAAGGAAATTTATAGTGGTTTTGCCATCTTTAGCCCTGTATAAACCAGGTTCAATCATAGAACAATCATTTAAGGAGTGTATCGAAAATAAGCTATCCACAAACTTTCTATCAAATTTGGTTGAAAACCGATATTTTATCCACAGAAAAAATTGATCCTTTATTGTACGAGGTTAAACTTGAACATAATGAAGACCGGATGAAATTTAAGTTATTCCTTCACGAATTTTCGAACTTTGGATCGAATGCTCTTCATCAAGTTCCGGACAAGTGTTGCATCGCATTTTTTGGACGCTTGAGCCCAAATTTTTCTTGAACTCCTGCATGGTCCCAGCTGCCTTACCAGTCTTTTTGAAGACCCTCTTCACGATTGCCCAGCAACGTTCGATGAGTCGAAGCTGAGGGCAATTTGGTGGATTGATATTTTTCTCAACGAAATCTATACCCTTTTCCGCAAGCAAATTGAGAGTGGTTTTGGCATAGTGAGCCGACGCTGAATCCGGCCAAAACAGTGGAGGTTTACTATGCTTCTTATATAAAGGCAACAATCTCTTCTGGAGACACTCAGATCGATAGATTTCCTCATTCCATAGTTCCGGTAGTGTAAAAAATGGTTGACTTCAAACCACAGGAACATATTGCTTGCCATACCAGTACCTTTCGACCGAATTTCTCCACTTGAATCGACCTGTCCGCATCGCTCACATCCTCCCCAACGACGGCAGTAAAGTATTGTGGACCTGGAAGGGTTTTTGAGTCCTCCTTTACATAGGTCTCATCGTCCATCAAAACGCATGCATCCGGACGCTGCAAAAGACGCGAATACAATTTCCGGGCCCTTGTTGCTGTTCGCTTCTTCTGTTCTGCACTTTGTTTCGAGATTTTCTGCTTCTTGTAGGTCTTCAGGTGGTTTCGCTTCTTGATACGCTGGATCATTCCGACACTCGTTCCTGCTTTTTTGGCCAAATCACGTATTGACATTGATTTGTTCTTCATGATTAGAGATACCACTTTCTGCTCCAGTTTCGGATTGGAAGAACCGGGTTTTCTGCCTCTTCCTGGTAGCTCATCCAAAGAATAGTGTTTCCCAAACTTATTAATGATGGTTTTAACACTCGCATGATGAATTCCAAACCGCTTCGCCAATTTTCGCATAGTAATACCCTTCTCACTTAGCCATGTGTCCAGAACCTTAATTTTCACTTCCTTTTCAATACGCGACATTTTGAAAACGCAGAATTTGAACCGCACAAACAAGTAAACAAAAGAAAGCTGGCAGTCAAACGCACAGCATGCAGTGTTCAGAGCATAAAAAACCATCACAAATACATGCGTACAACGCAAATGTATTTGGATAGCTTATATTCGATACACTCCTTAAGACATTTTTACGTGAAATTTTAGGATTTTTTCAACTAGGTATCTTAATATCTAGGAAAACCTGTATAACCTAAATAACGAAGATGGTAGTAAATGGAAGTTTCAATGTTACACTAAATACGAGCCGAATTGCGGATAAATAACGTAGCTTTGTTTCATGCAAGACACTCCTTTTATGTACATAATATTGAACAGAAAACCACACTACTTTTTCAAGCTGTGTAAGGCCGATTTCAGGCTGTTGATGTAGGTTCCTCCTAGCCCGAAGTACGAAAAAAAAGCTTTCCTTCCTCCCACGTCCAAGGCAATAAATCTCAACCCCGTTTAATCTTCAGCTCAATATACACAATACATTACCTCATGGATGGCCGTGTCAGGAGAATTCTCCGCACCCTACGCATATCCCACATACACATCCCTGCACACATACGAGCAACGTCAATGCCGCCGATGATGTGTGGCGAGGTGGCGGCGCGTGCCCGTCGGTGGGAAGGTGCATACATTCAGGCGCCGATCCTAAGTGCTCCGACCAACCAACGCAACGCAACGACGATTGAGTGCGGCCACGTGGCGGGCCCCGCAAAAGCGATCATAAATAACTGCCGATGCGCTTCGGATTCTCCGGGCGTTTTTTTTTTTTCTTGCACCAAATTCGAGAAGGGAACGACGATGGAGCCGCTCAGTGTGTTTGGGTTTATGAAGAATGGAAGTCAGTGACAGGCGGATCCTCGCATTTTTCCCTCACTCTCAGGGTTCTCTAACGGTACCCAACGGATCCAATGGATTGGGAAGTGTAGGAAATGGTACAAGACCGTGGAATGGTTAGTGTGTACGTGGCGTGTTTTGCGCCATTGCGTCCAAAAGGCATAAATCAACGGATGTCGGCGTGAGTTTTTTCTCGCTCACTTTCAGTTGCCCATTTCCCATCATCATACTTCCTACCAGGAGCGTCTGTCTAGTTCTGCGAAGTTTTAAGCGTATAGGCAGGAATCGTGGGGCGGGACGGGGGGATTCATCATTTATCCAGGAAAAATGTCGGTAATAATGAAAAACGTGACGGCATCTTGAGGATTATCTCCCTCTTATTTTGGATCATAAATGAGAAACACTTTATTTAATTCGAAAATGTTCGTCCGACAAATTTGAAACCATGTACGCTTTTAATCTTTCCAAGTCTACTCCAATGTTAAAGCTAATATTCGTAATCGAAATTCTGAACACACACTCACAAAAGTCAAACAAAGCAAAGGAAAAAAAAAACGAGTGAAGTTTGATGTCGATATGTATGAGTTCGTGTGTTTGAGCTCTCAAAAAGTTTGCTCCAAGGTGGATTCGTCTTACACCTTGGTTCGAATGATTCGTTGTGCTGAGGAAAACCGACACGAGCAAAATCACAGATCCCTTCTGGAGAAAGCAAATGGGAAAATCTCAACCTCCCCGGTCTCGAATCGTGATGGGGCGCAAAATAGTTATTCACCCGCCTAACGCCTAGCTTTCGTTTCCTCCTCCGCCGGTCGGGACACGATTGATGGAATGAAATGAGAAACTTTGCTTCGAATTTCTACAGCAGGAACAATGGTTACCATCTCCGGTGCCAGTTGAAGAGTGTTGCTACAAAGAAACTGATGAAGGGAAAGTTTATCATCCGAAACACAAACAATCGCTGCAGGGTCGGAAGTTTGTGTTTGGTTGGATGGCTGGATTTCTTCGGGACGTGCGTTTCTAGTCCAGCGGGGGAGGCGGTGAGCGTTTGCAGGTTATGTGACTTGTTGTTGAGCAACTGCGGGATGCTATCAATCAGTGATCTGCAGATTAGATCACCAGTCTTAGGTTTAATCGAATACTTTCCCATCGAATGGAATCCTCGAAATTGAATTGATTTTGGATACCTGGATGTTATCAACTATCAGAATGGAAATATATTTATTGCCTTACTTTCCAGCGGAGCTGGTGGAATATCGGGCCACCATCATTGGCATTGAACTTACAAGCTGCTCCGGGTACGCTACTGAAGAAACCTTAATATTGAAGTAGAATTCGAATGATCGCCTTAATTTAAAGAAAATTAAATGTACCATCATGCGTTACAAGCAAAAATGTATTATTTCACCAGGAAATAAAGTCGGCAACAACCAATCAAAAACTCCGGGTAGTTGTGATGGTGTTTCCCATTGTAGAAAATGTGTCCTGTTTGGTTGCTTACTGGCCCGAAACGATCGAAAACCTCCTCGCAGGCGAATCCTTCTGACGGTGCTTTGGCTGCACACTACCAAAATGTCATGTAAATTTCTGTCTCCTGAGACCGACACATGCAAGCGTCCTTTAGCACATAAGAATGAGTTGAAAGAGAGGAGAAAATAAATTCAATCAAACACATATTTCGTCGAATTGCGTATGTATCAGTTTCAGGAGACATAATTCTACACGAAATCTTTCATTACGTTCCCCGACTTTTTACAAACATGAAATACGTCTCGTGTAAAATTCAAAATTTCTAAGTGTGTGGCATTGAATTTCTTGACGATATTATAATTCTACAGCCCTTGCCTTGCCCTAATCATCCTCAACACCGTTAAATGTAACTTCCAATCCTAAGTTCCACTACGACGCTTGTTGGGATCCTGCCGATCGATAGTATGCCGCTTACAGTAAAACGCTGCACATGGTCGATTTAGCCAATTTCAACTTCGCAATTTTCGCACCTGACCACGTCCTGTGTTTTGTGGTATTATGGTAAGATAATCCATTTATTTCAGAAATCATCAAACCGGGTTCTTCGATTACTCTAATTGCTATCTTTGAAATGTAACTTCAACGCTATAAAGATGAATTTCAACAACATTTCTTATAAAATGATATGTTTCATTGAAACTTTATCTTTGATATTTGGAATGATCTTTTCTGTTTTCAGCTTTTCGAGGGCTAGTAGGATATTAATTAAAATTTAATTTTTATTCAAAAGGTGTTTCGATCAAAATTTGGTCGACTTAAACTTGACGCATTTCCTTTCATCGTGCATTAAACAATTTTGCACATCCCTCATTTTGAAGATGTGTGCGTGTAGCATCATGCCTCTTTTTTGATTTTGTGATTAGCACTTCAGTTATCAAAATGTCGTCGAAGGAAGAGAAGCAACGCATCAAAATTTTGCACGTGCATGGCGAAAATCCAAACTACTCTCACGCCAAGTTAGCGAAATTTTTGAAGGTGGCTAAATCAACTGTTACCAGCGCATAGGCGTAGCCAGGAGGGGGGGGGGGGCAGGGGTGTGCCGTTGCCCCCCCCCCCTAAGTTTGGATTTTATTTTTAGAATTTTATTATTTGTTTCAATATATTATTATTTATTTTTTATCTCTAGAAGGTTGCAAGGTAACTTGTTGCAATACAGTTGATGTTACTCCAATACTACTCAATTGAGTCACAATCAAGTCACTGTAACCAAATATGACGATTTTCTGTTGCTTGGGATGTTTGTCAGATTGCTCCTTTACCTAAATAAAAAAGCCAAATTACGCGAAGTTGCCTCGATTTTGTAACAAGTTGTAGCAAAAAAGCGTAAAAAATTGACATCCATGAGAAAAAAGTTGTAATTATATAATAGTTTTTAAATAGTTACGAGTAACAATTTTATTACAATATTTTTCCTTTAACCTAGAACCCAACCTATGTAGCCTAAAGTATCTAAAAACCCCAAGCAGCACACAACAGTCAAAACTGGTTTCAGCAGCTCTATTGTGACTTAATTGAGTCACAGAGCAGTCACCTTTACTGGGTTGAAACAAATGTGCTACTAGGGAAATATCTCTTAATCTGTAATGTTAGCTATTAGATAAGCATTGATTGATTTTTTTCCCCGCTAGCTGAAAGTTGAAGAAGCTTTGCTCAATAAAATGTTCAGTTCTTGGTTAATCAAAAAACTGAGTATTCAAACCTATGCTATAGCTTTCAGAAGCCAAATAATACTAGATTAAGAAACACAGTTGATAGTTAGAAAAAGTATCAACGAAAAATATTTATTTGAACTATTCATGGCATGGGTCAAACCGCCCCGTTACCCCGCTTTCCCCGTTTTAGGGTACAGTAGTTTCGTATTATTGAGAATATATGTTGATCATATCTTACAGTTTGAGTCAGCGTGTGAGAAGCAGAACAGCAAGCAAGTCAGGGCGAGAAGTTTCAGTTGTCTTATCCTATTCAAATAATTTATCCGTTTTTATGAGCATGAGCAGGATAATGAGCATGATTGACCGCCCCAAGTTGTTATTCCGTTACTGCCAGTTCAGCTGTTATTACTCAGAAGATCAACAGATGATGCAAACATGCTCAATGTGTAAAACTGGTGATCCCAAACTAAGGCAATACCGGCGCTGGCCTCGCCCGAATGCAGGTCAAATAAGGAAAGCGTAGGAAGGCGTTAACGTTTATTTGGACGTTTTATTGGAAGCCGAGACCACCGCCGCACTTCCACGAGAAATCACTGGGATGTTGGATGACAAGATTGGGTGGCAGCAGGGTTCTTTTTGGTAAACAATAAGCTGAATTCACGCTTCGTTTAGTAAAATATTTAAATACTAGTACCGATTTCTGATTCGAACCGATTACAACAGTAAGGATGCTATTGCAGCCACTCACAAAGTGTGATGGTGGTTTTCCGTTAGGAAAACAAGGTTAATTTTATTATCGCTTGAGAGACACTTTGTTGATTTCTTACTGTGCTCACTCAATCACTCGTTTCACCGAATCATAGATAACCGAAACAACACGAAACGCGCCATGTCCTATAGGAAAATAGTGCGTAATAAAGCATCGACACAACCTTTCACAGCCGATGCTCGAACCAAACTCTTTTTTCGTAACTTACAATTTTTACTACTGTATTCTACAATCTATTGCACTGCTGTAACTAATAACTGTATCAATCAAGTTGAAGTGTCTAATGAACAATCTATGCTAATCCATTAAAAATTTCAATTGAGGGATTTCGTAAAAATAAGAGTCCGTAGATGCATTTTGTGCCTTCTGGTAACTTTATGTTTCTATTGATATCCATGCTCATCGGTTTAATACCAACCGGGAGAGACTTGGCCTTATACAAATGGATTTCATTATCTCCAGTCCGCTCAACCAATCGCAACGTTTTGTGATAGATTGGACGGATTATTATAATTTGAGATAACTCCATGCAGATGTCTTCCAAGTTTGGCAGATCGACAAGCAATCGGTGGAGAGTTTAGAGGAAGACCGGAAGAATAAGCGATGGTTCTGCGCGTGTTTATAAACAGAAGAACCTTCATAACAAAACGAATCATCGGGTAAAATACATACGGTTTTTTGTTTTTAATTATAAGCAGTCTGAAGCAGTTATTTGATTCATTTTATCCAGAAGTACCATAAATGGACATTCGAAAGTTTTTCAAAAGTAAGTATAATATTTTCCAGCATGTAATTAAAAAAAACAAGCAAACAAAACAAAACGAATGTTTTTTCATGCAGCTGAAATAATCACGAATAGAAAAATATGCAAAATGGTTGTATTTCTCGAATTTGAACAACAATTTTAATGTAATTCAATGATACACCGTTTTGGTTTCATACTACTCAGATACACATGATTGCTACATATACCGTGTTTCGACAGACCGTGTTTCAGTTGGATCATATGAATTTCTTTTCGTCATTGATGAATAAAATTTCTTAAATTATTTACTAACTACTCGTGTGTTGAGAATGCAAGTAGCAACACCTCAGCACAAAAAACACAGCTTGCTTACATTTGTTACTTACGTCGTTTTAAAAGGTTATGTTTGATGTTCCTGTTTAGAAAATATCAGATAAAATAATTATACTAAAGGTGAGCAAAGGGGACACAAACCATAAGCTATAAACCACCAAAACTCAAAATGTATGTTTGTTAAAAGCTAATCACTTATTATTTGAACAACCATTAAAAAAAATATAATCTATTCAAACGGTGTGAGCATGGTGAGTAAAAAACGGTGTTTCTTCTGTGTTGCTTTGGGTGAGAGGGTCGCGGATGAAAAGTACATGTTCAGTACAAACTGCAAACAAATTCGGTAGTTATTCTACACAAAAATCCAACATGACCCGTTTGGCATTCAATGTGGTTTGATTTAAAAACATGGGAAATATCGAAAGTTTTTAAAATCGTTTTTTTTTATTCCAGAACAAGCCTAGAATTGTTTAATCTTGTTGCAAGAAACGGACGGGTATTGTCAAATACTTTGGGTGAGAGTAGAGAAGATAATCCACCCGCATTCAGGCGTAATGTCACATAAATGGGGCTCCATTCCCGCTCCATCTGTCGGAACATGAAAATGACCCTACTCTACTGGTCCACCGGGCGTTGTATTGTCCGTTAAGTGTCCGTTAATGTTAATTGTTCAGTATGTGCAACCACTGGTTGGAGACGATGTAATTCTCTCTCTCAACATCTCTCTCTCTCTCTCTCGCTCTCTTCCCCCTCTCTCTCTCAAAAAAACTCGACCCCCCCCCCTCCAAATATTTGAAATCCTGGCTACGCCTATGTACCAACGTATTAAAAGTGTTCGGTGAACGTTTGTCGACAGCCAGGAAAGCTGGATCGGGGGAAAATCGAAAGCCGGAGGCCACAGCGACGACAAAAAGAGTTGCCCGCTGTTTCGAGCGGAATCCCAACCTCTCCGTCCGAGATGTCACAAAGAAGCTGGGAGTGGCGCCTTCAACCGTGGATAGAGCCAAAAATCGAGCTGGACTGTCGACTTACAAGAAAGTGGTGACTCCAAATCGCGACGATAAACAAAACACGATCGCGAAAATTGTACACGACGATGCTGACAAAGTTTAATTGCGTGGTACAGGATGATGAAACTTACGTCAAGGCAGACTTTAAACAGCTTCCTGGACAGGAATTTTATACGGCAACCGGACGGGGAAAGGTGGCAGATATTTTCAAGCACATTAAACTGTCAAAGTTCGCGAAGAAATATCTGGTGTGGCAGGCCATCTGTACCTGTGGCTTGAAGAGCAACGTTTACATTGCGACCGGAACCGTCAACCAGGAAATTTATCTGAGCGAGTGCCTACAAAAACGTCTACTGCCTTTCCTGAAGCGACACAATTGTTCCGTTCTATTTTGGTCGGATTTGGCATCTTGCCATTGCGGAAAAAGGCCATGGAGTGGTATGCTGCCAACAACGTTCAAGTGGTGCCCAAGGACAAGAACCCTCCCAACACGCCAGATCTCCACCCAATCGCATAATATTGGGCCATTGTCAAGAGGAATCTTAAGATGACTCAAAAAGCTGTTGTGAGCGAGAAACTGTTCAAGGCAAACTGGCGTTCTGCGGCGAATGAAGTGGACAAGGAGACTGTAGCAAAATCTTATGGCAGGTGTTAAACGAAAGACCCGGCAATTCGCATTCGGTAACAAGGAAGCTTAGTTTAATATTT
>JAHHFK020005448.1:0-229955 GCA_024533555.2 Aedes koreicus | reverse complement strand
TAGCTCGAAAACCATTAGTTTTAGACTTATGATGTCTTTGGAAGATTTTATCTAAGATCTATCTTTTGGTTTGACTGGTGACTAGGGTGGTCCTGTAATGTTCATAATAAAAATTCTAAGCTATAATTTTTTTTATTTCAATTTGAAATTGAAAAATTTGTTAGGATGACTTTTAGGGCATAAAAAGAAGCACATTTTGAAGATACAAGATGGTTGCTAGTTATTGTATAAAAAAAATTTTAGAAGTTGAAGAGTAGAAAAAATATTTTTTTTTCAAGATATCTCACTCATTTATTTGCAAATATTTGCAAATACAATATACGTAAACTGAAAGTAAAAACTTTCATCGACAACACCTATGCTAAATCGATTGTCCCCCTTTGTCCCTTTGTGGAGTAAAACTCATTTTAGAAATGGTAGTTTTGCATTTTCCTGCATAACTTTCGATCAACAGCATCAACAATTACTATCAAAGTGCCTAACAACGTGAGATTTTTATGAAAATGTTCATATTTTTTAGTTAACCCATCTTCATTTATTTATTACCATTTATATCCCAGACAAACAGACATAACACATTGAAAATTTCGCACTACAAATCATCGTCACTAACACACCTGCGCCATCTGTTGAGCACATTGTGATGGGTGATAAAGCTGAACAGATGGGGGTAGTGTGCTAACGTCAAACGTAAGGGAATCAACTATGTGTGCCATCTGTGGCGATACTACCAACTAAGAAACATTTGCATTGACCGTTTAAGGCGTAATCGTTGAAGAAACTGCAAGAGTTATGTCTATTTGTCTATGTTGACATACAAAAATTTTTTTACTTACGTTTATTTATATACATTCATTTATTTATCTTGATTTATTTAAATTCAGCTATTTGCATTTGTATATTTACATATTTAAATATGCTAAGGTAAATATATAAATGTAAATAGACGAACATACAAACATTGATGTAAATAAATAAACATAAGTTGAATAGAAAAGATCTTTTTGAAAGCTGTTTGTTTTGTTTTCGTCCAAAACCTACTACCACATTTCCCGAAGCAAGCATGGGAAAATTCATTCACTCGCATGAACACCACCGATATAAAAAAACAACCCTCGGTTGCTAACAGAATAGTGAACGAGGGTGATGTTTCCTATCAAATGATTCTACACGAATCCTCGAAAACGAAAACTGTAGAAAGAATAAACGAGGAAAACAGAATAATGCGAAACAAATTTTTATCTTGAGGTTATACCTGAAGGAATGCGTTGCCACCGAATGCAAGCGATTTGAATACATTGAACGAGATTAATTTGACTCAAGGAATGCATTGAGATTAATTTGACTCAAGGAATGGATTCTTTTTTATGTTGCATTTGATTACTTAACATCATGTTAGACCATTATTTGAAATGTGGTTATACCATTATTTGAAATAAGTTATGTTTAAGGTATGATTTGAAGAAATGAGTGTGATTCAATCAATCTCGCTCAGCTGAATCAAACTGAATGCATTCGTTACCGATTCAGTGGGTTAAAAATAGGCACTGAGAAATCGTCCTCACCGCGACAGTCCGATTCATTCAGGGAACGATCAGCTGCCAGTTTGGCTCAATTCTGTTTTCTACGAAGAGAATGAAAGCAGAATAGTAATGAACAGAATCGGAATAACTCACACGTCGTACGGCTCGCTTCTGATGGTTGATGTGTATGAGTGAGAAATGAGTGCAAAGTGAACCGATTTTCCCATGCTTGCTTTACACACGCATTTTCCTTTAATTTTCTAAAAACTAGTTTTTTTAAAAAAGGCATTTCAGCATATTATTATGACTATAAAATTTTAGTTCAAAATCCGTAGCTTGCACCGAAGACTGTCTAGAACAAGTTGCAGACCTAATTTTGAAATATTTTAAATAAATATACATTAAAAAAATAGAAACAAAAAGAATAACTCAAAATTTGGAAAATCTGTACACAAACAAAGATATTTTTTAATTTAAGCTTATGCAAAGGCACTTTTCAAAAATTTACTCGAAAAAATAGTCACTTTCCTAATACAAAGGCGTGTGAAGTATCATTACAAAACAGTCGATAAACATTCAAAGCAGAGGACAACAAAAGCCTGCCTTTGTCTGCTGCATCTTCACCCGCTCGACGGAGGAGTCCGATGGCTTTTCCCAAGCAACACCAAACCATCATAGTTATTTGCAGCAACTTGATTGTGACCTAATTGAGTCACATTGAAGTAACTTTTACTGGTTTGCAACAAGTTTGCTACTAGGGTTGTTAATGAGATTATTTGAATGCTAAATTCTCTTGAGATTTCTACCAAGGAGAAGAACTCATTCCTCAGCAAAATTGTTCAGGAGCTAAAGACCATTCATTAGGCGACGCTAGCGAGCATACTGTATGTATGTTAGAGGGGTTTCGATTGATGGTGGGAAGAAATGTATAGAGAAGGTTTGTTCGTCAATTTTTTTCAGAGAACGAATACCCCGTAATATAAAATTTGCTAAATCGACGAAAACTACATGATAACTATAGATAGTGCTCCTTTTTCACTGGGGAAGAAAAATAACATATAAAGCATTTTTTGTTTTATTGAGGCTTTCAACATTTATTTATAAAAACTTAATATTTTTCACTTGTTTTTATCATACCCATTCTTTGATAATTTTATTACTTTTCAAACTCGTATTCGTTAATAAAATTTGACACTTTTCCTGAATCAGAAATCATATACGTTATTGTTTTTTTTTAAATAATCTCCTCCTTCCCACATTCCTTGAATGTGTAGTTAATCTTTAATTGTTATACTTTGCTTTTGTTGCAACTGTGTTTTTTTTTCTCGATAATCTACTGAACTGCATATTCTTTAGTACAAACGGGTTAAAGTTTGTATTTTTACTGAGTAACTGTATTGTTTATTCTTTTAACATTTTCTTAAAGATTGTACTCGACAAAACTGCAACAGACAAAA
The DNA here is from genome assembly GCA_024533555.2 of Aedes koreicus. Taxonomy (NCBI): domain Eukaryota; kingdom Metazoa; phylum Arthropoda; class Insecta; order Diptera; family Culicidae; genus Aedes; species Aedes koreicus. The sequence continues at coordinate 226,975 of JAHHFK020005448.1, read as the reverse complement.
ATGATCACCAAAAATACATTTAAGGTCGGATATTTGGAAAGTCTCAGGGAATAAATAAACACATATTCGCTTTGTTTTTGCAGAGCTGGGGTTTTCAACCTTCTCAACCTTTTACTTAACGCTACCCATCAAATCTTGTGCAACATTTGCGCCATCTTTCTTACAGACTTTCATCCACTCTTTCTTCAAATTCTTGTCGTTTTTGAAGACCTTCCCTGTTTTCCGGAACTGGCCCTTCATAATCGCCCATTCATTCATTCAATCTTGAATGAAAGAAGGATGGTCCGATTCGTTTATCATCTTGATGAACATAGACTTAGTGGACATGCGTTAGTGTTTCGGTTTCCTGCAATGGCGTTTGCCGCCTTGCCATCTATCATCGAATAGACTGCTCTGATTTTCACTCGCAAAGTCACGTTTCCAGCGTCGAAGATGATGGGTGAGGCATTCAGTGTTCATCCACTTCCTTAAAAAACTGGTCGAAAAGCTTTAATGTGATTTCATCCGTTTCCTTTGTCCAGTGCATAGACCGAACGCGACAAAACATGTCGGATTGGGGATTTGGATTTACTTAGATTTCATGACCACTTTCCGATACCAGTTTCAAGGACATACAATGCTCCGTCAATAAGGAATCATCTTTCCCTAGAAACTTAGCCTGGCTATAGTGGCTAAAGCCAGTTGCAGAGTCAGGTCCAGCAGCCAAATGCATGACACAATCAATGATCCCACTTAAAGCTATTTCATTGAGATTGTCCCGTACGTCCTCCAACTCCATAATCCGCACAACATCGTTCGAAATCATTTCGCGAACCGAAACATTCGAAGACAAATATCCTTCGTCATGATTGGGTTCTGTAAATTTCGGAAGTATGCTATTACGGTGAGCTATCATATCTGCCCATGGAACAAATGCCTTCTGTGTCAGTTCCTTCCGCATGAATGTGGTCATTCCGGTATATTTGCTCTTTGTTAATCCCAATCTTGTTTTCATCATCAAAGATGATTCCGATGAAGGCCCTTTCGGATCTTGCTCAAGTTTTGGCGCTCTTAGTACCTTGCTTGCCCACGCTTCTTCTCCTTTTCTCAACTTTCTCAAAAGTCTACTCATATCGGGACATCCGGCTTTACGTGTTGCTGTTTCCGCTGCACGTAAAAGTTCTTCGACGCAGCGGCCACGAGCCAAGTCTTGGCAATACTTGACTTTAGTGTGTTCAGCCAACTGTTGGAATGACAGCGACTTTCTGCCACGATTTTGGGATAACGGTGATGTCCGTAATGCATGAGTTTCGTGAGAATTAGATTGAATTGGGACTTATGATATCTAAGGCGTTGGTTGCAGATACATATTAACAGCAATAATGACAATTTGTTTTGGAATTTGTTTCTTGTTCATTTAATTGACAATAGTATGGCAAAGAATTAAAAAAAAACTTCACTTACCTGGAACGGCAAAACGAGCCAATCCGCCTTTCGTTCGAAGAATCTATTCTTACTTCGAACATACCTCCAATAATTTTAGAATGTGTGTATCCAAGTGTCCACACTCCTTTCAACAACATCTTCTTCCACTTTAAGATTCTGCCGAACAAAATCCAAAACATGCTGTTTCTTCCGGCTTTTCAAATAAATTTCCGTAACTTCCTGGTTTGAAAACATTTTGAATCGAAAAACACAGAAAATTTGACAGATTTGTTTCATTAGTGTGGGTGCAATAGCGGAAACAAAATGTCAGAAAAACACAGAAAATTTGACAGATTTGTTTCATTAGTGTGCGTACAATAGCGGAAACAAAATGTCAGAAAAACACAGAAAAATTGACAGATTTGTTTCATTTGTGTGCGTGCAATAGAGGAAACAAAATGTCAGTCATAATAATAAAAAGTGTTGCGTAGGATTGGGCGATAAAATCAGAAATATCTCCGTACGATTCCTAGGGAAATTCTACATAAGAAAAGGCCTATTCCGATTACCACAGACGCCTCCGAGCATAGATTATTCAGTAATATTCGAAAAGACGGGGAATTGGGTCAAAATAAGCCCAATATCTCTGTTTCCCGACTCGAGCAGTGGCTGTTACCACCTGCATTCAATTTCTAGGGAAATTTTACAAAAGAATAGGCTTATTTTGACTATCGAAGACCCCTTCGATCATAGATTATTCAGCAATATTAGAAATTACGGGGAATTGGGGCAAAATAAACCCAATATCTCTGTTTCCCGACTCGTGCGGTGGCTGCAACTACCTTCATTGAATTTCTAGGGAAATTCTACATAATATTATGCATATTTTGACTACCGCAGACCCTTTCGAGCATAGATTAATCAGCAATATTCGAAAATACGGGGAATTGGGGCAAAATAAACCCAATATCTCCGTTACCCGACCCGTGTGGTGGCTGCAACTACCTCCATTCGATTTTTATGAAAATTTTACATAAGAATAGGCCTATTTTGACTACCGCAGACCCCTCCGACCATAGATTAATGAACAATATTCGAAAGCATGGGGGAAGTGGGGTAAAATCAGCAATATCTCTGTTACTCAACCCGTGCGGTGGCTGCAACCACTTCCATTAGATTTCTAGGGAAATTCTTTATAACAATAGGCCTATTTTATTTACCGCAGACCCCTTCAAGCATAGATTACTGGGCACTATTCGAAAATACGAGGGAATTGGGGTAAAATAAGCCCAATATCTCCTTCCACTTAATTTTGCGCCAAGTGAGACCCATTTCATTCGATTCCTCAGAAATTTTCACAAAAAAATGCTATTTTTCACTAACCTTGTGCTACTTGGAGCTGAATTATCGAATTCTTTCGCGATTCATGTAACATCGATACGTGGTGGACAGAATCTGTGGAAGTCCAGAATGATACCTACGGTAAACCTGACCCAGTAAACTACACACAATGTAAAGAGAAATAATCAAGCAGTAACTTACTAAGATTGGACTCGCTGTCACACCAGTGCATTCATGCTAAATGAACATAACAGCGTTATGTTTATTCATTCAATAGCTGAAGGAAGGATACGACGCTGCTTGTAATTATCTAAGCTCTTTCTCAGTAACAGAAATCACGCCTAAAGGCTTGATTTTTTGTAAAAAATTCCATACCGTGAACTAAACTTTTACAAAAATATGTCTAGTTGTTTCAACTTATTCATGTGTTGTTTCATTCAGATGATTCAAAAATGTTATAAGGGATATAGATCATACACGTGGTTAATATTAAAAAAAAAAAAAACAAGGCTATTCGATTGACAATTTTGACAATGGTATTCGATTGATAATTTTTGAGTCTAAAGGGTAAGTCAATAATTATTACGAAACTTTAGATTGATTGGTAAATCGGTTATAGTTATCTAAATGAAACCAAAATTTTACAATAGTTCAGAATTTGAATTTTTTTCAGCTAACATTCGTCGGTTGTATTTAAGGATAAGTATGATTAAAATTTGCGATTGGCGCCCTTCATCAGAGCCTGTACAGTCCTCTCAGTACGTTTTTCTCATATTTTTTTCACAACCTCGTTTCCTTCTCGTTCTTCGCCTCTCCTTTGGTCTTGCGAAAAGGCGCTTAATCATGGCCTAATTGGTTTCCATCGGGCGGAGGTCAGGACAGTTTTGTGTGTTCATATCTTCCAGTACAAAATCCACAAAATCAGTCGCATATTGGTGTTTTGGTTTTGTATCATGAAGCCAAATCGAGCCAAAAAAAACGATTTTTGATCGTGCTGTCTCAAAAATGGCGAAAACCGTTCAAGGTGGTACTCCGGTTTTGTAAATCTCATCGTTAGTCCCGAATGGTTCACTTCATTTCCCACAAATACATATGGCCTGCTAAATCAGGTACTTCAAAGCGAATTTCGACAACTTCTTCCATTTGAAATGGTTATGTACAGCAATCTTGTCCTTACTCGTGAAATATTCCTGTCCCGGCAACTACTTAAAATCCGCTTTGATGTAGGCCTCATCATCAATGACGCAGCACCGGTATTTTGTTAGCAGCTTCGTGTAGAGTTTCCAACACTTTGGCAACACTCTGCTGGCGTTCGTCCCGATTTAAGAAGTTCTGCGCCATTTAATTTTTCAAAGCGCATAGTTTTTTGCCCTCTGGACGAGAATTTGTAACACATCAGGTATTTTGGCCAAGTTTCGCGTCAACAGTTCCATTTGGGGTTTGGGTTCCGCTTAAAATGAGTAATTAGCGCTCTTCCGGTTTTATTCTTGCGTGTTGTTCCCAGTTTTCATCCTGCTGATGGCTTGTGAACCAGTGACCCCCCCCCCCCCCTTGTCACGTTTTTTGTATGGACCTTTAATTTTTTGTATGGATTGTCACGTTTTCCCAAACCTCCCCTCCCCCCTTATTGCGTGACATAATTAATGGACCTTCCCTTAGATCAGTGAACTTTGAATAAGTACTTAAAATCTACTTAACCCATATATGCTTGAAAAGTGAGAATATATTTTAATTAATCAAACATGCAATCACATACATCATATTTATATACTTACTTGCGACAAAAGAATAAACCTTTCCTAAAGGATTCGGCAGTTTGGAAGGCTGAAATATTTAAAGAATACTGAAATGTATGAGCAAATGCACAAAAAATAAATGTGAATTTTAATAATGATGTAAATATCAGAGCATGTAAAATCGAATTTCCTTCCACACGAAGTAGCAACTTGCATGAAATAGTTATAATAAAGAAGAGCTTTTGTATACAACATTTTCTACAATCCCAGAACTTTACACTATTTATAATGCTAATTTGTATGTTTCGTGACGTTCCATTTATGTGCATGATATTGAACAGAAATTCGAGCTGTGTACTATTTCAAGCGACCCTCATATTCCTGATCCTAACAGAACCAAACCACCTCCAGCATGATTTTTCCTTGTAGCTGTACCTTTACCGACTGAGCAAAGGAAGGACTGAGATAAGCGAAGCTGAGCAAAGGGAGTCATGTAGGATACAAGTGCACAACTAAAGAAAATTAGACGTACACTGTTTTAAAAAAAACATGTAATTTTCTGCGTTTCTAATGCACATAAAAGGAACGCTAGATTTGTCAGAAATTAATGGGATATTCCATGTACATTTAAGCCAGATAACGCCTGAATCTAGTCTGTTGTATGAAAGATTGTCAACATTGTTGAATGGCGTATGAAAGATTGCAAACAATTTCGTTGTTTACGCCTCCTTCGGCATGAAATTAAACGAAGGAAATTTTTACGCGCTTGTTAAAGTTAATTATTTTTTTCTGTGTAATTCATAGATTTATAAAAATTTACTCCCATACGTGAATTGCTTTTTCTATTAAAAACCAGGCATATGAACCGAGCATTGATAAACCTTCTTAAACGCATTCATTTACAATCAACTATGTGCTAAAAAGTACGTGTACATACACAGGAAAAAAAATGAATTTTAACAGACGCGTACAATTTCCCCTCGTTCTCTTTCAAACAAACAACTAGATTCAGGAGTTATCTGGCTTAAATTTAAAGGAATGCTTTTCTCATAAACTTATGCCAAATCAAGCATTCCATTTATGTACATTATATAACGCTGAAATATGTCTCTTTCAAACTGTGTAGTGTTGTGAGAAAAAGGCGCTCTATTTTTTCAATTTATTAAAAGATGAAGCTTGCATGAGTGCGTAAGTTTATAGGTTTGCTCACGGAAACCAATGAGACATGAGCCTGACCAGTCTTCCGATTAGATTTCAATTGTTTTCTTTTGTTTTCAACGTATAATGAAGTGATTTGGAATTTGAGAGAAATTGAACATTTTTCCATATCAAATTCTAAATTCGGTTGGAATAAGACGAGGTGATTCAATAACGCTGCGGAACTTTTTCCGAAATTTTAAATATTGCTTGTTGAAGTACGTTCATTCATCTTTCGATAAGACAATTTTAACCAAACTTTTACTGGTTACATGAGATGTCTTCAATTCGTATAAAAATAATGTTACATGTAATTTTTGATGCTTGTATTTTCTGTTACTTCGATAACGTTTCAATGTTCTAATGATGTGTTTAAAAATTAATTGAAAATTAGAAAATTTTGTTTTTTGTGTGAACTATGTGAATGACAGACAAATCTTTTAAAAAATAAACGGAAGTCTTTGATCTCACAGAAAAAATAATTACCTTAAACAAGGGCGTAAAATTTCCCCTAGTTTAATTTCAAGCCAAAAGGAGGCGTAAACAACGAAATTGTGTGCAATCTTTCATGTGCCAAACATCAATGTTTGCAATCTTTCATACAACAGGCTAGATTCAGGTGTTATCTCGCTTAAACTTACATGAAATATTCCATTATTTTCTACCAAATCTAGCATTCCCTTTATATGCATCAGATCACGCAGAAAATCCAATGTTTCTTTTTATCTGTGCTCACACAAAATCAGACGAGCACGCTAAGCATAAATAATTTCAAAGCATGTGTAATTAACTTATGTGATTTGCAGTAATTGCACAAAAACACATTCTCACATTCTCGGTCATTTTTTTTCTCAGTGAGTTTGGTTCGCCCAGCTGTAAATGTGTGATTTTGATAATTCAGTTTAATATTCTTCTTATCCAAGCACAGTTTACGAAATAGATAATTGCTCATCTTATCGACTCCATGCCGCTATTTAGTTTAATTAATTTTATTTGATACCCAATTGGGTTGCAAATAATTCTAACTGACAATATAGTCACCTGACCATTGACATGGTTTGCTTTGAGTATGACCCTTTGCTCGAATGAGTGACCAAAGTGCTGTTGTCGATATCGCCGTGTTTTGTCGAGCAGCAGTCGTGCCGTGTTGTATCAGATTTCTTGCCACTTTTAAAAATCGATTCCAATGACTGATCAGCCACGGTTTTACTAATCCATCGGTTCCTCTTTCGAATCATCTGAGTTTTAAAGGAATAAATTATAAACCGTCATTTTTCTCATATATATTCAGGAAGGTATTGAGTATTGATAACTTCGCATAAACGACTAGGATAAAATCTTATGCCTTTTCGAAGCATTAAATCATTTCTAGGTGAACATTCCTAATTTGGATGGAATTTTAACATGGCGCCATATTTGACAACCGAACGACACTAACAGCCACTAATTAACGACATTAATTATGAATATCAGAATTTGTTTGCATATGCTATGGGATAATTTGTGTTGGTTTTGAAACTTACCGGAGAGCAAGCCACATTTAATTTCAGAATGTGTTGCAAAACTCTATTGAGATTTGCAAATATTACAAATTTAGATACAAGTAATTCATCAATAATTAATTTATAAGATTCATTCAGATTATTCCACTGATATGATGAAAGATTGCTGTGCAAAGGAAAATCATTCCACCCGTGTTTTTTATGAATGCTCAAAATCCTTCACCAATCGAATAAATCTATCGTGCTTCACAGTTTGAGTAATGTGCTCAGCTGGACCACTAGTCATACCTCCCGAGGGCGAAAAACAATTCTGGGAAGTCATTATTCAACACGGCTCGTCCACAAGCCCAGGTTTTACCAAGTGTGTCTGTAGCTTTGCATTCCATTCCACAATTTCCATTGTTAAAAACGCCTAGCCTTACTTGCGAATATATTTCATTTTTTTCTTACATGCGGCCAAAAGACATCCATCTACAATGAGCACAAAAGCTTATTAGGTCATTTGTATTCTTCTTCCAGCAGTGTTGTGCATAAAACAACCGACTTCGAAAAATAACCTCAATTAACTTGTCAATGGACGAGAACATTCCGGGAACTGAGATCATCAGGTTGCCTTAAAATCTGCAATTTAATCACTACCAGCACTGAATGTTAGGATGGAACACGGTTATTGACTCTAACGCAGCTCGAAACAGCTTTTTGAACGGGTATGAACGTGGACTAAATAAATGCAATTTTAAAAGCTATTTGTGTTGATTTAAATTGTAGCTGTCCTTTTATTAAGACATAGTTCATTGTCATTGGGATAAACATTTTATCCGTTGACTTATATTAAAATAAAATACAATAAAATAAAAGACGGGTTCATTTCAAAACCAAGATTGTTATGTGAAAACCAAGAGATCGCAAAATAAATTTATCCTGGAGAATTTATCTGCCTAAATTGCATCCTTTTCTCAGTTTGTTCACAGTATCGTACAAATTTCTGGCATTATTGTTTGTATACTCTTTATTTATTTTTATTTTTAGTATCCATGAATGCTTTAATGTGTCATTATACAGCGATTTCTCAATTGGATATAACTATTGTCGTCAGACCCTGTAAAATTCTGCTAATATTCTATTTAAACTACGTGCAAAAATGTTGTTTTATTGTAGCGAGCAAAAGCAAAATATCCCAATAGCAATCCAACCAGATAAAATGTAAAAAAATGAAATCAAAAATACCAGGTTAATAAATTTAAAAAATAATAATAATCAACGAAATGTATTGGTGGAGATATAAACTGATTTAAAGCTTTAGAAATTGGTTGCAGGGAATAGTTAACTGTGCTGAATACAAGATTTCTCCTACCATCTTTATAGAAAAGTAAGCTTAGAACCAAACCTTCTGCTAAATTCTTCTTCTCTGCCTTTATTTGCTTTTCTTCCTTGACTGGACTATATAAACACTTTCAGCCGTGGAATGTTTCGTCTCGTGCCATTCTTCAGAGTACCGAAAAAAATTTGGCTAAATAACACTTAATTTATTTGAACATATGATTTCCCTCGCAAATTCCAAAACTGAGACTGCACAACAATCTAACAATTCAATGAGCTGAGCTTTAAAGTAGTTGCTGATATATCCAAAATAAAACCTGGAGCTGATGCAAAAACACTCCAATATTTGCAGTTTAATTTCAATAAAACGTTACAAAGTATTATCTCTGAACGACTCTTTTCAATTTCCACCGAAAGATGTGCCAGCGTTCTCCGTTGGGTGTCGCCAATGCAAATCAACAACGCACGTTTTCCAGAGTCATGTTTTGTATCCGGCTTCCGCTGGGATATTTCATTTAATTTTCCATAGCATAACACGTGGCACTCTTGCCATTTGACGCTTGTTGATGAAATACAGTATCACGGGCGGACGCCAACCTTTACAACACATTCACGGCAAAAATTAATGCAATTAATTCTGAGTTGGTTTGTGCTTCTTACGCTACATCCGGTGGATTCCTGACGGTTGTAAAGTGGCCTGCCAATTTACAGACCACATTATAATGCTGTGTCTGTTGCGAAATCAATAATTTACAAAATAGAATAGCAGTGTGATAGTTCAAAATGTCGCTTGTTTAGAAAGAATTAAAAAGATAAACTGAATGTATCCAAGATTCGAGATTGAAATTTAACAAATTTCAAATAAAAATATTTTAACTGTTCCGATGCAGCAAACATTTAATTTCATGTTGAAGTTTTTATTGCCAATTCAGTGAAAAAAAAAAAAATATTTTGAACCAGAAATTTAATCACTATCTTCAGAGCATCTGAACCCACACCTTGGCCGTCGAACACCGCTCTCTCCCCCCCCTCCCCCCACACACACCACACAATAAACCCGCCCCAGAAATCCCCCCCGTCCACCCCAACAAATAAAAACCTTTCCCAACCCCCCATTCCCCCGACCACACCCCCACCACCACCCCCCCTATCCTTCCAACCCCACCGTACCACACCCCATAAAACCCAAACCCCCATCACACTCCCCCCAACCGGGGTTCTCTTTTCCTCCCGGAAAAAACATTGATAACAGGACTGCAACCTCAGAACATTCAGCCCGAGAGATCGAACAGCACATGTTTCGATACTTTAGGGACCTATACGCGGCGGAAGAGACAAGGCGAAACGGGGAAGAAACGTTCGAAACCGAGAGAGTCGTGCCGGAGAACGACGAAGCAAATGCAGCTCTAATGGCAGAGATCAGTGTAGACGAATTGAAAAATTCCATCCGAACTTCGCAAAAACGAAAGTCTCCGGGCATCGATGGCTTGCCGGTGGAATTTTACTACCGTACATTCGACATCATCTATCGGGAGCTTTACTTCGTCATGAATGAAGCCGCGACGGATGAGCTCCCCACAGCATTCACCGATGGTACCATAGTGTTGGTTAAAAAGAGAGGTGGCGATGGAACTGCGAGAGCATACCGTCCCATCAGCTTGCTCAACGTCGACTACAAGATTCTCTCCCGTGTGATGAAAGCCCGGCTGGAACGTGTACTTCGATCACATCGAGTTTTGAGTGACGCACAAAAAATGCGCCAACACCGACCGATCGATTTTTCAAGCTACACTCTCGCTCAAGGATCGTGTGGCACAGCTTATTGCGAGAAAGCAGAAGGGGAAGTTAATCTCGTTCGATCTCGACCACGCGTTCGATCGGGTCTCTCGCGAGTTCCTGCATCGGACCTTGCTCTCTTCGTATCAACCAGGATTTCGTCAGCTGGCTTTCTCGGATGGCTTCTACCTCTTCGTCCCGGCTGCTTGTGAATGGGCACCTCTCACAGCCGTTCCGTATCGAACGATCCGTTCGGCAGGGAGATCCAATGTCGATGCTGCTTTTCGTGCTCTATCTCCATCCCCTCTTATCACGTGTGGAGCGTGTGTGTGGTGGTGATCTTTGCGTTGCATATGCTGACGACATCACGGTGATTGCAACCTCATCACAAACGGCCGAACGAGTTTTCCAGCTGTTTGACTGCTTCGAGATGGTAGCCGGGGCAAAACTCAATCGGCACAAAACAGTAGCGATCGACGTTGGATCCACCGATGGAGCTCCACTGTCGATACCAGGGCTTCATACTGCTGAAGAGGTGAAGGTGCTGGGCGTTATTTTTGCCAACTCAGTGCGGCTGATGGCAAAGCTAAACTGGGACACACTAGTGGGTAAAATTCGGCAGATGATATTCCTGCACAACATGCGCTCCCTTTCCCTGCAGCAGAAAATTATCCTGCTGAACACGTTCATCACGGCGAAGGTGTGGTATCTGTCGTCAATATTACCACCGCAATGCATCCACACAGCAAAAATAACATCGACGATGAGGACCTTCCCTGTTTCGTGGAATAGCTGCATGCGTCCCTATGCAGCAATTAGCAATTAGCAAGGAGCATGGAGGACTGAAGCTGCAACTGCCAGCAATCAAGTGCAAAGCGCTTCTTATCAACCGGCACCTTCAAGAGATCAATTCCCTTCCCCATTATCAATCCCTTCTCACCCAAGATATTCCTCCCCCCCCCCCGCCGATCTTCCTTGCCTCAAACTCCTCTCCCAGCAAATTCCCTTACTTCCTATCAACATCCAACAAAACCCCTCCAGTGATCTCATACACCAAACAAACAGAGCTACCCAGAGTGGAAAGAAACCATCCAGGCATCGAGTGGAAGAAGATCTGGATGAACATATCGTCACGAAGGCTACCGTCCAACCTGCGCATGGACCTGTATTTATTAATTAATGAGAAGACGGATCATCGTAGGTTGCTCAATAAAATCGGTCGTGCAAGCGATCCTTATTGCCAGTTTTGTCAGGTGCCCATTGTCGAATCTCTACAACACAAATTCAGCGAGTGCCCTCGAGTAGCTGCAGCATGGGCACACATCCAACGAAAGATGACGATGATTCTTGGCGGGTGGCTGCAGCTAACCTTCGACGATCTTCTGCGACCCATTTTGGGAAACATAGCACCAGCGAGGAAAGCTGAAATTTTTAAAATGTTTATCAAATACATCAGCTTTGTTAATTTCAATGTTAATAATAGAATCGATGTTGGCGAACTGGACTTCATTTTGAGGCTGAAACTATTCTCCTCCTAAAGGGTCAGAGGGACCTCTGGCTACGCCCCTAGATACTGGTCTAGCCATGGTGTCCACTTGGGGTGGGCTCTGCAAAAGCCTCTTTTGAGAGAACTGAAAGGGTCGTTATAATATTTGGTCACTTAGGAAAAATCTCACCGTTTGTGTGCACCGTCTGTGCTTATCCTTGATTACTGGATTAAGTTCATTACGTAGCAGTTATCAGTTACAAGTAGGCAAATTAACAAGGTCGAAAACAAGCAAATAATAGAGAAGAACTTTCAAACAAATTAATAAACAAAATAAAAATAACAGCTTAATTTAGTTAGACCTTACATTTATTCTGAGTGTTTTCACTTATCGTGTGTGTGTAGAGTGGTGAGAAAAGGAACAAAAGGTTTCATTGTACTTGCGCATTTATTCACTCCATTCATTCGTATCGTTGCGGCCGTGATGAATCGGTGGTCGACATTGATGAGATGGCGGGACGGGCTCACGTGGCAGTGTCGGCGGACGACTAACGGACGTACGCAGCTATGTATGGTTCCAGACGACGAGGGGATTTCCAGATGCAGCGGAAAGGGTCTTTTGTAACGGAGACCCGCGTTTCACTTCGCTTTGCCCGGGGAGTGGTACACTTTCACGCGCGTGAACTTCTTACGAGTGTCTAACCATAGTCGAGTGGGATTTTTAACGATTGTTCTGGACGGTCTTAACAAAAGATCCTACGGTTCACCAAGTTTTTTCTGGCTTTTGAATATGCCATATACTGTTAGTCCGTGCACTCGCGTCGTACTAGTACGAATTTATCGACACCATCTATGAACCGTGGACCACAGAAACTTTACACCACACTATTATCTCACTCGACGGATCGACTAACCCTTGGCGAGCGTGTGGTGACGCTAGTCGATCACCATTTAGATCCTAAGATCTGGAATAGCACTTAACTTTTGGAAACGCCTTGTCACGTGTAACGAGTGACTTGCCGCGATCTTCACTCCTCCGGGCGATATGATATCAAAGAGACCAATTCCAAAGATACAGAATCCTTTTATAGATTGTCGAGAATAGCCATACATAAAAGAAATGCCCATACAAAAGCCGCGTACGTTGGCTTCTTCATGACTCAGCATCAGTGGTGATGACTGCAGGAACAAATAATTTAATTGAAAAGGTTGGTATTATGGCTCATCGAAATTTGAATTCGAATATTATAGCAAACATACCTAATTGCTTGTTTTCCTAACTTTGTATTTTAAATTAATTCAACATAAAAAATAAACAAAACTAGTAACAATAAACAAGAAAAATAAATGAAATAAATATTTACACTGCCAATAAACAAAACCAACCTTAGGCTAATAAACACTCTATAGTTGACACTCAAACACATAACATGGAGTATGAACAAATATTTTATGTTTAAACATTTACTAACAATATTGTTGTGTGTTCTTTATTTTACAATACATACATTTTTATAAACTAAGCTGCTCCAGTAATCAAGGGTGATTGTAACCATGCAAGCGTTGGTTACAACACACCTCTTTATTTTTTTCTTCCGTCCCCCCAACCCCGGCTCATTATAAACCCACAAAACAACCCCAACCAAAAATCATTTTTTTTTTTTTCTTCCCTTTTTTTTTTAAAAAAAAATTCCCCCGTTTTTTTCCACAAGAAGGCCGCCAACAAGTTGTTTGTGACCCTCCCTCCATCCCCTTTTCCCCCCCCCCCCCAAAAAAAAAAAAACACACAAAATTATACACCCCCCCCCTTTTACGAACCCCATCAAAAATTCCTCCAAAAAAAGCAATCGGGTAGCGGACGGATGTATCATTTTAAAAGTGTCAGCTCCACTAGGTGCTGAAGTTCGTTGAACTTTGCTGGTGAACTTAAAGGGCTATTGCTGAGGAAGCTGTATATTTCCCGACAATCCATACTACAACAGATGAAATATTATTACTTGATAATAATGCATACAATGCAAATGAATGGCAAATGTATTTGAATACGGATAATATTGGACAGTCGTCTTTAAAAAGAGTAATGTGAAGACGAATGCAAATAATTTTCCATATCTGTGCTGGATATTTTGTTCACAATACTGTTTTCTATGTACATTTATTTAGTAAGTACCTGCTTGAATGGTTTTCGTTCACCGAGTCTCTTGAATCTTGGTCATCATCTATCCCATGGTCACACACATTTCTATTCTGAATTTGGAATTTGGAAGATGTCTCTGTGTGCGCTGAAAAAAAATGTTCAATCAAATCAATCATTAAAAATTAGCATGTTTCAGAAATATTAATTAGAAAAAAATCCTAACATCAAACAAAGCATGAGGCAATAAGGAACCAATTAATTAATGATGATAATGTTTTGTTATAAACAAAAGTATTAAAAAAAATAGGTAGAGTATCTCTACTGAGCTTTCAGAATCAGTTCCTTACACCACGTTGTTATTGTATGCAATTTGATCCATATTGCGGTTGTTAATGCGGTTGTTGCGATTATCGCGTAGGAAAATTTATCTGCCGTTACATAAATATATAGTTCTAAAGATTATACTAGTAATATTAGGGACAAAGCAAATGTTTAAAGTATATATCCCTTGTCTTTTACGTTTCTTCCTCTGGAAGTTAGCACAACACTGCGGATTCTGTTTCCTTCGTCGTCACATACCTTTGGGTTTAACAGTCGTTCTAAAAACAATCAATAGGAAACTAGCGATATAATTTTGCCTCACTGTTGTAGAACCTTTGGTCCCAAGTGCACCATGCACCTTGCAATACATTCTTGCGCTTTTCGGTTCTAGAATTTTTGTTTTGTTCATCGTTAGAAAAACTGGTGCATCACCGCTACCGGAGAGATCAGTGTCTCCTTATAATTTGGTTGATCAATGAAAAAGAATAAAGTTAGGCTTTAGTTCTACGTTTAACCTAAACCATTACCTTTCCTGTTCTGTTCGAATCCTGGAACCTGTTCATGGCATAAGTCTTTCTGCTGTTGTCGGAGGGACAGTTCAACTCATCTGCAGAGCTGAGGCCCCTGAAGTCGTTGCCAACTAGTTGGGCAGCCAATTTCCACCTGTGGATGATGTTTTTTGCAAAGCTACGTATGATCTACGAAAAAAGGTTAAAGTTAGTTGATGATGTTTTTTTTATATTATTAGCTTAGCCTCACCTTTGGAATGAAAGATAGCAGCCATGTTCTTGTTGTGTACTTTTGTGTTGTAAACGAGTCGGTAATTTTTTGACTTCTCTTGAACATTTTTCGTATTGCCCCAACTCAACCTTCCTTAACTGTCCTTTCAATGTTTTGTTCGATCGACGTTTTGTTAATTCGACCTTTTGTCCCCCTTCTCATCATTCAAACTGTTGTCCATTCAACATTTTGTTCTCTTACTTGTCATTCGACCTTTTGCCCACTCGACCTTTTGTACCTTTGACCTTATATCAATAAACATTTTGTCATTCAACCTCTACCTCTAGTTGAAAGTTGAAAGACAAAAGGTTAAAATTTGTCTTTCAACTTTCAACTAAGCTTTTTCAATTACATAGGGTAGAGTGCTACTTCGCCATTAATCGCTTATTTTCGTCTTTATTTCGTTATTTACAATCCATATTATAATGGATCCAGTATGCTCAAATAAAAATAACTTTTATATCGATGCGCCAACTCATAAGCTACAACACAAAGCATTTCTGGGCGCATTCGGAGAATGTCTACACACATAAACGGCGACAAAGTAGGCTTGATCCCTAGGGCGGCTTGACCCACTCTTTGTATCTCATGGACGGATTAGAAAATTTTAGTTTTATATCCGAGGAAAATACGCAGTTTTATCTTACACTTTATAATTACTAAAATACATGTAAAATTTGAATTTTCAAAAATTTTGAAGATTTTGTTTCCCAATAACTGCTAAATATTCCTTTTAAAGAAGATGTACATGTTGACAGAACAATGAAAACCCTACACAAACAGTTAAATTATGAAAAAAAGAAAATGAAGAAGAGTGCAAAGGTGACTCGGAATGCAACAGAAACCGCTGAGGTTGGCCAACAGAGCGTCCAAGATATGATGAGTGGTATTCGAAGAAAAGTTCGACATGTCCTCAAAACAAAATCGGACATTTTTTTTACGTACAATGAAATTGATCTCCTTCAATTGCAATGCAATTTCGTTTCATCATTTAGGTTTATTGTTATATACAATCTTCGTGAAATTTATTTCTATTATTTCTATAGAGCTTTAATCCCCATAGTCAATACATAATTTTACAAGACAAATTAAAATTTCACTACTATAAAACACCTGAATGATTTTCATATATGATCGATCAGCCATTCCATTTCGCAACATTAGAATTCCTACTAAATAGATATTGTATAACTTCGGTTATGGTTTGAATAAGCCATTTGAAAACTTTGTAACCACATCTCCATTAAAATTTTAAGCAATATACACACTATCTAATGAATCAATTAGGCCATAGTTGGAAACATAGGATAAAATGTGTCGCTTATCTTGGGTTGGCGATTTTCTTGTGAAATCATTGTTCATGTTTCTATGTGAAGAGTTGATTTATTACGCGTGAATATTTTCGGTACATCTCGAATATAATACTCGGCATATCGATTCAATTTAGCCAAATTTAGTACGTTTGAAGATCGCGAAGATAATGTGCCAGCTTAACCAGTGAAATCATGGTAACTAAAACATGAGAAAAAACGAAAATCTCACTGAACCATAACGAGAAATTGATGAATAAAGTCTCAACTGCTTCAGAATAAATCGATCAACATTTGGCATCATGATTTTGTCGATTATTGCTGAATTCATGTCATATTTGATGTATAGGCCGAATCAAGAAGCTAGGCTGACATTACATCCCGTTACACTAATATGCTTTTTACGCATATGCAGGGAATATTTTATTATAAGTTCTTCTCCTGATTTTCCTAGCACTTAAAGAATTTGCCTATTACATTACGATTACTCAAACTCATTTCGATTACAGGCAACATTTTTGCAATAGTATGATTGCGTGGAGATTACAATCAAACCCTATGTCCAGGGAGTTGTTTTCTTATCGTAACATCCACATATATTAGACGATTTGGGGGCATTTTGAACCAGTTTTTTTTTCTGTTGTCAAAGAACAATTTCAAGTTTTTCAAGTGGTAGCTAGCTACGCCTATCATACGTTTAGATACATCCCGATCTATTTAATGATTTGTGTCTTTCGTGTATGAAACAGTTCCAGCAAATATAATAGCAATATTTATAAGCACTCTGGGGCACTGAGCAATCGAATATGTTTCTTTGTTCTTCCTTCGCATTTGAAGTTAATCGCTTATGACAATAAGCTGGCTCTAAAACTAGATAGCTATAGTGATTATAGATATGGTTGCATTAGAATAATTGTGTGGCAGGCACAATCGCATTCACTGCCCAAGGACTCGAAAATCGTCTTGGATCAAACTTAGTCACCCCCAACATGGCCTTCCTTTGAGCTCAGGAAGGCCGCCTACTGTGTACTGAGCTAGGGTGGAGAACTACTGCAACAGTTAACCCATTTTTATCAATCATTAGTGTTAGTCAGCCGTATTTAAACCGAACAACTTCTTTTTTTTTGTACATGATAAGTGTAAGAATGTGTGGTATATTGGTCAAAAAATCAAGTTGTTTGGTTTGAATACGTATTTACACATCCGTAATACGTATACGTATTTAAACGAATATTTGCGATGATTGGCGCAAATGGGTTCACTGCCGAAGTAGTACTCCACCCTATACACTAAAAGCGCCTCTCCAGTCATCCATTCCGCATGCATCACCATACCGGTCCTCCTCTTAGTGTTTGAGTTACAGGGGATGATCAAAAAGGAGAAGACTAGCAAAATTTTGTCCAGATTCAAAGTGATACAGTTCGGTGAATAATTAACCGATTTTGATGAAACTAGAAGCGTTCGACGGGAAATTTATTCTAGTTTTAGCATGTTTAATCAAAATTTGATTTGACTTCCGGGCACCGGAGATATCACGGATACTTTGAGGTTATGTCAAATGTGCTAATTTTCTGCAGCTCGTTATTTTTTATGTTACTTGAAAATCGGAAATATTATATTTTTCTCAGAAACTAGAATTCATAACAAGTCTGTCAGTGGTTAAAGATCGTGAATCGGCCCATAAACAACCGAGATATGGCCATTTCCGTAAAATGTAGTTTTTTACCCTATTGCCTGACACTTCTTATGTTGAAAAACTCCTTTTTAATTTATCTGTAACTCTGCGTACCCTTAACCAAATTAGATGCAACTTTTTCCATACGATTACAAATTTATCCTAGTTTTTGGAAGAGTAGCGGACATTTCGTTATTTTCCGTAGTTCCGGATTCATTATCGGGAATCGTGAAGGAAGTACCCTACCAGTGTAATGGCCAGAGTTAGAACTGTATCAAACCTGGCTTGCGACATATCAAACTTCATGATTTTACAAACCAATACCACTGGTAGTCAACCTGAGAGTATTCTTTCACATTGGCCACACCTGGTGACGTTCCGGATTCCGGGTTCCCCCAGGGAAGTGGCCAGATTTCGAATGATGTCAAACCCTGGCTTGCGACACATCAAACTTCATGATTTTACAAAACAATACCTAAACTAAAAATAACTCAAAATTAATAACTCAAAATTAATTGAAAAATAACTCAAAATTAATTTGGCGTACGGAACCATCGACCTGGCGGAATAGAACTCAAATTGGGTATTATTTTTTATCCGTGTACATGTTTGCATAGAAGAAGACAAAAGGTGACAGGATTGAGTGCTTGCGCATGGGACAAATCAAGGTTAAGTGCTGAAGTGTGCAGTTCGAAATGCCATTAGAGCTTACGGAATTTCAACGGGGCCGTATAGTCGGTGCTCGAGAAGCCGGTGCTTCGATCGCTGAAACATGCAAACTGGTTGGTGTTGCCAGGGCCACAGTTTGCCGGATAATGTCGGAATATAAAAAACATGGAAAAACATCGCCTGATAAAAGTAGCTGTGGACGGAAGCAGAAGATGGATGACCGGCAGCAACGTTCGTTGAAGCGCATAGTCAAAGCAGACAGACGCATTAGTGCTGTTAAAGCAACTGCTGCTTTGAACAATGCGCTTCAAGAACCAGTTTCTACATCAACTGTCCGAAGGGAGCTGCACGACATGAATCTTTACGCTCGTGCGGCCATTTCTAAACCGCTAATAAAACCGCAAAACGCGGTAAACAGGAAGCGCTGGTGCAAGGATCATAAGGAATGGACGCCAGATCAATGGAACCAAGTTGTGTGGTCGGACGAATCATCTTTTACCTTGTTTCCAACTACAGGTCGAGTGTACGTATGGCGTACTCCTGGAGAAGCCTACAACCCTGGCTGCCTTCTGCCAACCGTTAAACATGGCGGGGGGTCAGTTATGGTATGGGGTGCAATATCGTGGCATTCTCTTGGGCCTTTAGTTGCTATGAAGGGAAAAATAAAGGCCAAAGATTATCAAGAAATATTGGATGACCAGGTATTTTTTAGAAAACCTTCACAATATACTTAAAATAACACAATTGCCCAACAGGTGCTGCCAATGATGAAGACCATCTTTCCTGATGGCAGAGGAATCTTCCAAGATGACAACGCTCCAATCCACACTGCTCAAATCATAAAGGCGTGGTACGAAGAGCATGACACAGACTTTCATCACCTTGATTGGCCAGCACAGTCACCAGACCTCAACATTATCGAGCCACTTTGGTCTACATTAGAAGCACGCGTGAGAAGTGTATTTCCACCACCATCGTCTCTAAAAGCGTTAGAGAAGGTTTTGATCGATGAGTGGTATAAAATACCTATCGAAACAATCCGAAAATTGTACGATTCCATCCCTAGGCGTATCCTAGCCGTTTTGAATGCGAATGGTGGACCCACGCCTTATTAAACGCGATTTTCCTTTGAAACGATCTATCTAATCAAAATAACTGAATTATTGTTAGCATATCCGAACTTTTATATATTTTCGAAACTATGTTTGAATAATTTGCCATTGAATCCTGATGCCCACAATAGAAACCTCAGATTCGCCACCAGTGGTATTGGTTTGTAAAATCATGAAGTTTGATGTGTTGCTAGCCAGGTTGGACATCGTTCTAAATCCAGCCACTTCCCTGGGGGAACCCGGATCCCGGAGCGTCACCAGGTCTGACCAATGTGACCGAAAACTCTCAGGTTGAGCACCAGTAATCTTGATTTGTAAAATCATGAAGTTTGATGTGTCGCAATCCATAGTTTGGAATCGTTCTATATCTCGCCAATTCCCCGGGGGAACCCGGAATCCGCAACGTCACCAGGTGTGGCCAATGTGACCGAATACTCTCAGGTTGACCACCAGCGGTATTGTTTTGTAAAATCATGAAGTTTGATGTGTCGCAAGCCAGGGTTTGACATCATTCGAAATCTGGCCACTTCCCTGGGGGAACCCGGAATCCGGAACGTCACCAGGTGTGGCCAATGTGAAAGAATACTCTCAGGTTGACTACCAGTGGTATTGGTTTGTAAAATCATGAAGTTTGATATGTCGCAAGCCAGGTTTGATACAGTTCTAACTCTGGCCATTACACTGGTAGGGTACTTCCTTCACGATTCCCGATAATGAATCCGGAACTACGGAAAATAACGAAATGTCCGCTACTCTTCCAAAAACTAGGATAAATTTGTAATCGTATGGAAAAAGTTGCATCTAATTTGGTTAAGGGTACGCAGAGTTACAGATAAATTAAAAAGGAGTTTTTCAACATAAGAAGTGTCAGGCAATAGGGTAAAAAACTACATTTTACGGAAATGGCCATATCTCGGTTGTTTATGGGCCGATTCACGATCTTTAACCACTGACAGACTTGTTATGAATTCTAGTTTCTGAGAAAAATATAATATTTCCGATTTTCAAGTAACATAAAAAATAACGAGCTGCAGAAAATTAGCACATTTGACATAACCTCAAAGTATCCGTGATATCTCCGGTGCCCGGAAGTCAAATCAAATTTTGATTAAACATGCTAAAACTAGAATAAATTCCCCGTCGAACGCTTCTAGTTTCATCAAAATCGGATAATTATTCACCGAACTGTATCACTTTGAATCTGGACAAAATTTTGCTAGTCTTCTTTTTGATCATCCCCTGTATATATCGTCAATAAGTATGTTATAAAAATGAAAATACAAGAAATTATTTTCTGAGTAAATTTTTATTGAAGCAATGTTTATTGAAGCACCTACCACCTATACAGCACCTATCTGGATCGAGCTGTTCGTTTTTAGACGGACCCGCTCCCTCACCACCTTGATGGCTGCTGGCGTCCTCACCGAACGTAGCCGTCCGGATCTCGCACGGTCCTTGACCGAGCCCGTCTTCTGGTACCGACGTATGGTGGTAAAGATAAGATTCCGCTTCATCCCGTGGGATTTCAACCGCTGGAATATGTCGCCAGGTCGCTCACCTCTAGCAAACAACGTTACTGCGACGTCGCGGTACTCCTTCATTGTGCATGGTAAACAAACAACAAATGACAGCAAGTTGACACCAGGCGCGTCAGCTAGTCTATATATGAGGCTAAAGCCTGACACCAATAACCAATACAATTCAGAATGCACATGGTGCGCACCGTACACAGCGATGAAAAGAGTTGTATTCGAACTTATTGAACACTATCCTGAATATGGACTTGACAGGGTAGAGCGTGTCCGGAAATATTTTTGTCTGACTCAACTCGGAATCAACGTAGATTCATTTGTCACGTCAGTGGTCTGAATCAACTGTAATTTGTCATTTCTCTTTGGTGTATGTGATTAAGCTGTCAGTGGATTCTTTCTTTAATCCTGTCTGTCCAGAGCTCCGACCGATCGAGACATTTGGGCAATAATGAAAAATGGGAGAAGAGTAAAACAGAAGTGGACAAAAGCTTACAAAACCAGAAGAGAGAAGCTTGTCCAAATCTTTATGGCAGGAATCAAGTCAAAATGCCAATAGTTTGGGCGTGTGGGTGAAATTTAAATCTATTATTGCAAAAGTGTAAAGGAACATACTTGAGGAAAATAAATGTTGAGAAAAAGATTTGTTTGGATTTCTGTTAAACCTATAACGTTCGTGTGATAATAGAGAATTTATTTCCGGACACTCTTTATTCAATCTTAAAATGTATGGAGATTTTCTAAAGTTACTCGATTGTTGAAAAAAATGCATGAAGTATTCTAATTTTTGAAGCACTGTAACCGGATGATTTTTGCGCATCTTTGAATTTAACTGGCTTTTCGAATGAACTCTTAGTTTTTGAGAGTTTTATGTATTAATGACTTTGTCCATTCTGAAAAATCTGCTTTACTCCCACGGAAAGGATTGCCACAAATTATACAAAGCTCCTACATTTTTTGAGCCGGATCTAGTCTCTTGTACTTTTGGAACAACAGTAAAATAGGGCCTAACAGTATTCGTAAACAAAGACTTAAAACCCAACACTTCTTTTAATGCGTGTGGTCACTCAGGCAAACCAACAGCATATACAGATAGTGGACGCTTTCCACTTCGCTACGATGTGGTTGCCCTAGTAGAACACTTGTTACAATTTCGTTGAAGTTATTTCTTTGAGACTTTTTTGAGTCACAATCAAGTTACTGCAACCAATTATGTGGTTTGTGTGTGGCTCCGGTAACCTATGGATTTGCGAGAAACGGGCTTAAAAGGCATTAGTCACAATGATGTTCCAATCTTGATGTCCACTAGTGCCTTTCAACGAAAACAAATTTTCTCAGCTACAACTTTGCATTAGATTGCTCTCCAGCCAAACGTCAAATAAAAAAGTGCGTCTGGTTCTACCATTTCCAAGGGAAGGATAGTTTTGTTGCACAAAGCCTCTGGAAATTTGAGCTTTCTTTATGAGAAACTGACACTGCTCAAACCTGCGGGAAATGCAAGCTTTTCGTTCAGTATATTTAGCTTAGCTTGACTGACTGCCCGTATCAACTGTTGCTAGTCCGTGATTGATCAGAATCAGTGAAATTGCACAATGAATCAACCAATGGGGCTGAGAATAATCGACCATTAGCACTGTACACGGTTCAGTGATTCAATTTCTTTAATAATCAATAACTGCGTTGGCCACGTCCTTACAATCAAGTGGGAATAGGAAAGGAATTTTAGTGTGAGTTTTGCTGTTTAGGGACCGTGTTTACCTCTGCAATTTGCTAGGGTACCCTTTTCTTCGGTCATGAATCAAATTTTAAAAAATCATCATAATCCCACATGTCATTGCAACCAATTCAATCTGCAATGCAATACTTACGCCGTTCGGTTGATACGCAGAGATTTATTTCAAGAGTTTAATTTGTTTCAATATTTCCACAGAAACCAATCTTAATGAATACCGACACCATGACCAATTCCATTACCGAAATAAAATGATTTACCATCAGTTCATAAACAACCTGTTTTGTAATCATTGTACAACGTAGCACGCTTATCGAAACACCTTCGCAATTCTCGTGGATTTTTATTCCGCTGGAAATTTCTTCTTGCACAAACTTTTTCATTTACGAATTTTTAAAGAACATAGCAATAAATTCTTTAAGCTTTCCGAGCACGCTGGATAAGCACGCAAAATTGTGCATCATCATTGTTTGCTCAACAGACAGACGAAGAAAGCGTGCGAATATTTGAAACTTGTTCGTTTTCTTCGTCTCCTGAAGTACCGTTTCCATAGCACCCAGTTTGATGCGTTTTCTGCACCTCAGAAGCAACAAGAGGTTGATAATTCGGGAGTGGAATTTTATCATTGCAGAACCGGTACCACCGCAGTCTCCGATTTTCCATTTCGAGGGAAACACTTCTTTCCTTGCGATCTGGAAGAACTTTGACAAAACTTCTCCTCGAATAAAAGTTTCCGCTACCAGCACATCGGATGCGTCGTCAAAATGCACGAATGATACGGTAGATTTAGATACTTTCCGTAACGTGAGTTTGGATGATGCTAAGGCCAAGAACGCAAAAGACTTTGGGATAAATGCGTTGACAATCATTTCCACATGGATACAAGCATGTACGTTCGTTAAAAGTAAGTCGTCTCAGACAGGGAAATACTCACATACTTTCATCATCACTTTACCACTTCATTATTTGGAAGGCTCAATCAGGTTAACTTTACGGAGCCGATATTTTCTTGGTTTGTTTTAGAAGACTTTTGTTCAATTTTTGTTGTCTTTCGCCATATAACCATATCTGTTAACAAACTCAATCAAATAATTTGTTCATTTTAAAAAGGATAAACTGTTAAATGTAAGCTGACTAAGTTTCTAGCACCTCAAAAACGTATACAAACAAACTAGCATTTCAGTAAGCCTCGTGTACTTTTTCAAACAGACGTATCCGATTTTGTAAACAAAGAGGGAACTGAGATTCAAACGTAAATTTCTTATAACTCTCAGCACCCTCACGGAAAGTAGCATCACTATCAAGTTAGGGAAATGTTATTCCTTGTGTTGGTGGCTCTAGTTTGCATGAAAGTGCTAACCCTGATAAAAGTTTACCTTAAACGAACGATATCACAAATCCTCCAACCATTTCTTTAATGGTTTGGATGAAACCACAAATAGGTCGTTAAGAAAAATAACCATACGAAATTTATTAGGGAAGGGTTTCAAGAATTTTATGTTTGAATCTTACTTCTCCTCTTTGCTTACTAAATCAGATATGTCTGTTTGATAAAGTACTCGAGAAACGTTTCTCGCATAGCTTGGTGAAAATTACGCTACATTGTTCGCAGTAGTAGAAGGCAAGGAAGTAAGCACATTATCATCCATGGTTGAAGTGGAAAAGTGAGTGTTTCCGGCCAAATGATATAACCGAGCATTTGGACACGTTCAGTGACATTCGGTTGATATGACACCATTGAGCGAAAACTTCCAGTTGTTGTTGCAGGAATAGCGCGTCATGAGGTTTCTTAACCGTACAGTAAAGCTTAAGATCATCGGCGTATGAAAGTTTTAAGCAGTCTAGGATGAAATTGACATCGTTCATATAGAGCAAGAATAAAAACGGCCCCAAGTGACTGCCTTGGGGAACGCCGGAGCAAACCAGAAGGGATGACGAAACGTAGTCACCGATTTTGACGGACATACTTCGACCGGTCAAGTATGAATGGAGCCAGATAACCAAATTGTTATTCATACCTAGTTTGTCAAATTTAGCTACAGCAATTTGATGATTCATTTTATCGAACGCAGCAGATAAGTCAGTGTAGATAGCGTCTACCTGTTTAAATCATTAATTTAGTTACATAATTTTAGTATTGTTTACATGTCGTAAGTTTCGTTGAAAAGTGTGGAAATGTTTTTGAAATGAATTCGCACTTAGAAAATCCAAATCTTTCGCATGCAAAAAAGCCTACTTCGACCAAAAGTTTTTTGCAGAAGATTAAAATCGGCTGGACTAGGTAGCTACGTTTAAATCAAGAGCACGCAAATGCTAACGAAATGGATGGTGCGTAATAGATGGTGAAACCTACATAAATGTGGACTTTCTGCATATTCCAACTCATCAGTTCTTAACTGCAAGAGACAAGTTCAATGACCCAGAGCACCAACGGAAGTAAACAATCTCGAAAATTGCCAAGAAATTCAAGGATTGGCAAGCGATTTGTACGTGCGGTATGCAAAGTGCTCCATTCGAGACGACTTCAACCATGAATGGCCACGTAAAGGAATGTCTACAAAAACGTCTCCTAACGTTGCTGAGGTCGCACAAGGCCCACAAATTTTAAAATAAGGTCAACTTCGAATCCAAGGACCTTAATACTCCAAACACCCCAGAGTTTTGACCAATCGAAAAATATTGGGCTATTATGAAGCAGGAATAACGCAATCATCCTAAAACATTCAAAACAGATCAAGAATTGAAAAAGCATGGGTCAATGTATAAAAATGTGTCAATTCTAGTGTTGTAGCTACAACATCTCATGGAGGGTCTTAAGAGAAAAGTAAGGGCATTGGGATTTGGAGCGCAAGTTCAATAAAGTGAACATGGAAAAACATAGCAGATGTTTTATTTGATACTTTGAACATTTCAAGAAAATTGGTTTAAAGACGATGTTTTGGCAAATTGCTTTCTGAGTTGCATCTTAAACGAGGACAAACTTCAACGATCTATATTCGGATGGGGCAAACCACTAGGAATCGGTACTGTCAGATCGAAGGTTGACCATTTATTCGTGAGTTTTCGATCAACGTAAACCGTCGCAAAATATGCCTAATTTGTTTTCCAATAAGCTAAATATATTTTAAAATGCAGCACAGTAATTGAGCAGTAGACAAACCCCATGAAGTGCAGAAAAGACTAACTTCTATGAAACCATAATTTTACGGGGCACTCTATAATTCTTCCTTAGATCCCCTCATGATCAAAATGGCTGTGAACAGGTGACATGGTATCTGATAAACTTCCATGTTAAGTATTTAAATATATTTTGCTTTCATAATATCAAGTCAGCTCTATTCAATTATGATTTCTGAAGATTTTTTCAGTTATTTTTAGCTTAAAAAGTTATTTTTTAGTAAATAAGGTGTTATATATCATGTAATGTTTGTTTAGAATCTCCGATCCATTAGTATCGATTATTAGTGACTAATTCCATCACTGATCATTTTTAAAAAAAAGTCATGATTCAACAATTATTTTGAGTGTAGGCTCATTGAGATTTAGTCATAAATTCCTTAAGAAAACAGTTGACAAAATTCGAACCAATATGACATAAATACCTAAACAGTCACATTTTACGTGTAGTAACAATCTAAAAACATTTAATTTTTTTTTTTGTCTGAAAATAGTTGTTCAAGCGTAATAATTTCGGCCCGGTTGGCAGCACATATAGGTTCCACAATAGTTATCAATAGTTATCTCGTTTTTTGCACCCCATCCTTATCACCAATAGCCGTTAGAGAGATCGAAACGATCGTGTGAGATATTCACCACTTAACCTTGGTATCACTGTCGATACCGGGGCAGTAGTTAGTTGTTATCAAGTAGTGCATGAGATTGCCTCGGATATATCCATGTATCGAGATTATCGAGCAATAAATTATCCTTCGTCCGAATGAAGTGCGGCTCAATAAACAGTTTTACTCCTAATTCCACGAGTTATTCGTTTGAACTATAGTGTCCGAGGATCTTTCTCCGTGCGTGAACATTAAATAGTGAACAATAGTCATTTTGTTTTCATCAGAATGATCAAAATTTATCTGGCAATCAATGTAATCATATTACTTACAGTGAAGGGACAAACAGTCGTCATCATTTCTCGAGAATTATCATGTGTTTTTTCGTCCAAAACCAAAATATTGTTCATGAAAAAGCTGAAAACCAAAATAAAAAAAAACGCAAGTCTATTAACAGCAGCTCGATGTTTAATGAAAAAAAACTGCTTTTGAATGCTGGTGATAATGATGACAAACCTATGGAAAAATATTGATGTCTGTTTCTGCCTTAACGTAACTGTCATCACACAAAATGTTGCCAGTAATATTTCTACCTTAGTATTACAAATCACGGTACTGCAGAACAGCTGTAGATGCAAAACAGTTTTATCAGAACGATCAGAAATATTTTGTCAACAGACACTGATTACACTGTCACAGGTAATCTGCCTACTTTGACTGCACGCACTTCAACAGCGACAGATTCTTTAACCTCAGCAGCAGATATCTGTTAAGCAATTACATTAGAAGCCAACTTGAGGTGTGCGGAGAAATTCTATACACTTAAATTAGCTCAAAACCGATAATAAGTAATTTGTGATAAGCAATAAGCTAGAAATACCAAGGAAGAAGAATAACTGTCTACCATGCAAATAACATAAATCACGGAATATAATTCATCAGTACTCACCAATCATCGATATTCAAGAAGACTATCATTCAGCGCAATGTTGCAACCACTCCGGTTTTGATAAATTAAATGCAAATTTTTGTTTTTTTTTCTTTGTTGCAGAGCACCAGGAGAAGTTCTACGTCTACCTGATTGTGGCGGTGGCAGTTGCAATCGTTCTTTGCCTTTCGATAGTGATTGGACGAATAGCGGTACGGAAACGCCGCACAGGAAAGGAAACCGATAAATTCCAGACATCAAATACAGGTGAAACGACGCTCCCAAATGGCTTCACCGACGATATATCGGAAATAGATGCGGATATCGATTTACAAACTCCACTGCCGGTGCCGAGCGTTTCCAGAAGTGATGTAAGTAGATGCCCACTATTCTCGTTGAATTTGTTAGCCACCAAAGTAACCACCTGACGAAATTCTGGTATGCGAGCAAGAATATCTAAGCCAATCCATGTAGGGTTGCTACTCTCTTGTTCATCTTATCGCATCGTTATAATCTTAGTCGAAAGGAAAGCAGTCGAAGATTTGCAAATTATTGTCAAATGTAAGCAGTTCACATTTCCGCCTGTCGTTGTGTAGAATGATGAATAAAAAACGATGGAATAATAATCGGAACAGTTACCCCACACCTTTCTAATCGAAACAGCTGAAATTAAAGTGCTACCTGGAATGTCAACGAACTACAAGCGAATTTCATAAGATTGTTCTCTGTCTGGTCGTTTGGTTCTTCTAATTGGACTTTTATTTATCTGCGTAATTCGTGCCATCAAAAATTCGAAACTATTAGAAAATTTTGCATCTGTAAATTACATGAATTTACACCATAAAGTTGGAACAATCGTCTATGAAAAAGACTGTCAACAAGATAAAAACATTCAACATTCTTCACACAAAAAAACGAAAGGATGAGTTATGTCAGTGACATAACTGCAAAGTTGACGTAGGACTGCTTGTTGATGTGAAGAAATTGATGTCATCGAATTCATGAATTTCTACTATATTTTATTCTGTCTAAAGAACCATGAAACCCTGTGCTGTTGGTGTGTGGAGGCTCCGGTTCTTCTTCCGCTATTGGTTCTTCACGAAAAATTTATAGAAACTGAAGTTCGCCTCGAATTGACTGTTAATGATATTTTGTTTGTTAAATCATCGCCAACATTAGATTGGCTTTCATAGTCATTTGCTATTGAACAAAATGTCACACATACAAATTAAGCACACTTTAAGGAAGATCAGCTTTATTTCTATCCGCTGAAATATTCAATTTGAAGGGATTGTATTCAACTTCCGATAAATTAGCAGACAAAGTGTTTGTTTACAAAAGCAGATTCGCCCTAATCAAATGTTGGCGCTAAAATGTCCAACGTGCTTGTAAGTGTGAAATGGATTCTGTGTTTACGGAGGGAACATGGTTCGCGATTGAAATGTTCTTGTCAGTTTTCTTGGGCTGCAGGACAGCCTGAGTGTTTGGCGGCACGTGATACTACGATAAAAAAAATAGGCATTTACACCGTCTTCAACTCGAGGTTGTACAGACTGAAGATTGAACATACACCCAAAAGTTGAAAAGGTGGCAAAAAATGCAATTGCAGTTTTGCAATCACATCTTGAGAAATCCGCATGATTCAGAAATGGCAATCCACAAAGCGTTTTATGGTACAAATGAAGCCATGCAAGTGTGTGCAAGCAACTAGCAAGCCAAAATAGCTCGAAACAAATTTATCACTGTAGGATCCTTATTCAATCATCACCAACATATCAATATACAATATGGATGAGTCGATATCACAAAATGCCGCAACGCTATTGGCCACTGTTGTATTGCCGCCGTCAAGTGTTCTATTTTTGTTCTCACTGATCATCGACAAAGCGTTTCATGAAATACACAAAGCCATGCAAGTGTGTGATAGCGACAGGTTGCACATAGCTTGGTGGAAAATATGACCATTTGCTTCATTGCTGTACCCTGAATTCTTCGCCAAGTGAACTAACTACAGGGTTTCTATTCCCTATCTTTGAGCTTGTCAAAGTGGCTTAATGGTTGCCATAAAGAGCCGCCGCCATGCCAGGCCTGTAATGGCATATACCATTACATGACAGGAAAGGAGGTATCAACGAAGGCAACGCGAATCAAATTTTACAAAAGGGGACGGGCCTCAGTTGTTACGCCAGACAGCACCGTGGAAATGAAATCATTAGTTTTCATTAGAGCGACAGGGGTTCCCGAGGTTAAATTCGCATCTTTTCAACTCAGGCAACAGAAAAACGACCCTTGTCAGGGCCTCAGAACCCCATCCAAAGGGAGTTGAGATACAGACACATTTGCTTCTGAAACTGCAAAACAATAGAGTTTTTAAATATTGGTTAGAAAAATTATAACTCACACTTTAAAACTACCTGCAACTAATCCACTATGAACCTATGTACAACAAGAACTACAGTGAAGCTAACCTACCCCATACATTGAATATGTGAAACACATAATTGGTCTGCCGTGTTGCAGTTCGGCTCAAATTAACTGTTTATATTTCGTTTGTTCAATGTACAACGTGCTTGTTAGTTTTAACATGGCAAATAGAGATTTATATATGGATACTAATAAAAAACGTTGCTCATTTTCTCCAGAATGCGGCTTTTCAAGCAACGCCATGTTGAGCCGGTGCGTGGTAATGAAAATTCGATGAGTACAAGAGAAATTTCAATCAAACATACTCTTTAGTTGGCAAATTTATTTGTTTGTCCTGAAAAGACCGGGTTTTAGTTGTTTACGGAGGGAACACGGTTCACAATTGAAATTTTCTTCTCGGTCTTCTTGGGCAGCAGGACGGCCTGAGTGTTTGGCAGCACGTAATAGTACGATAAAATTGACATTTGCAACGTCTTCCACTCGAGAGTGTGCAGACTGAACATTGACCATAGAGCGACTTACAACGAACAACTTAATCTAACACCCAGTGGATTAGACTGGACATCTTCGTGTTGCAAAAAGTTCCACAGGCTAGAGCGGGAATCGAACCCTCACTTCATGGCAATAAACGACGGGCGACGCCGCGAACCACTTGACCCCGAAGATGATGTGGGCGATTGATTTGGCCATTTTCTCCGGGACGCGGCTTTTTCTAACGCCATATTGAGCCGGTGCGTGGTAATGAAAACTGAGCTTATGAGAAATTTCTATCAAATTTCACTCTTTAGCCGGGCAACTTGATTTGATCGTCAATTTTCTTCAATCTTATTGGGCTGCAGAACACCACTCTGTGAAATGGTTACACCGGAGAAAAGTTTGTTCAGCTCCTCGTCGTTGCGGATGGCTAGCTGCAGGTGACATGGATGACTCTTCTTGGTCTGGTCTTTTTGTTTCCACGGGCGGCGTTTTCTACCAACGTGTTTGCCGAACACATCTGCCGCATACGGATGCCCAGCGAGAACTGGGATGATTGGTCGGTCGTCCCCACATGTTCGATAATCGTTGGCACGGTAACTGTGGCAGTATGAACCAATCAGAGCGAGGCGCAAACATGATGTCATTTTCGACCAATAGCTTTGTGCGCTTAGACATTTTTCTTTTAAGCACATTTAATTGGTTTAAACAAACATTATGAATTAAGTTTGCAACAGGGACTCAGCTTTACACAGTTAAAATTATTTTGTAATTTTCAGTTTATTTTCATGCACATAAAAAGAGCGTGCAAATTACTTCAAAATTACATGTGTTTTCAAATTTACACGACTACAAAGCCTGTAATATTTACTCAATTGAATTTTACATGACCTGCACAAATAACCACCGCGTTTATTATTACATCCAAGTTTATTTTTCACGTTTCAGAGAGAAAATGGGGGAGAGAATATGTTGGTTTATTGTTTAGTTCAATCAATAACAAAATAATAAAAACATGCAAATTTGGGCTTTCAAGTGCCAGGAGAAATCCTGTAAAATAACATATAACAGATTGACAATCGTTTTATTTTCATCAGAAGACCTTAAATAAGGAGATTGTAATCCTTGGTGTGATCGATGAAATGTTTTTTTCACAATGAAAGAGGACTAATGATCTGCGTTCCAGGACTAGTTAGCTTCTTCCAACATGGCATTTAGTTTTCATCCATGGAAATGCCTTGAAAAAAAAATGGAACTCAAAGAATAAACTTAACTCCATCAGATTTTAACTTGCTGTGGAATTCACAAAATTGTTTATGAGCTCCGCCATGAGCAATTGGACTCTACACTAATTAATATTATAATTTCTGTTGTCACGGCACACGGGATGACAATTACCTAATTCTTTTTTTTTAGCAAAGAACCAGGTTTATTACCGGAATTTTAGTTTCCCACAAATCCACAATCACAAACAACAGGTTCTTCTGCTTACGGATGGCGAATGACAGCTGACCAAGAAAATCAACTTAGAGGCTCTATTATTTGATGAGCTTGAATGAAACAAGATCTATATTTGCACGATCATGTATATTCGTATGATCATGCATTGAAAAACGAGTGCACTGTGATTTATTATTCTTACAAAGTGTACTAATATATGTTTCAATGAAGATACACGTATTTTTCAATGTTTATTAATGCTCCAGGTATGTGCATGATTTTTTATTTAAAATTAAACAAAGCTATGAATTACATTGATATATTTTTAACATTCGAACGTTTTACATCACATGTAATTTTAATTATTTTTTGCTGTGCAAGAGAAATTTCTATCAAACATACTCTTTAGTTGGCAACTTGATTTGATCGTCCTGAAAAGGACGGATTTTAGTTGATAACATGGTTCGCGATTGAAATTTTCTTCAGTCTTCTTGGGCTACAGGACACCACTCTGTGAAATGGTCACACCGGAGAAAAGTTTGTTCAGCTCCTCGTCGTTGCGGATGGCTAGCTGCAGGTGACGTGGATGATTCTTCTTGGTCTGGTCTTCTTGTGTTCACGGGCGGCGTTTTCTACCAACGTGCTCCTAAAACACGTCTGTCTCATGCGGATGCACAGCGAGAACTGATGATTGGTCGGTCGTCCCCTCATGTTTGATATTCGTTGGCACGGCAACTGTGGCAGTATGAACCAATCAGAGCGTGGCGCAAATATGATGTCATTTTCGACCAATAGCGTTGTGCATTTAAACATTTTTATTTATAGTACTTTTAAATTAGTTTAAACAAATGTAATGAATGTAGTTATCAACCGGGATTCAGCATTGATGTTCTACCTTTCCAATGAAATACTTATCGTAAAATTTCTGTAGGCCCGAGAGGAGATATTATCGTTCAAAGTCTCCAAACCCGCGCAACGCTTGCGATTTCAGAAATTTTAGAACGGCGCCCCTACACAGGAATAGAAAAGAGAGACGTAAGTCCTACGTCAAAAGTAAATAACAATGGAAAAGATGTTAGCATAACTACGCATGTTTGCTTCTTTTTGCAAAGCTTGGTAAAATTCTAAAACAATCAATTTGGTTTTGTTTTCTATTGATAATGTTGTTCAGAGCTGGGATGTTGTAAAATTTGATATATATCAACTCTTGCCAAATTATGGGTGAAGTTGTGTTGAGAAAAATAACGTTCAGTAAGTTAAACTCGTCTTAAAATTTTACGGCACCTGGAATCATTCGATACATTTGTTGATGCATAGTTCCATGATCTTTTTGATTTTAAATTATGTTAATTTTGTTAACGCATTCTGAGATTTTCGCCGGGTCAACGTAATGTTAACGATAAAAGTGAAAAATAATAATGAAACAAACTTGCTTTTGGAAAATATGAATCACTAATCAATTCAATTGATCAATTGATAATTCAAAAATAATTGTCCACACTTGGAACAAGCTATCCACAATCCACAATCCATTTGATCAAGTTTCTGGAACTCAAAAAACTGGCAAAAATTGAACGTATTCAGATAGTTCCCACTATGGTTTTAAACACCCTGTTACACAATTTGCAATATTTTTATCATTAAAATATTTTTAGATTTTAAACAGTATTTTATGGTAAAAACCACCGGGAACTTGCAAATAAAACAAAATTCTCTTAATGTTCTTGCCAGTTTAGTTTTTGTCTACTTCAAAATAACTCCCATTTGAAGCGATGCACATGTGCCAACGCTTGATCCGGTCATCCATTAACTATTCATAGGCCGCCGGGAGGATAGCCTTCAGCTCCTTCATCGCATTCTCTATTACAGCTTCAATGGACTGGAATCTGTTCCCCCGAAGTGGCATTTTGAATTTGAAGAAAAGAAAGAATGGTGCCGTTAAGATTGCGTTTCATGAAGGTTGGATCCTTTTGGGGATTCGGAAATCGTGTCTTCAGCAACCTTCTTTCGACGGTCTTTTCGCCACAAAACTCACTTCTTTCGGAACAAGCTCTTTAGCGTCGCCTGCCCAAAATATCCTCAAGAATGAGCTGAATGGTTCCATATGACATGATGAGATCACTTGTCATCTCTTTTAGGCTCACATGACGATTTTCAAGCAGATTTTTCTTATATTTGGCACGTTTTCATCGGTATTCGAAGTTGAAGAGCGTCCGGAACGAGGCAAGTCTGCGACTACTTCACGATCACGTTTGAACTCTTTATACCATTAGTATGCTCTAGTTATCAAATTAACTGGCTTCCCAATGCCTTTCTGCAACATTTTCAACGATTTTTCACAAGAAATTTAGTTGGATACACAAAATTGCAAACAAACTCTTTGCTCGACAAAATTATTCATGGTGAAATGCGACAGAACACTAAAACTTGTCTAGTTCAAACAAACACCAATGCTTGTCTGCCAAACAAACACCAATGCTTAGTTGACGCTCAAATTTCTGACCGATGTCAATCAAAGATGTATCAACTTATGAAATGAAAAAAAAGAGTGGTTCATTTAAATTCTCGGTACTTTATGAACAAAGTGTAAGTAAAGTTGTGATTCCAAACTTTCTTCACTTAATTACAAAAAAAATAATGCTGCATGTAAAACGTTTGAGAACTTGTGAAGCTATTTTTCTAAAGGTGATGAAAATGAACATATTACATTTTATTCGAATAAAGGCAATAAATAACAATCATTATATTAATAAATATTCTTGTTCAGCTAAACGTTGCTTGCAGTTAAAAAAAATTATGAAATTTGAATTTGTTGTTGACTCATAGCTCCCACTATGATTGTCAACATTCTGTTACACAATGGATTACAATATTGGTATCCTTAAAACATTATTATAAGATTGATATATTTAGATTTTGAACAACATGTAAAATTTTCGGGGGAGATTGCAAGTTTTCTACAAAAAAAGAGATGTAGTTCTGCATAAAACACTTTTGAAAACTTCAATGGTTATTATTCTTAATATGGTAAAAATAAACATTGAACTTTTATGCGGATAGCTGAAATATATTTTAATCATTATAGTAATAGTAAGTTCCTTTTGATCAGTAACACATACCATTTATTACCATAATGATTTAAGCGTTTTTAATCGATCTGGAGAGCTCAGAGGTTGAATCAAGTAACCTCATAAAGAATTAAGAGGTAAAGAACGCAACTAACAGTTCTACACAAGTCTTAAATCTTAACCCAAATTGATCATTAACTTTTTGTTTAAAATCAACCATAGTTTTGAAGAACCCATGAAGTTTATTATTCTAATCGAGTTATTTTTTCAGAGCTACGGAACATACAACCCTTCGCCAGGATTGTATGGAAATCTGGGACCATCTAATATATCACATACCTCAACAACAATGTTGGTGCCACCATGTTCGATGGGCGCGATGATGAACCCCACTCCACCTGCTGGCTATCTGAGCGGACCAATCAACATTATACCATCTCAGTTTAGCCACAGCATAGGTAAGTACATGGTTAATGCCATCTTGTGCTGCATTGTGATACTATGTGGCATGATAGAAGAACGCGGTAGCTTATGTTCATTACAAAACAGTATGATATAACCGTTAACACTTATTCTAGCAACAGATAAAATATTCCGTGGACATAACCGTAGCCAATTCCATTTGTAAAGTGTGTTCTCGGCGTCATATGAACTCTTTTATGTTATAAAGGGGGGGGGGGGGGGGGGGGGGGGGGGGGGGGGGGGGGGGGGGGGGGGGGGGGGGGGGGGGGGGGAAAAACATTTTGAGTAACGATAACTCGTAAATGAAATCTCATTAACAAAGCTACAGTTACGAATAACCAATCAATGCTTGCCGATATTAATTACACACTACCAAAATGCCATGTAAATTTCTGTCCCCTGAGACCGACACATGCAAGCGTCCTCTAGCACATAAGAATGAGTTGAAAGAGATGAGAAAATAAATTCAATCAAACACATTTTTCGTCGAATTGCATATGTGTCAGTTTCAGGAGACATGATTACACACGAAATCCTTCTTTACGTTCCCGGACTTTTTACATGAATTACGTATCGTGTAAAATTCATAATTTATAAGTGTGTAGATATTAAAAAACTTTACAATACAGTGACCGGCGATACTAATTAGGCCTCGATATCTTTATAATTACAATTCCAACAATTCATTACACGTACTGGACATGTTCATTAGATTTCAGTAAAAGTTTGAAAATACATAATCATTTTAGCCAACTTCTTGTGAAAAGTAAAATAAGCTTGTGTTTACGATATGTCACTAAAATTTGGATCTTTATTAGGGGAAAAAATCGTGTGCATTCAATTGACTAACCCCTTGTTTATCATGCTTTTGACATTCCATTGTTTACATGCTTTACAAATAATTGCAACAGTTGTGAGAAGTGAGCGAGTTGTGCTCAAGCGACGAGTTGAACAAACATTCGTTTATTTTCTATTTCAACAAGAGTGCATACATTTTTATTTTTGTTTGAAAAATCTTCTGAACCGGACAGGGAATCCACTGCATCCTGGTTGGTAATGACGTACCATAAACAACTAAGTAACCTGTGCCATCATCACTATCTACCAAAAACTACAAGGTACAGCCCAATGGGGTTGTGCGCAAAGGTGACGTAGGACTACGCAGCAATCGAATTCCCATACACGTCAGGGCCATCCGCTAATTGATTTAAGTCAGTTCTTGAAAAGGGCCGAGAAAATTCTATTGTACACTCCTTAGAAAGCATTTGGTGGCTCTTAATTATGATACGACCCACTTGTATTTTCTACGATGGTTGAGAGGGCCACTATCTCTAACGCGTTGAAGATATTTATGGATCTGTTGGTTCATTAGTTGTTCAACGCGCTTTGCCATTTACTCCGGGACGCGGCGTTTAAAGCAATGCCATGTTCAGCCGGGGCGCGGTAATGGAAATTTCAAACAGCACAAGAGAAAAATTCATCCAAACGAACTCTTCAGTTATGCAAACTACTACTAAAATTGATTTTAATTTTCATTCTTTGTCTTACATACTAGATAACAATTTTTAAGTGATTTAGCCAATTGGGCTTTTCAGCTTTGATTTAAGTGTTTTATGTGTTTGATGTGTTTAGTGTGTTATGTGTTTGAATTGATTATTGAGATCAGCCCTTGGAGCATTGTTTGTTAAAATTTGATAAATTAACCTACAACTACAACTACAATTTGAAAAGCCTAAGGGTGGGGAACCAGATTCCAAACAATCTGGTGATCCGATGTCAGGCAGCGTGCCCTGTACCGATTGATAGACTCACCAAGCGATCGTCGAGCATTTTTATCTCGGCCAGACGGTGGACCTCAGATGTTCTTGTCCTCGGAGGTGTGTTCAGGATCATCCTGAGGAACTTATTTTGAACACGCTGAAGTTTCAAGTGATGTGTTTTTGCGCAATCCCCCCAAATTGGCATGCCGTACTCGATGACTGGAAGTATGATTTGCTTGTAGACAGCAAGCTTGTTTTTCAGGGATAATGTAGACCTTCTGTTGATCAATGGGTACAGTAGCTTCAACAGAACTTTACACTTAGTGACAGTTTTGTCAACCTGCTCCCTGAAAATAAGCTTGCTGTCCATGGTGACGCCAAGATAGACAGCTGATTTGGCCCATTTCACCGTTATGTTGTTTAGGCTAATTTTACAATCTTCAGACGGAACAAGTTTGGGAGTGTTGGAGTGTGGGAATAGGATGACCTGGGTCTTCGCTGGGTTGATACAGATCTTCCATTCGGTGAAGTATTCTGACAGAACATTCGCTGCAGTTTCGCTGTAAGCGCTCTTGTTACCCTACCATTGTGGACGACTGCGGTATCATCGGCGAACAACGACAGAGATGCATTTTCAGGGAGCGGGGGTATGTCCGAGGTGAATAGGTTGAACAGAAGTGGACCTAGCATACTTCCCTATGGAACACCGGCGGAGATCTCCTGTGCATCGGAAACTGCACCTCGCAGCGAAACACGGAATGTTCTGTCCGACAGATAATTTTTAAGCTATCTTCACACACATCTCCGTGCCACACGTTATCGAAGGCCTTCTCGATATCGAAAAGTGCCATGGCAGATGATTTCGCAACAGACTTGTTCCGCCTGAGGATATTTGTTACTCGGTTAAGTTGGTGCACTGTTGAGCGACCACGTCGGAATCCGAACTGCTCGTCGAGCAAGATGTTCAGCTCGTCTGCAGACGAGAGAAGCCGACGGTGGATCGCTTTCTCAAACTGTTTTTCAGTTGGCAAACTAATTTGGTCGTCCTGAAAAGGACGGATTTAGTTGACGGGGGAGAAACAGTTCGCGATTGAACTTGGGCTTTCTTTCTTGGTTCATCTCGTGGGATGAATGATTCTTGTCTCGTTGTCACGGGCGGCTTTTTCCCGCCAAATCGTAGGCTTCAGCAGACATGTTTCTCGCAGCGAGGTTGACGGGAGCATCGGCAACAACAGCCAACTGCACCAACGTCTCTCTGGGCAACGACTGCTCGCCGCCGCCAACTGCGATCCTAAGACCACTGCACAGCTTAACGACTGTCGTAAGACTGAATCAAAATGTTCTGCTAGAAGCTATTCGGATCGGATGCTAGTGCAGGAAAGAAGACGGTACCAACGAAGTGGCAATGTGTTACAAATTGCATCAAAGGGGACGAACTTCAATTAAAAGGTGTATTCGATAAAAATGGCACACAGAAAATCTTCTGTAACTTTTGAATCGTATGAGTAAAAAACCTAGAAATTTGAGTGGATCTTATCCATAGTGTATTATTTACATCTGCCAAGTTTCATAGTTATACATTCAGTAGTTCCAGTCATGTCGTCGAAACAAGAAATTGTCCGTGAGAAAATTTTGTGCACTCACAATCAAAATCCAGGGGCGTCCCACCGGTGGATTGCTAAAAGGCTTGGAATTACAAATACAACTGTGTCTCGTGTAATAAGAACCTTCAAGGAGCGTCTGAGTGTCCAAAGGAAGGAAGGGAGTGGTCGGAAAAGTGGTCCAATGGACAGTAAAATGGCCAGGAAAGTCGTACAACAATTCAAGAACCGTCCAAACATGTCAATTCGAGATGTCGCTAAAAAGTCTAAGGTGTCAGTCGGTTTTGTGCAGAAAACCATGAAGCGTGCTGGGTTACATGTTTACAGAGTGCAAAAAGCCCCAAACCGGAAAGAAAAAACAAAACATCACTGCGAAAACCCGCGCCCGGAAACTTTAAACGAAGCTGCTCCCCAAATCCGGTTGCATCGTGATGGATGACGAAACATACGTCAAGGCCGACTTCCGTCAACTTCCTGGGCAAGAATATTTCGTTGCCAAGTCGAAGTTCAATGTTCCGGAGGATGTTCGAAAGAAGAAACTATCGAAATTTGCAAAAAAGTTTCTAATCTGGCAGGCGATTTGCGGATGTGGTGAAATAAGTGCTCCCTTCATCACTTCCGGAACAATAAACGGTGCGATTTACACGGAAGAGTGCCTTAAGAAGCGTCTCTTGCCATTAATTAAGAAGCACAAAGGATCAACTCTGTTTTGGCCTGATCTAGCATCCTGCCACTACGCTCGAAACGTATTGGAGTGGTACCGAGCCAACGGAGTCAATTTTGTGCCAAAGGATATGAACCCACCAAATTCACCGGAACTTCGTCCAATTGAAAAATTCTGGGCAATTATGAAAACGGAACTTCGCAAACATCCCATGGAAACTATAAAAACAGAGCTAGAATTGAAGAAAATTTGGGTAAAAACAACAAAAACACTGGAAAAATCGGTTGTACAAAATTTGATGGGTGGAGTGAAAAGGAAGGTGCGGGCATTCGGGATGGGAGACGAAATTGAATAAAACAAATGTTG
Source organism: Aedes koreicus (assembly GCA_024533555.2). Taxonomy (NCBI): domain Eukaryota; kingdom Metazoa; phylum Arthropoda; class Insecta; order Diptera; family Culicidae; genus Aedes; species Aedes koreicus. The sequence goes on along the minus strand of JAHHFK020005448.1, from coordinate 186,982 downwards.
TAAATCAAAACTCGTTAGAAATTCTTCATTCGCTGAAAATTTCAAGAAAATCCGATAATCAGTTTAATTTTGATGAGTATATATGTGTGTGCCATTTTTTTATCGAATACACCCTTTATTGCGCCACAAAAATTAGTTTTAATTATTACACGCAAGACGGATGATTTTCTTAACCGAAACTTTCATAATTTGCTTGCCATGGGGAGCAACTTATCCGCTATGCATAGCTAGGAACTACAACGAACTCAACCACATGGTCGGTCTGAAGTGACGCAGTTCGGCTCGAATTCCGTACGTTGGTTGTTCAGCGTTCTTTGTCATTTACTACGGGACGCGGCGTTTAATGAATGCTATGTTCAGCCGGGGCGCGGTAATTGAAATTAATTTCAAACAGCACAAGAGAAAATTTCAACCAAATAAACTCTTTAGTTGGCAAACTAATTTGGTCGTCCTGAAAAGGACGGATTTAGTTGACGGGGGAGAAACAGTTCGCGATTGAACTTGGACTTTCTTTCTTGGTTCATCTCCTGTTCATTGCAGGTGGCCATCTGCAGGTGACGTGGGATGATTGATTCTTGTCTCGTTGTCACGGGCGGCTTTTTCCCGCCAAATCGTAGGCTTCAGCAGCCATGTTTCTCGCAGTGAGGTTGACGGGAGCATCGGCAACAACAGCCAACTGCACCAACGCCTCTCTGGGCAGCGACTGCTCGTCCAACTGCAGATCCTACTCTGCACAGCTCCACGACCGCCGGAAAACTAAATCAAAATGCGAAGGTGTACCCCTTATATAACATTCATGGCTGCCTAGGAGACGTTCGTTACTTAAATATGAAGTCTGTGAGCGGAAAGTACTGTGCATTTGGTAAATTTACTATGAAAAATCGATATTATAAGACATCACTTCATATTTGCGTTAATTTTATTGGTTGCATGTTAAAAATCAATAGTTTGAAATATTTAAATCGAAGCGTAGAAAATGTTCCGATCGATTGGTGCAAACATTTTGGAAATCAATCGTGGAATGACTTAGTTATTAACGTTCAAAACCTATATATTTTTCGTGACGCTCCAAATTTTCGCAATTCGAACGTGTACCCCAGTATTGAAAACACAGACGTAGTCCTACGTCAAAACAAAGAAGAGCGTGCAACGAATGATTTATGATACGATTGGAACCATCCTTGCCTTTCGATATCCGATCGTACAGTACGACGACGCATTGCTGAGCACGGTGTGAATTGCCATTTTGCTAGGAAACGGCCGTTCATAAGTAAAGTGAATAAGAAGAAGCGATGGACGAATCCAAGCCAGTGAAACATCCATCATATTATGATAAGATCGAAAGGTCATTCTAAACAGACTGTACACAGAAAAAAAAAAAATTTTAACAGGCGCGTAAAATATCCCCTCGTTTAATTGCAAGCTAATCTTTCATGCAATATTTCATACAACAGACCTGATTTAGGCGACATTTGCTTAAATTAATATGAAATTTTCTATGAATTCATGCTTGATTTAGCATTCCATTAGTTCATTAGATAACTCAGAAAATTAGATGTTTCTTTTAAACTGTATATTACTTTGGTTTCGATTTTGATTAGCCATTTGAAAAATATATCACCACATATAAAACATATGTTTATAAAGTAATTTTTTAACGTAGGACTACGTTTCTCTTTTCTTTGCCATGATCCCGTGAAATTTTTTTGAAAGCTAATAGCTCCCGTTTGACTGAACAGATTACCTTCATTCATACACCATTTGATCAGAAAAACTTACAAATATTTTACTAATGAAAACACGACGCGAGATTGGACACAACACTTATGGTTCTAACAAACGAAAAAGGAACATAAAATTTACCTTTTATTGTCGACCGGTTTCAGGCTCGATGCTGATGCTTTAATGATGTTCTAATGCTTTCAATGATGTTTCCTATGCGTCCTATTACTAATATGCATGCTTGTTAGCGTCAAACACTTTTCAGTGACTATGTGCTTTATTTCGAACAGTCAGATATCTACCTTAATCAAAACATTCACCTTTTTTTGTAACAGTGCAATTACATTCAGTTATTATACCATAAGAAAATCAGATATTTTCGTAATTCATTCCAAAAAATGGACAAATTAATAACGACATAAGTTGCCACACAAATGTTAAGTGTACGTTTCCCTTAGATTAAAAGTAATAAGTCAAAAAGTGAATTGCGCCATATCCCGCCAGAATCACACTAGATGTTAGTGCTTTTATAAAACATCCTACGGCATGGCAGCTGAAAAATGAGCAGAATAGGTGATACTTTCACTACTGGACATATTCTTTTGCTCACATGCAGATATATAGCATGATGTAAGCCCTCTTACTGTCCGCTAGGTGAAAAAAAGCACAAGAGGATTCATGATAGCTAAACAAATTGGGAAAACGAAAATGTCGCTAAAGTATATAACTATAAATTGATGAAAAAAGTCCTGCTGTTTCGGATTAAACCGATCAACATGATACCAACATGGTTTGTCGATTGTTGCTCAATTTATGAAATATTTGATACATAGGCGGAATGAAAGACCAAGGCTATATTACATCCCGCTACACCTACGTAGAAACTTTTGTGATAAAGGGCGATACGGTCAAAATTTGGTCAATATCAACTTGACGTATTTCTTTCAATTTTGCATTTAAAAAACCTGAACACCCCTCATTTTGAAGGTGTGTGTGTGTAGAATGTTGCTCCTATTTTGATTTTGGAATTCACTCTTCAGTTGTCAAAATGCCGTCCAAGCAAGAAGAGCAGCGTATCAAAATTTTGCTCGCGCATCGCGAAAATCCGAGCTACTCGCACGCAAAGTTGGCAAAATCGCTAAAAGTTGCCAAATCAACCGTTACAAATGTAATTAAAGTGTTTGGGGAACGTTTGTCGACAGCCAGGAAGTCTGGATCGGGGGGAAATCGAAAACTGGAAGCCGCTGAGACGACAAAGAGAGTTGCCGGTAGTTTCAAGCGAAACCCTAACCTATCTCTCCGAGATGCCGCAAATAAGCTGGGTGTATCGTCTACAACCGTGCATCGAGCCAAAAAACGAGCCGGACTATCGACTTACAAGAAGGTAGTGACTCCAAATCGCGATGATAAACAAAATACGACGGCCAAAGCGATCCCGGAGGCTGTACACGACGATGCTGACGAAGTTTGACTGCGTGGTAATGGACGACGAAACCTACGTCAAAGCCGACTACAAGCAGCTTCCGGGACAGGAGTTTTATACGGCAAAAGGAAGGGGAAAGGTAGCAGATATTTTCAAGCACACGAAACTGTCAAAGTTCGCAAAGAAATATCTGGTTTGGCAAGCCATCTGTACCTGTGGCTTGAAAAGCAGCATTTTCATAGCTTCCGGGACTGTCAACCAAGAAATTTACGTGAAAGAGTGTTTGAATAAACGTCTGCTGCCTTTCCTGAAGAAACACGGTTGTTCCGTACTGTTTTGGCCGGATTTGGCATCTTGCCATTACGGTAAAAAGGCCATGGAGTGGTACGCCGCCAACAACGTGCAGGTGGTTCCCAAGGACAAGAACCCTCCCAACACGCCAGAGCTCCGCCCAATTGAGAAATACTGGGCTATTGTCAAGCGGAACCTAAAGAAGACCAAAAAACTGCTAAGGACGAGCAGCAGTTCAAGGCAAACTGGCTTTCTGCGGCGAAGAAGGTGGACAAGGTGGCTGTACAAAATCTGATGGCAGGGGTCAAGCGTAAGGCCCGGCAATTCGGATTTGGAAAAGCGGAAGCCTAACTGAATATTTTTCCTGAATTTTATACTAATTGAACTTGAAAAAGAAATTTAATTTGATTTTTTAAATAAACGATTTCACCGATTTACACGCGTTTTCCCTTGACCAAATTTTGACCGTATCACCCTTTAAGATTTAGTGAAGTAAGATATTTATAAAAAAAAAAAAAAAATTGCCTCAACATTTACAGTTAGTATTATCATTCAAACAAAAAAATTTAGTGATGCATTAGATCTTAGTTTGAGTTACTAATGCTGATTTTTTTTTTTTGTAACTCTCCCTCTATAAGACACGTAGTTTGATAATGCGTCAATTTAATTGTTTTCTCAGGTGGCATCCGCTGCGCCAATAGCAGCCATGAGTACTCTTGCCCTGGCCTCATCAACAGCCAGCCCCAGTATTTTTAGGAGGAGCTGGCTCAGTGATAGGGCAATCGCAAATGTTAAGACGACCGTCCAGCGAACTCGAGGGAAACACCCCCTCGCAGCCTCAGCAGGGGGGCAGCAAACACGCAGTTCTACTATGGATGACATCCGGTTTCTGGCCAGCAGTCTACTCCGTTCCAGCGAAACACAATCCACCCCTACTGCAGCCTGAGTCCATATTGAAACATAAAGAACCGACCATCAGTGAAGCGGTAAGATACCGTGGTAATGTGTCCACCTAATCGAACGTATTGTTTCTAGAATTGCAACATTATCTTGTTGCGAAAGCAGAGCACTTTACTTCACTACCAATGCGACAAGGATCTTCGTGTATTTGTAATTAATTTGTATCCGATCCTTGGAGCCTTGGTATTAAGTAGTGTTCAAAGCAAGAGATGCAATTGACAAATAAACTTATCAGAAGACAAAGCAAGTGGAATGGCATTTTTCTTGTTAGCCCAGAACTTTCTATACGATAAAATCTTCAAAAGAAGCTGCAATCAAAAGATCAATAAATCGTTTGAAGTGAAACTTGTTGTGCGATCCAACAGTGTTAATAGAATAAGATTTCCGAACCGAGTGCAATAAAGTTGTCCAATGAAATCTCAAATAAAAGACTAAACCGATGACCGGATACGTCAAACAAATTTTTACAAATCGTAAAATGGATGGATGTTATAAAAATAATATCCTTGTAAATGTGTTACGGAACTGAACGAAACCTAGGTAATGTCGAACAGGAATCGTACATGTGCACAAAAATTGGGAACGTGTTGAATTGTCGTTTTTCTACTATCATAGTTTAAAATTGGTAATCAGGGTACCGTGCAGAAGAAAAAAAGTTTCCCTTTGTTTGTGTGAGACCAAGAAAATTAAATGTATGAAGTTTATTGATCGGAGAAGAATTTATACTTGAATAGATCGCAAGAGATCTTCACAAAAAGCAAAATTGTAATCGTAAGTACTGATCAATTTCAGATAATCGTGTACAGGATATCGAAACACGAGGATATTTTGTAAGAAAGCAAATTAAATCGAAATGATTGAAAATAGAGTAGTTATCTAGACAATTAAGTAGTAAAAATTGCGACTGGATTTGAGCGATAACGTATTGTAGAAAATGTGAGCACATTGTACAGATGAAGCGGTTTATTTATTTTTTGTTTAAGATTGAATAAAAAGTAATTTTATTACTAACGAATGATATGAATATTGTGGATATTTTAATAAATAAATAATTTATTAGTACAAACCTTTGTTCTTCTTTACTGATGACAATTCGATTGTTGTTCGAATCTTCCGGTCCGCTTCTTAGCACCGTGCTAAGTGAAACAAAGTGATTACTTATCGATAACCTGTCGATCTCTCAATTTAAGATAGACGTTGGCATTGAATTACTTCGAATTATAACATTCCACCTCTCTATATTCTAAAATTTCGCAAGTTGAACTGATTCGAGATACAGGAAGCTTTGGGCCATTCGCTAAGGTCATCGTTTTTGTTATCGTTTATCTGTTTTTTACATGACGCTAACTAGTGGAATTTACCAATTCTCGGCAATCTTAGGAGCACCCGCTAAGATTTGGTTATTCTAGATATCGAGGGACAAATTTGAGGAATTCGAATCCAATATATCCATTTTGAAGGTGTGTGTGTGTAGAATGTTGCTCCTATTTTGATTTTGGAATTCACTCTTCAGTAGTCAAAATGCCGTCCAAGCAAGAAGAGCAGCGTATCAAAATTTTGCTCGCGCATCGCGAAAATCCGAGCTATTCGCACGCAAAGAAGTTGGCAAAATCGCTAAAAGTTGCCAAATCAACCGTTACAAATGTAATTAAAGTGTTTGGGGAACGTTTGTCGACAGCCAGGAAGTCTGGATCGGGGGGAAATCGAAAACTGGAAGCCGCTGAGACGACAAAGAGAGTTGCCGGTAGTTTCAAGCGAAACCCTAACCTATACTCCGAGATGCCGCAAATAAGCTGGGTCTCCGTCTACAACCGTGTATCGAGCCAAAAAACGAGCCGGACTATCGACTTACAAGAAGGTAGTGACTCCAAATCGCGATGATAAACAAAATACGACGGCCAAAGCGCGATCCCGGAGGCTGTACACGACGATGCTGACGAAGTTTGACTGCGTGGTAATGGACGACGAAACCTACGTCAAAGCCGACTACAAGCAGCTTCCGGGACAGGAGTTTTATAATATTGTGGATATTTTAATAAATAAATAATTTATTAGTACAAACCTTTGTTCTTCTTTACTGATGACAATTCGATTGTTGTTCGAATCTTCCGGTCCGCTTCTTAGCACCGTGCTAAGTGAAACAAAGTGATTACTTATCGATAACCTGTCGATCTCTCAATTTAAGATAGACGTTGGCATTGAATTACTTCGAATTATAACATTCCACTCTCTATATTCTAAAATTTCGCAAGTTGAACTGATTCGAGATACAGGAAGCTTGGGCCATTCGCTAAGGTCATCGTTTTTGTTATCGTTTATCTGTTTTTTACATGACGCTAACTAGTGGAATTTACCAATTCTCGGCAATCTTAGGAGCACCCGCTAAGATTTGGTTATTGGGACAAATTTGAGGAATTCGAATCCAATATAAGGTAGAGCAAAATAACAGATTTTTATTGATACACCTTTACTTAACTACTATAAATTGCTTGAATTCATTTGAGAAGCTGAAACAAAATCAAAGCGCAAAGATAAATTAATTATCGTCTCCGTAAAGCTTATAATAATGGAACTGAATTAATAAGTGGTTAAATTCAGTTATCCAATGGCTTTCAATCAGGAAAACACCATAAAGAAACAACTAAAACATTGATCAACAAACAATAGAACGAATGTTTTCGAAGTTTATTTATGAAAATGTGCGATCGGCCACTGGTTTTTCAGACATTACTCGAGAACAAAAAAAAAGTGTATCCTGAAGTTCAACTACTTATAAGTTGGGAATTAGAAAAAAAAAAAAAAGAGGCAAATAAATTTTGCATGATACATTTTCCTCCACCGAAAATAAATTTTGGTTTTTTTTCGAATAGAACATTTCCTAACCATTTGGCAATATTTTATTGGTTTGTTACTAGTCTTTGAATTTATATAACATACAGTTCTTACTTTGTTGGTATTCTTATTTTAAAAATAGTCTTGGAATCATTTAAATCAAATTGTACAGAAACTTCATTGAAATTTTGTTCTACGAGGTTTCGTTCTTGAGTTATGAAAAATTTCGCAGCAAAACTGACAACCTCGATTAACACTTTTTTTTCGTAATAAATTCATGAACCTCCATCTTAAACAAACATATAAATAAACAAATAAACCTAATAAATAAATAGCGTTTGCATTTAAAAAAAATGGACAAAAATTGACAACTTTTCATAAGTTTACCTTCATCCGCACTGACAAAACTGCCCATGCAGCATCAATCATAGTAGCCCATGAGTCAGCAGACAAAATTTGACAGCTCTATCAGTCGAACTCTAACCGTTATGGCAAAACAAGTGAAGTAACTCCGTTCAGAAGTGTGCGCGTTCAAAGAACGGCACCCCGCCACGTCGAAACGGACATCGTGCGGCACTTTGTGGACGCTGGATACGCCAGTTCCGGCATCTACAACATCTTGGCACTATTATACAACAATCAGAGCATCGAAAAAAAGCTCGGTTCTAGACGGCCGACGACCCTGAGCGACAAGAAGCTCCAAAGGATGCTGCAGAGGAAGACCGAGGGAAAAGTGGCTACATCGCTGCGTGCGCTTGGCCGGGAGGTCGGTTCAACCGGCCAAACAGTGAAAAAGTACCTGGCGAACATGAACATACATGTCAGGAAGCGGAAGTTGCATCCACTGGTTTCGGAGCTGAAGGCAATGACGCAGAGGCAGCGGCTGAATAAGATGGTCAACTCGATTTTCCCGGCGAATCGCGACGTGGCGGTGGTGATGGACGACGAGACCATCTCACCACTCATATCATCTCTTCGTATTATACTCCCCCCACGAAGGAAGTGAGCTCCGAGGTGAAGTTCATTTAACACACCAAGTTCCCCAAGAAGGTGCTGCTGTGGCTGACAATCAGCGAAAAGGGGATGTCAAAGCCAAAAGGGATAGCGTCGGCCCATTACTCGAAGCGATCGTTGGAGGAGATGGAGCGGCTGAATATCGATGTTGTACCCCAGTCAGCGAACCCGCCCAACGTCCCCGAGCTGCGTCCCATCGAGAATTTCTGGGCCAACTTGAAGCGTAAGATCAACTCCAACAATTTTGTTGCGAAAACTGAGGAGGAATTGATAAATAAAACGAAGAAAGAACTCAAAAACATGCCTACACGGATGTATTCGTCCGTCATGGCGAATGTTTCGGTTAACTGCCGGGAGGCCGCTCGCAAGGGCGTAGAATTTTTTTGCAAGTAAGCCTAAATAAATACCTTCCATGGGAAATTTATCAAAAACAATTATCTGTCTTAGCTGTTTTTTTATCACCATCCGAAAAATTCCATTTTTTTTAAATGCAAACGTTAAACAAATAAACTTATAAATAAATAAACAAACAAACCTCCATCTCATCAAACAAGCTTCTTAAATTGTACTAGCAAACAAGGAAATGATAGCTTTCGAAGTGTATTTATAAAAATGCGTGACTGACCATTAGTTTTCGGAAATTATTCGGACATAATAGAAAAGTTGATCCTTAAATCTTCACTACGTAGTTTAAATTATTCAACAAAACAAAAAAAAAATTCCATGACAGAGTACTTTTCTTTGAAATTTTCCTCCACAGTGATTTTTATTGTTCCTCTTGAGAACTTTTCCTTGTTATAAGGGAATAATATTGGAATAGATCTACGATGCTTCGTTCTTGAGTTGTTAATATTTTGAAATAGGCAAACATGATTTTTTTAAAATATGATTCTCTTTTTTCAAAAATCTTCTCCGTTTTTCCTGTATTAAGGTGACTTTCAGCCTTAGGCTGGTTAATCACCGGAGCGAGACACCTGTTCCCTACATATTGCACTCATCAACACATGATCCGTGACCAACGGCTTTATTTACTTTCCGAACTAAGACATGACCAGAGACCAATTGCGATGCCAAGTAGCAGGCACGCTTTCACCTCTACAGCACTGGCGCCGGCAAAATTCAAAAATCCAAAAAGTTCATCCAGGAACAAAATTTTGAAAAAATCTGGCACCCTTCGGCTGAACCCTGTATCAATGCTCAGAAATTATGAAAATTACACGAGACTTAGTTCGTCTTTGACATACATTGAGAAACGTTATCAAATATTTAATGTTAAATTATGTCTCGCGAAACCAAAACATATGCAACTCGACGAAAAGAGTGCGTGATTAAATTTATGTTCTCGCCTTTTCCAAATCAGTCTTATCAGTCGGCCTCAGGGCACATACATTTGCATGACTGTGTAGTAGTGTATGCATTATAATATATACAAAAAGCACTTGAATAACAATATCGGTCTCTAATATATACTGGCAAAGGCCGACGGCTTTTCTGAATTAAAGCTTACAATCTACTTTCAATAGAAGAGAAAATCAGCGCGAATGAATATTTCTATTTTAAAGACATTAACAATTTGTGATTGGATTATGTTTTGGCCATCAAAGTAAAACATTGATTTTCTCAGTTCAATGTGAATGCTACATTGGGCGTAATCAAAGTTTGCTGATATATGATATGGTGCAATTAATCGAACACATTTTTCATTATTGGTTGTTTCAACAACGACAATATGGCAACGAAATTTGATCTCAACTCCCTCGTTATATTACTCCAGCTGAAGTTTAACACAGTTTTCATGAGAACTCCTTATCCGTGCTCGGCATAATCTTAAACGCAACGAACGAAACAATAAAGTCATGCTTGTTGCCTATATGTCAGGCCAATTCCCCTGATGAGTGAAGCGTTTGTTCGAACAGAGTGGTACCAGAATAAACAGAAAAAGAGATAAGCTAGTGTAAACACTTCATCACATAATAATATTTCGGTTGAATAGAATACTTAATTACACAAAACAATTAGTATGTTTATTTTTATCGATAAATCGGCAGCAAAATACGTGCTACGATATATAGCCTTCAAAATCGATGAAATCAAAAATTTCCAGAATCAGTAAACCAATAAACCGAAATTTAAAAGAAGGTTATTTTTCATAAGAGCGTTTTCATCATCAGGGGCTATTCATAAACCACGTAGACTTTTCTGGGGGAAGGTGGGCGGGTTTGACCAAAGTCTACGCTCCACACAAAAATTCAAAAAATTGTATGGAGAAAAGTCTACGAGGAGGGAGGGGGGTTCTGAGATTTTCAAAAATGAGTCACTTGGCTTATGAACAGGCCCTTACTGGGAACAGAAGGCAGGTACTCGTTCAAAATCAAATTACTTTTAATGAAAAAGTGTTTATTGCGTTGATAGGTAGGCACATTTTCATGATTAATATTTTGATTTTGAAAGAAGAAACAACTATTGAATTCTAAATAAATCATGACAGATATTTGCACCTTAATATCAATTTGGCGAAATCGGTTGATCTGTTGATGTACGCATTCAATTGAAATCATTTTTCGCACCATGCATACATTTGAGGAGGCCCTGAGGCATATGTAGATGAAAAAAGCATGCTATTATCAAGCTGGAAACGATGGGTTCGACTCGCAGTCCTGTCGAGCGATTTTCTGGGTTGGAAATTTTGGGCGTATGGAATGATTGTGTTTGTTATCATTGGTATTAGCTTCGAAAGCTCTCAACTATGGAAGTGAAAGTAAACAATGAAAGTAGAAAACTCTCTTAGGGTCTGCTAAAGACCCCATTGGCAATCTTGTTAAATACGCAGTCTACAAAATAACTTTTGATCGTTGTGAAAAAAAACCTAACGTACTCTCAAAGCTCGTTTCAAAGAACATATCGCAGAAGTTCCTTAGGCAAACAAAGACACTGATAAAAGACTCATACAAAATTCCTAACTGAAAGTTGCTGAACATATGTGCAACGAAAAACATTTTATAAACTTAAACCACATATAAAATTAGGACATATCACAAATCCTTCGGTACTAAATGTAGTATATACCGTAGAAATTCACAAACAAAATTTCATAAAAATACTTAACATAGACCAATAAAATGGGTATTCGTGGCTGTTTAATGTTTTACCTACATCACATTAACATCACTACATGGCACAACAACAATTCACTATCTACCAATCAAGCAGGAATTAATCAGCTTCTAAGATAACAAAAATGGCGAACTGTCAATATACATTTCACACAGTAATTGAGTATTCTTTATTTGTTCGCGAACACAAAAGACTTAACGACTACGAATTTGAAGAGGTCTTCATTTAACAAATAATGATATCATGAGACACAAACTCAACAGGATTAATTGGCAAACCATTTTTAAGAACGGAGCAAATATTGAGTCGTCTGTTGATCTTGTTTTCTAAATTATTGTTTGCAATGATATTTGAACAAGTAGCACTCAAAAAATAAGGCGACAAGGTGATTCAAACCAGCCAGTTTGGTACAGTAAACAAATTAAAAAATAAATATCGGAAGCAAAAACACACAAAACATACAAGTGAAATGGTAATAGCAATAACCTGGCATACAGTCATCGGCAAAATACCGAATTAGCCTTTCAACTTCTTTAAAAAAAAAAACTTGATGGTTACGTGAATAAAAACATCGAAATATTGTCAGGAGCTTTATTTATCATGTTTGTTTTAAGGTCATTCCTAAACTACTGAGAACAAAGAAGACTAAATTTTATTAACTTCCCGCACGCACAGAAAAAAAAAGAATTTTAACAAGCACGTAAAATTTCCCTTAGTTTAATTCCAAGCCGAAGGAGGCGTGAACAACGAAATTGTTTGCAATCTTTCATGCGCCATACAACAATTTTCACAATCTTTCATACAATAAGCTTAAATCTACATGAAATATCCCATTATTTCCTGCCAAATCTAGCATTCACTTCATGTGCATTAGATAACGCAGAAAATTCAATGTTTATTTTTATCTGTGCGGTTTTGGTGTCCATTCTTGTATCCGTTTTGCGTTTCCTGCCTCTACCGGCTCGATCCGCCACTGATGCAAAACCATTTTTTTTCGACAGCTGCTTTGTTGATACCGTACTTGCCTGCGATTATATCAAAACAACGTGAACGTATTACAAAAGCACAACAAATAGAATGTTTTGATTCCAAATGATAAAACTCAAAAAATCAAGGGGTCTCCTAATCAGCATGCGAAAGCCTTACATGGTTTATATAAATATTGGACTCGGAAAGAATGTGACACTTTGTTTTGGGTGTAACTTTTTATCGCGTAGGTAAAAATTAATGAAATGTTGAGTAATACTAGTTTAGAGTGTTATGTGTATGTTTGAAACAACCAATAATGCAAAATTTCATCGCGATCTGTGAAGTAGTTTTCGAGATGAGTTCGAAACAAGAAGAGCTACGCCAGCAAATCTTGGGCGCGGTGATCGATAATCCTGGTCAGTCGCACAGATGGATCGGCAAAAGGCTTGGAATCCACCATTCCACCGTATCCTGCATTGTGAAGATATTCCAGGAGACGAAGACCATCGAGCGGCGCGCTGGAAGCGGCCGAAAACCGAAAACGGAATACCCAGAGAAGGCGTGGAAGATAAGGCAGTACTTTAAGAATAACCCGAACCTTTCCACCCGAGATGTGGCCAAAAAGGTCAATTCGTCCAGCAGACCATGAAGCGGGCTGAGCTACGTGTTTTTAAGGGCAGGAAGGCGCCAAACCGGACTGACAAGCAAAACACGGTGGCCAAATTGCGTGCGCAGAAGGTGTACCGTGAGTGGCTGGTCAAGCCAAGCTGTCTCGTCATGGACGACGAGACATATATCAAGGTGGACACCAAACAAATCCCCGGCCTCGAGTTTTTTGTCGGTACGTCCCGCATGGAGGTTCCGGAAAAGTTCCGGAAGAGAAAGATGGACAAATTCGCGAAGAAGTACCTGTTGTGGCAGGCGATCTGCGAGTGCGGACGGTACAGCAAGCCGTTCGTTACAACCGGCACCATAAACGGGCAGATTTATCGAGAAGAATGCTTGCAGAAGCGCTTGCTGCCCTTCCTCTGCTCTCAACGTGGTCCCACGCTGTTCTGGCCGGATCTCGCTCCGTGCCATTACGCCAAGCCTGTAATGGATTGGTACGAAGCGAAGGGCGTTAATGTGGTCCCGAAGGAGGCGAACCCGCCAAATACACCAGAACTTCGTCCGATCGAAAAGTTTTGGGCGATAATAAAGAAGAAGTTGAAGAAAAGCGGAAAAACATTCAAAACCGATGAAGCTTTGATGAAAAGCTGGGAGAAATTGTGTAAGGAAGATGGACAAAGCCTCGCCCAAGATCTCATGAGCAGTGTTAAGAGAAATGCACGAGCATTCAGCTTGGGGGAGGAAATTCAATAAATTAATTATGCCAAAACATAGCTAATAATTTATAGTTCACATTGATTGTTGTTTTTGTATTCTCCCAAGCGCGGAAGTAACGATCTTTGGTGAAGTTTGTCAGAAGTAGATAATTTATCATCTCCATGCAAAGCGCTAGGAGTGGATGGTAATTTATTGCTAGAACGAAATAGACATGAAGAGAAAGTGTATTGATAGTTCCGTATAGGGCAATGGCAGACTTTGAAAATTGAAAGATCAAGTTTGAAAACGAGCGGAGGGCATTATTGAACGGTAAAATCCGATCAGGCACATCATTGCCCAGTGAACAAGCGAACGGAACAGTTCGTTCGGTCAGCTTTCCGTTGCTTTGGAAGCTTTTCACAAGTTGTTTCAAGCCTTCAGCGCTATTTTTTTTTCTGAGTCGCGAGTGATATCGAGTCTTAGTTTTCTGAAGTAGAAAACGTTGAGTGTTAAACAGTGCAACAACGTCATTAATTGCAATTAGCGATATTGCCACGACCTAAAAGCCATATTGCTCCGCATCTATACGGCACGCACACCAGCAGTCCATCGTGTGTAGCGTGCAGTCGATCATCTGCTAACCACCACCGATCAGCAACATCATCATCGTCATCATTATCATCATCGTTCAGCTCAACGTCTAGCCGGCACACGCGGCCACGGATCGTCGTTCGACAGCAGCACATTCGTCGCCCGGCTGCAGCAGATCAGTGATATATATAAGATAAGCTTTTGTTCTCTTTCTTCTGAATATATTGTTTTGTACTTTTGTGTGAGAGTGAGTGAGAGTGAGTGAGAGTGTGTGAGAGCGTGTGAGAGAGTGTGCTTAGGTTTAGTTTGCTTTTTTTTTTTTTTTTTTTTTTTTATCTGTGATCGATTGTAGATAATTGGGTTAGTGGTTGAGCATCACAAGCTCCCCTCACGGGTGATACGGATGGACACTGTCGGAAGATGATTCCATCCATGCCGCCAAATGATGGGGTAGCTCTTAAAGTTACCCGATCGCGTGCTTATCCAGATAGTTCAGTTGGTCCTTGGGTTGTCTATTTTCGGCCCAAAACGAAACCTCTCAATATATACCAGATTTCAAACGATCTGACGAAACGATTCCTGGCCGTGACCGAGATAATTAAGGTGAGACCCAATAAATTAAAAGTTGCTGAAAGTCCAACCTTTAAACAAGCCAACGAAATTGCTGCTTCTCCCAGTTTTTTACACTGGAATATTTAGTGTACATCCCAGTTTGAGGTAATGAGATTTTAAAGGGGTGGTCACCGAAGCGAGCTTGACCCCTGAGATCCTGTTGAAGCAGGGGGTTGGTCGCTTTAAGAACCCTCTGCTTCCTTCAGTCAAGATACTGGATGTGCAAAAACTAGGCACAGAATCAATCAGTTAGGGCGACAAGAAAATTACCCTTTCAGAATCGTTTTGTGTGGCCTTCTCTGGTTCAGCCCTCCCTCAATACGTCGAGTTGGGAAAACCTTGACTACCTGTGCGGTTGTTTGTACCCTGGGTCATGATCTGCCAAAAATGCAAGCAGATGGGACATACGACTTACCCCTGCGGCAATAAGGCAATATGTTCTAACTGCGGGGAGAAACATGAGGATGGCGCCTGTGCAGACAGCACACCAAAATGCGCTTTCTGTAAGGGAACTTCTCCTCATGCTCTCCTATCGTGCCCGGCGTGACAACGAACACGGGGAAAAAATAGAACGCTCTATAAATAAGCGTTCCAGGCAATCTTTCGCCGAAATGCTGATACTGGCCTCCCCATCACCCAATGCCAATACAAATCCCTTTGCTCCTCTGTCAGATGACGAGTCAGATTTTGATTCGACTGAAGAGGGAACATCGTTCACTTTTCCGGAAGGTGCTTCAAGGAAGCGAAGACGCGTCCGCCCACGGAAAGTTGCTGAAAAGAAGCCCGAGACCAGCAGGTCTACTTCAAAAAAAGGTGGGAAAAAAAGGAAAATCCAATTCCTCCTGGTTTTCGTAGTACTAACTACACCCAGGACTTTCCATCTCTTCCTGGGACATCCAAAACCCCTGATGCCCCAACTTTAAGAACAGAAGCCCCTTCCTCGACTGGGCTGTTCTCATTTGATAACATTGTCGAAGGTATCTTCAAGTACCTCGAAATTTCAGACCCTCTCAAAAGCATTGTTTTGGCAATGCCTCCAACAGAGAAGACTTTTTTGAAGCAATTGACAATCAAGTGGCTCCTCCTTGCAGCTATCATCTCCTTTGATGGATAATTTTCCAAATGAGGTCGGGGATTTGATCACTGTTCTACAGTGGAATTGTCGAAGTTTGATTCCTAAATTGGAATCATTCAAATTTTTAACTCATACAATACCGCTTGTGATGCTTTGCTCTTTGTAAAACATGGCTCTTCTTCCGAAATCGATCTTCCGTTTCATGATTTCACATATTATTCGTCTTGATCGAAAGGATTCACGTGGGGGAGGAGTACTTCTGGGGATCAAAAAGTGCTACTCCTTCTATAGAGTGAATTTTCCTCCTATTCCAGGTATTGAAGTTGTCGCATGTCAGGCTGTTATTTTAAATAAAAGTTTTTACATTGCTTCTGTTTATATTCCTCCTAGAGCCCCAACAAACCGAAAACAACTTTCAGATAAGAAGGTTCGGTTCTTCCTGCTCCACGGTTGATCATTGGAGATTTTAACTCTCACGGTACAGGCTGGGGAGAACTGTACGACGACAACCGGTCTTCCTTATTATATGACCTCTGTGACAACTTCATTATGACAGGTTCTTAACAATGGAGAAGTAACACGTTTGGTTGGAACATCCTCATTTGGCAGTAGATTAGACCTCACACTTTGTTCGAATTCATTGTCGTTGGATTGCACATGGAATGTGATTCAAGATCCCCACGGTAGTGATCACTTGCCCATAAAAGTTTCGGTTGCCACCGGGTTCAATCCGTCGAAATCTGTCAACGTCGACGCATGATCTTACCCGTCACATCGATTGGACAAAGTTCAGGATAGCTAGTAGATGAAGCCGTAACGACGGTAGAAAGGCTTTCACCGCTAGACGAATATAACTTCCTCTCCAACCTGATCTTAGACAGCGCGCTTCAAGCTCAAACTCGACCAGTTCCAGGGACGTCATTTCGCAGGAAACCTCCTTCTCCATGGTGGGATCAGCAATGCACCGAGGTTTACCGTAAAAAGTCCGACGCGTTTAAAGTTTTCCGTAGACGTGGAACACCTGAGCACTTCGAAGTATACACGGCTCTTGAACGTGAACTTAAGAGCCTCATCAAGGCCAAAAAACGCGGATACTGGCGAAGATTCGTGGACGGGCTATCGCGCGAGACGTCGATGAGTACTCTTTGGAACACGGCGCGAAGATTGCGTAACCGAACTACGGTCAACGAGAGCGAAGAGTACTCGGACCAATGGATCCTCAAAGTCGCGAAAAGTTTGTCCAGATTCAGTGCCGGCACGGATCATTCCTCGCGAAACCGAGAATTCGATAGATGAGAACAGCCACCCTTTTTCAACGCTGAGAACTCTCTCTCGCGCTCCTTTCCGTGTGGCAATACGGCTCCAGGAGCTGATAGAATCAAATTCAACTTGCTTAAGAACCTTCCAGACGTCGCGAAGAGGCGCATGTTGAACTTGTTTAATCAGTTTTTGGAGCTCAACATTGTACCGGATGATTGGAGGCGGGTGAGAGTTATCGCCATTCAAAAACCTGGCAAACCCGCGTCCGACCACAACTCCTATCGACCCATCGCGATGTTATCCTGTATTCGAAAGTTGTTGGAGAAAATGATCCTCTTCCGTCTGGACAAATGGGTTGAGACGAACAACCTGCTTTCAGATACTCAATATGGTTTCCGTAGGGATAAGGGAACGAACGACTGTCTCGCGTTGCTTTCCACAGATATTCAGTTAGCTTTTGCTAAAAAAAGAAAAAGGCTTCTGTTTTCTTGGATATCAAGGGGGCTTTTTGATTCAGTATCTGTTGAAGTTCTTTCAGATAAACTCCACGCTTGTGGCTTTTCAATATTAATGAATAATTTTTCGTACAATTTGCTGTCAGAGAAACATACTGACCTTCTCTCATGGAACCTCCACAGCCTTCACGATTTAGCTACATGGGTCTCCCCCCAGGGATCATGTTTAAGCCCCCTTTTTGTATAATTTTTATGTCAAAGACATTGACGGTTGTCTAAGTGACAACTGTACGTTGAGAACAACTTGCAGATGACGGCGTAGTGTCTGTCACGGGACCCAATGGGATCGATCTGCGTGGACCCTTACAGGATAACTTAGCACAATTTGTCTACTTCGGGCTTTAGAGCTAGGTATCGAATTCTCTACGGAGAAAACTCAGTTAGTTGATTTCTCTAGGAAGCATAGCCCGGCACAACCGAAGCTTCAAATTTGGGGTAAGCCGATAACTCATTCTATGTCATTTAAATATCTTGGGGTCTGGTTCGATTCTAAATCGCACCTGGAGATCCCATAGTGACAGGTATCTGAAACTGAGGTGAAAGAAGAGAATCAGTACTCTCTGCACAGTCACCGGGACCTGGTGGGGAGCTCATTCACAAGATCTTCTAACGTTGTACCGGACAACGATTTCTCCGTTTATGGAATACGGTAGTTTTTGTTTTCAGTCAGCGGCTCGGTCGCACTTCATTAAACTGGAACGTATTCAGTATCGGTGTCTTCGTATCGCGTTAGGTTGCATGCACTCGACTCACACCGCGGAGTCTTGAAGTGCTGGCCGGCATGTTGCCACTCTCGGATCAGTTTTCAGAATTATCTCTCCAGAAACCTCACCAGGTGTAACCCTATAAACCCCCAGGTGATCAAAAATTTTTTTCAGCTCCTTGAGTTGAATCCTCAAACCAGCTTCATCGACTTTGTACCATTTGTACATAACACAGGATGTCAAGCCTACACCCAACATTTCCAATCATACATACTTCTCCGATTTCGACAATTCGGTTCATTTTGATTTATCCCTGAAGCAAGAGCTTCGTAGAATCCCAGAGCATCATCGTCCTATGATTGCTCCGGTAATATTTGCTACAAAATTTGCCAAGTTGTCCACAAATCGTGCTTCACTGACGGATCTTTGATAGAGAAATCAGCAGGCTTTGATATATTTAATGAAATTAAAAGCGCCAATCGTAAACTTCAAGCTCCTAGTTCCGTATATGTCGCCGAATTAGCGGCAATACACTTTACGCTAGAAATGGTTGCCTCATTAACACCGGATCCGAGTACTTCATTTTCACGGATAGTCTCAGTTCTATAGAGGCTATTCGCTCGTGGAGGCCGGTAAAGCACTCCTCGTATTTACTCTCATGAAAATACAGGAGCTTCTAAGTGCAACATCTTCGCGTTATTTTATCATCACCTTTGTATGGGTCCCATCTCATTGTTCAATTCCGGGCAATGAGAAAGCGGACTCGCTTGCAAAGGTGGCGCTATGGAAGGCGATATTTGTGATCGACAAATCGCCTTCAATTTTTTCCTCATTTTTCGTCAATAGTCACTCGTTAGCTAGCAGTATAAATGGAGTAAAGGAGATTTTGGGGCGATGGCAACATTCTATCATCCCAAAGGTGTCGAAGAAATCCTGGTTTAAGGGGATGGATGTGGGTCGAGACTTCCATTCGTGTCATGTCTCGCCTCATGTCCAATCATTATTCTTTGAATGCCCATTTATACCGAGTAAGACTGAGCGACAGCAATCTCTGCGAGGTGTGGACAAGGCTATCAGGACGCAGATCACATTATTTGGTCTTGTAATGAGCATCGTGGAGTCAGATCTAAGCTTCGTGATTCCCTTCGGAGCTCGAGGTAGACAACCCAATGTGCCAATTCGAGATATTTTGGCTGTACGTGATGTGGAGTACATGAAACTCATTTGTGTGTTTTTTTCTAACATTAGCCTTAGATTGTAGTTAGTTTAACCTGTATGTTTACTGTAAGTTTTTTTTTTTTTTTTCTGTTTATGTGTGTTTTTTTTTTCTTTTCAAAAAATGTTCAAGTCAAAAGTAAACCATAAATTGTATAGTTATAAGTTTTTAGATAATTTAGAATTTAAATTTTAATGTGTTATGTAAACCATACCTTAAATTCCCACCCTCTTTCCCATCCGTAATTTGTAATTCCTATTAACCTCGAGACGGCCGCGAGTAATCGGCTCCTATCCTCCTAACTTTAGTTTTAAGATAAATGATGTATATAAATACGAAAAATTGGTGGCTCTGTACAGTTGATTCGATTGAGCCTGTAAAAATAAACGATTATTAAAAAAATGATTACTGGCGTGGCGTTATGTTGCTGTGTACCGTTCTCAAAGTTCTATGCAAAGGCAGCAGGCTGGATTCCGTGCCGGAAGATCCGGTGTGAACAATATTGTCACGCTCTATATCGTTCTAGAGCGGGTCAACGAATTCCAAGAGTCCGTTTATTTGGTGTTCATTGACTACAAAAAAAGCTTTCGACCGACTCAAACACGAGAATATGAGGAGCGCCCTAAGACGCAAGAGAATTCCTGACAAAATCGTCAGCCTCATCGAAGCTCAGTGCGACGCATTTTCGTGCAGAATGTTGCACAACGGGGTCTTGTCCGATCCCACCCGAGTCGTAGCTGGTGTGAGGCAAGGATGTATACCATCACTACTACTGTGCCTCATCGTAATCGAGGAGATACTGGTAGGAGCGATTAACCGTGAACCGAATCGTGGGTTGCTATGGCAGCCTGTTACAATGGAGCACTACTAAACCAACGGCGCTCGGACGTCCCGAACCCTGCTTGGATCCAGGAGCATCTCGATCGAATCAGCGTCAGGTTGGTGAAGCTAACTACTAAAGACCTATGTAGTTAGGCATAGTGGGTGCGTAAAGCACACTAGCCCCCTCCTTGAAGTAATACCGAAAGGTGGTTCCGGGGAGGGCTGGGCCTGGAGTCACGGGTGGGGTCGAAGATCCCCACACTCTGAGTTGTTCAGGAGTCTGTGCAGATTTTCCATCCCGTCTAAAAAACAAAAACAAAAAAAAAAAACAAAGGCGCTCTGATATGCAGAGTAAACTCTGCCGAACGCTCCTCATCGGCAAGTTTAACCATCAACGTCAACAAGACCAAATCGTTGGATGTAAGTCCCCTCCAGTAACAGTGGAGAATGTTGAAAGCTCTTGGCAGCCAAATGGCGTCAGACGGTGGTATCAAATTATATGAGCAAGAGAGAAGAATGAAAAGAGTAAAAGAGAAGACAGAGAAAGAGTGAAAGAAGAAACGGTAAAGATAAGTACGAGGAGCTAGACGACGGTGGTTTAGAATGTAAGAAACCACGAACGAGTACGGATAAAAAATAAGTATTAAGAGACCTCGAGGCGGGTGCAATTTCTGTCTGGAGGTGAACGGGACTCGGGTAGTGATCAGTAAAGCGAATCTAGTAGACAAGTTTGATCATAGATTCGACATCAACGGGTTTTTGTTCCGGTAGCCCTGCTCCTGGTTGTGAAAGTGATTCCCAGACCAGAGGAAGTGATTCGCATATCCGGCGAGTGGCATGCTGGTGGTAGGCAAGTGTCACGATATTGTCCAATCACACGTTGCAGGTGAGCCGTAGTCTAAGTCTTGGTGATGAAGGTCCTGTAAGGTCTGATGGGTTCGCCCACGGTTACTGGTACCCAAAATCTAATGTGATTCGGACCCGTAAATGACCACGTGGAACGTCGGTGAGTATAACCGAAGAAGATCGCAGCGGCCATCGCGAAATACAATTCGCAAGCAATACCTGTACGACAAATTGCTGACAAAATGTGACTGCGTGGTTATGGATGATGAAACAAACGTCAAAGCAGACTTTAAGCAGCTTCCTGGTTTTGAGTTTTATATCGCATTACAACGTGGTATGGTTGAGGATCATTTCAAGGCCAAAAAGTTGTCGAAGTTCATGGTTGTCAAACCTATTGTAGTTTTGGTTTAAAGAGCAAAATCTTCATTACTACAGGTACGATTAACTAACAAGTTTACGTCAGCGAGTGTCTGCAAAAATGGCTACTACCATTAATAGCACACGAGTTCTGTGTTGTTTTGGCCTGATTTGGCATCTTGCCATTATGGTAAAGCGACTCAGGAGTGGTATGTAGGAAACAACGTCAACATTGTACCAAAGGACTGTAATCCTCCGAACATCCCAAAACTTCGTCCAATTGGAAGATATTGGGCCATTGTGAAGCGAAACATTGGGAAATCGAAAGGAGAGGCAAATAATGAGAAAGATTTTGCTAAAAAGTGGGAAAATGCTTCCAGAAAGGTGACTGAGGACACTATGCGGAACTTAATGGATGGTATCAAACGTAAAGTTAGAGCATACGGATATAACAAGTCCGAATAATAATATTTTGATGTAAATGAGTTATAAATTAACCCTTGTTACGGTGATTTTTTTTTTCGGATTTAGAAATAAATAGAGATAATGTTATACTGCGAGTTTTTCTTTGGCTAGATTTTGCTGTGCGCACACTTACTTACTTATGCTGATCCAACTTCCTATTACAGGACTGCACCTGCGTCACGATATTTCTCCATAAAACTCGGTTGAGGCCTGCTTGTCTCCAGTTCTTCAAATGTCCCACACTTCCAAAGTCTTGCTCCACTTGGTTTAACCACCTAGCTCGCTGCGCTCCTCTGCGTCTTGCACCGGTCGGATTTGAGGCAAACACCATTTTTGCGGGATTGTTGTCCGACATTCTTACAACATGTACCCATTGTACCTTTCTAGCTTTAGCGACTTTCTGGATACTGTGTACGCCATAGAGCTGTGCCAGCTTGTGCTTCATCCTTCTCCTCTATACGCTGTTTTCACATACACCACCAGAAATGGTACTAAGCACGCGTTGTTCGAAAACTCCAAGTGCTTGCAGGTCCTCTTCGAGCATTGTCCACGTCTCATGCCCGTAGAGAACTACCGGTCTTATCAGCGTTTTGTACATGGTACACTTTATACGAAGATGAAGTTTACCAGACCTCAAGGTAAAAATGCGTCCCTGAATTTCTCTGCTGCAGTTGTTATCCGACGTATTCAATCATCCGAGGTACACAAACTCATCCACCTCCTCGAACTCAGCTCCGTCGATTGTCACAGTACTGCCTATCCGAGCTCTATCACGGTCGGTTCCTCCAGCCAACAGATACTTAGTCTTCAACGCGTTCACCTTCAATCCAACCTTTTCCGCTTCACGTTTCAGCTAGGTGTACTGATCAGCTACCACCTGTAACTTTCTGCCGATAATGTCCAAGTTGTCAGCGAAACAGCTAGACTGGCTGGATCTATTGAAAATCGTACCCCACATGTTTCATAAAACCTTCTAGCGCAATATTGAACAGGAGACAGGAAAGACCGTCGCCTTGTCGAAGTCCTTTGCGTGTTTCAAACGAGTCCGATAACGCACCCGATATCTTCACGTAACACTGTACATCATCCATCGTAGCCTTGATCAGAATGATCAGTCAGTTTCCCAGGAGAATCGTTCTCATTCTATCTTGCATAGCTCTTCACGATCGTATACGGCTTTGAAGTCGATGAATAGGTGGTGTGTAAGGACTTGATATTTGCGACACTTTTGGAGGATCTGCCACAACGTAAAGATTTGGTCAGTTGTCGATTGACCGTTCACAAAACCGACTTGATAACTTCCCACAAATCTGCTTGCTAGCGGCGATAGACGACGGAAGATAATCTGGAACAGCACTTTGCAGGCCGCGTTGAGAATAAAGTTCTGTCCAGTTAGAATCAGGAATCACTTATTGTGTTGTAGTGGCACGGAAAGTGACCGCTGCAAGAATTCGTTTACAGCGGTTTGTTTACCCAGGCTGTGGTATAAATTTCACTTTCTGTGGTATAAATTTCACGGTGTTTCGTGCAGTGAGTCAAAAGTTATTCCAGATGTAAGCCGAGAGGAGAGAAAAAATTCTGCACACCCACGTTGATAATCCAACGACTGGTCCGCAATAAAAATCGCAAAAACGTTGAAAATGGCCAAATCAACTGTGTATGATGTGCTGAAACGTTTCAGGGAGCAAAAGAGCGTGGATCGAGTGCCTCAAGGTAAGCCTCGTAGTGGAACATATGACCGCAAGCTGAACCAGAAGGTGTTGAGAACCGTCAGAGAAAACCCTGGACTATCAGATAATGAAATCGCACAAAAATACGCTGCTGCTCGCAGTACCATTCGAAGAATTCGTTTGCGAGCAGGATATCGTTCTTATCGAGCCAGCAAGCAACCAACATAACGTTGAAGCAAAGTTTCGTCACCAAAACTCGAGCTCGGAAATTGTACCAGCAGGTTTTGACGAAGTACCAAGGATGCCTGCTCATCGACGATGAAACCTACGTCAAAATGGATTTCGGACAGCTTCCTGGCCAAAAATTTTTCCTGGTGACGGCACGAGGAGATGTTCCCGCGAAGTTTAAGTTTGCTTTTATGGACAAATTTGCCAAAAAACTGATGATTTGGCAAGGGATATGCAGCTGCGGAGCAAAGACCAAAGTGTTCGTGACAAATAAGACGATGGACTCTAAGCTGTACTAGAAAGAATGCCTCAAAAACCGCGTACTACCTTTCATTAAAGCCCATAAAGGTCCCGTGAAGTCGTCCAGTGGTACCGCGATAATAACGTAGACTTCATCGGTAAAAACATAAATCCACCCAACTGCCCGCATTTCCGGTCCATCGAGAGATTTTGGGCAATAATGAAGCGGAAGCTTAAGAAAAGTGGAAAAACGGCTCGGGACGCGACTCAGATGACCAAAATGTGGAACAAATGTGCCAAGGAAGTTGACTCCGTGGGTGTGCAGCGTTTGATGGGAGGAATAAAGAAGAAATTGCGAATTTTCATTAGAAACGAAGAGAAATGATTTGTACTGATATTTTTTTCCTCAAAGTACAGTGAATTGCCTTTGTTTTGATGTATTAAACTTATGTGTGCGTCAATCCGTTACCGAGATACAGATGGTTTTATTATTCCGGATTCTAAATGGACATAGCTTTAGATAGGTGACTGAGGACACTCTGGGAAACTTGGGTGATATCAAACGCAAAGTTCGAGCAAACGGTTGTAACAAGACCCGAATAAAACATTACAAATTGCAAATGAGTTTTCAATTTACCTTTTGTTACGAAGAAATGTCCTATGGAAATAAATGAAAGTAATGTTGGAACTGCGAGCTTTTTTTTTTGGTTAGATTTTGCCCTGCGCATCCCTTAGTGCAACTCCCAACGGGAACTAAAACTAATGATTGACTTTCCCAAATTAGCTAGATAAACCCACTTTAGCTCTTCCCTTTGTTCCACTACGTCGGACCAAGTCGTCCTATTTCAGCAGGAGATAATGAAGAGTAATTAGATTCCGGCCCCGGCTAACAGCAAGCAGCTAAGGATGTGAGAAAAGAAAAGGATCCTGGTATTTTACCCTGCTGCACTTTATCGTTCTAGGTAGCGTTAACTAATGATCACTGCACATAAATTAATGACTGTTAGCAAGTTTGTTCAAGTGAAGAAGCGAGGATAGTTTTGGCGTAGAACACGACGATTATCAGTTTGGTACTTTTTCTCCGAGGATGGATGGGGTGGACTCGTGGACAGGGAACGAGTAACACTTGTATACGGCTTGGTTCGAATTTTATAGCTTGCAGTCCCGCAGACCCAAGACCAAGACACTCCAGTGACATGGCATCATCACTTTTTCCTCGGAATGAGAATGAATGGTAGAAAAATTGAAATAAGAAAAACAGTCGGAGCTCTGTGCAGTGATGTGTAGGAGGGGATGACAATTAAAAAGAAGAGTTCTAAACTCGGTCCATATGGGACTTACGACGAGGATGCTTTGAACGACAACGGGGAGTCACATGGGAAGCGAATAATGGGTTCAATTGCGCGGGAATTTGACTCATCATTAGTCAGTATTACGAGGTGGATGATGCTGATGCTGATGACGAGATACCATATGCAAAGAAATTGCTCTTTAATAGGTTCTTTGTAATGCAGCATGATTCAGGAAAAAAATGGTCTCGTAAACAAGTTCGGAACGTAAGAATCTGTTTCGAAATGATTTGAAATCGAGGGCATGTCTTGTTTACGTTTTAGTATGCCGTCATTAAATGAAATTTATTGTTTTTCTAAGTTGACACTTATAGTGATGTATTGTTTTATCTTATTTTTCATTGCAGGTATGTATGAATGGCTGTCTGAATATTACAACTATGGAATACTAGTCCGGAGGTATTGAACTACAATCTTCTGTGCTGCAAAGAGTATAGTAAAAGGTGGTTACTGGTTTTAAAATGGATTCATACTTGAGGTAGCAATTGAAAAAACAATTTTTAAATAAGATTATCCATTACAATGTTGTGACACGCTTGCTCCAAACTTCGACACATCGCTCATAGAACCTCGCAAAACAATAGACCGCACCCGGTCCCAGGAGCATTTCTCATCCCACTATTTTGTTATCATTCGTTTGTGACGACACGATGACATCGAAAAGTACCGCGGCCACCGCCGCCAACTTTCCGAACAGTCATTGCGGATGACAAATTCTTTGCGACTTGATTAGGAAATAATTTGAATGAAATTCCAATTTATCTGCTCTTAGCTGTGCAGCGAGGAATGTAACTTTGGTATCGTGAACGCCTTCGAAAAAGCTGTTATCGAAGAAAAGAGACCGTGTGTGTCATGCTGAAAATGGTCCTCTAGTTGCCAAAGCCATGCACATCAAGCATCACTAATTTCATTAGACCGTACCGCACATAGCTGGACTGTAAGATGAGGGAGGCGGCATCTGTGGAGCTTTAGTAGCAGCATTTTAGCAGTACTCACGTGGATTTACTGCTTCTAAACATTTAAGAAAGCGACGACAAAGACGTCGACTGATGGCGAGGAATGCGATTCCTTAATACATATCTGTTATCCGTTGAAAATATAGGAATCACAACGGTTACCGCACAACCGAACGGGAATTGTATGGAAAAAGTGGAGCAGAACATTCCTTTCTTTCTGCAAATGACAATGGCGTCTCGGAATCTTGGATGGTTCTGTTGTGCTTCGCTCTTATTTTTACGTTCTCTTTGCGAGTCATGGAAATCCACGGAAAAGTCCGCAATCCAGGTGTGAATGAAAAAGAATGCTTCTCTCCATCTTTGACCTGGATCCCGATTTGATCCTGTGAGCGGTGAGTGGGTTGTGGATTTTTTAACTAATCATTAACAGTTTAAATACCAGCTCCACTAAAAAGGGAAAACAATCACAAGATCGGCAAAAGAACAATAATACATTAAATATACAGCAATGTGTTAAAAAAGATCAAATGAAGACCTCAAACGCTGTGAACCTGATCCAAACCGAAGGATAGAGGCAATGGGTGAGCACGAAATTATTGCAACACATTTTGTAATTTTAATTTTGTACAATCGGATAAAAACCAAATTTGTACGGCAGTCTAACACATGTATTAATTTCAGTTTACATATATTGGGTTATGTTATTTGGTTATTTGGAGGTTGTTTAATAAAAGGCGTTTGTTTGGAAAAAAAATCACGAAACTTTCCATCCATCAAAGCTTGTACAGTCATATCCGGTAGCTTTTTCTTATTTTGAATCCACTTCCTTCGTATGTCATTTGCATCCTTTACTTTCTCCTCGCTTATTCTGAGTTCCGGCTTCATTATGGCCCAACAAATTTCGATTGGACGTAACTCAGGGCAGTTCGGTGGACTCATGTCTTTGGGAATTAGTCTCATACTCTTCCAGCACACTTTTAGAATAGTGACATGTAGATAAATCCACCCAAAATAGTAGTTTTTCTTTGTGTTGCTCCGAAAATAGCAAAATACGTTTTTGGAGGCATTCAGTATTGCAAATTTCCACATTGATGGTGCCTGTTGTGACAAAAATTTTACTTCACTGTTGTAACCGTTCGACCCAACGTGCTTTCCGAAAATGTCAGCAGATAGTTTAAGCGCCACTCCGTTGGGAGACCATCCACCTGTTTGCAGGGTTGCCCGGCCTGAGACCTCTCAAGGGAAAGGGTTTTGGGTTCCAATAGTGGAAGGAAAGCGCGAACGTCGGCCGGCTACTAGGTTTCAACCAGAAAACTTCTCTTTCAAATGACTTCGGCCGATTAATAGGCGCAAAGGAAAAATAAGCCGATGAATAGACCGCTCTCACTATAAATCATCACTGGCGGACTGAACGGGTAAATTTGGATCTGTTTCATGGAAGATTAAAGAGTGTTCTTTGGTTGGATTCGGAGCCAACCTCCCCTGCAAAATACACGAAACTACTTGAAAACGGACCCGGGTGACCTGAAAACTCCCCTACATTACTTCTTCTAGTTCATTATAATGGAAACCAGTCGGTTTGTCTGTGGTACCATAGAGAGTTTATTCCATTCACTTTCACTACGTTGTACTTCTATTTTTATCATTAATTCAAAACTGTAGGCCTACATTACCGACATGCTTCTCTCTCCTATCATCCTCTGTTCTTTCCTATTCATTTCTCCTTTTCACCATTATCTTCCTATCTATCCACTATTCTCACGTGCTATCTTGGCGGTGTGCATTCACATTCGGGGGTCGGCAAACCATCAAATGGTTTTGTGGTCCGAAAAAAAGCTCTGGAAATTTTTTGGAATCGGTCAACTGGTTCTGAAAATATCGCCGGGAAATGTTTTGGTGAATATGGATCATGTGTCTATAATCAGCCTGAATTGTTTTAAATGCATCATTCATCACCTCAAATCACATGAAAATTTGATAACAAGATCAATGTCAGTAAAACTGAGTAACCAGTACCATATTGTACACATACTGACATGTTCCGGGTACCCCCGGGGAAGTGGCCAGTTTCTGACTTGAACTAAAACCAGTTATGCGACACCTCAAATCACAAGAGAATTAAAAATTAAGTTCTTTGCTCGTCTTGTTTGGAATCCAAATCAAAATTGGCCACCACTGCCGACATGTTTTGAGTTTTAGATGAGATGCACCCAATAACAGTGAGCTCTGACATAGGTTTAAGTTAGGTACATTAATAACAGCTTTAACTACTTTAGTTAAACGATACTTATATTTTAGTTCATTATTTCAGGCGGAATCTATATAATTACATTCCGTTTGCATATTTTCAGTAACATCAATTACATTTTTAATACGTTTAATCACATTAATGTGAAACATTATTTTCATTAATTTCATCACATCTTTATAATGCATTAATACGAGATTAATTACAATAACTTCTTTTGATTGAACTTTGAATCCAACGCACTAGTCAGGAGTATTGCGTAACTCTCAGTTCTACACGCAGAAGTATTAAAACCTAACATGAAATCACATTGAAGTGATCTTCAAAGATTATTTGTAGTTATATTGAGTGTAAGGGACAATAGCAAAGCAGCCTAAGGCTAAAAACCAATTAAATAAAGAAAAAAATAACAAAGTTTATTGGCTAGATATTAAAACAGGTGGATAAAACTAGGTATTTCAATCTTATAGGAAGAAAAGAAAATCGTAATCCATCGATATTTCTTAGACTAAATATTTGCTACCTTTATTTATATGAGTTAAGTTTTAAATTGAAAAAGAACTGTTCTCCAGGAAATAAATTTGTGAATGTATTATGACTTATACACTATCACCGGTATCAACAAACATTAAAAACAAATTAATAATAGAAGTTTTCATATGTATGACAAATTAAGTGCATCTTGAGCCATATCTTCCTTGCTTTCAGTTGGATTTTTTCTCAATCCAGTTATAACAGGGTCCGAATAGAAAAGTAACCTTTGTAATAGATCGTCGCTGTACAACAAATCTTTCTCGTAATACTCCTTCTGAATGTTTTGACATTCTTGCTGTTGGATTCTGCAGCTTCCTCTGACAGTTCTTCAATCGGCAAGAGTGCGCTACTAATAATGTCTGATCATGGATTAATACCTTGTGTACAGTAGCAGGAAGATTGTACCAAGGATACTCCTTCACTAATATCCCAGCAGTAGCAAGAGCATACTTTTGAACTTTTCTACTTTTATTTCATCTCCTGATGAATCTTTTTCCTAGCTGCCTCCAACTCTTTGTCTTCGGCACTCCTAACCTGCCACTATGAAGATGTTTTGTCAAACAACAAAACTTGTTAAAATGTCAAACTATAATCCATGGATTACTACGATTGATAGGTAAAGAAAATCAGATTATCATCGACTTAGACTCAATTCTAATAGATGCTTTTTCGAAAAATTCAAAGGCTCGCGAGCTCACGTCAATTTTTGTGAAATAGTAAAAGGAATAAATTGACGAGAGCTTCTTGCATTCTGAAATGATGCTTTGAAAAAAAAACTGCTTTAGAATTTTTCGAAAATACATTAATCCGAGTTGAGCCTTAATGATGTATACTCAATTTGTTTAGGTGCCTATTGTTGATCATGTGATCTCAATTTTCAACCAAATGTAATGCAACAAGTTTCAAAACATCACAATTAAAAAATTAAAGAAAAATCAATGGTATTAGAAATGCCGTAGCTATCTTACATGAGGGCAAAATTTAAAAAAAGAAACCGCGTTATAACAGAATTGAGCGTACTCAGTTTTCAAACAGTGTAGTTTTAAACAATGTATTAGATATACGACACTTAAACGATCCACAGCAAACTATGGCGCAGAAATGCGCAGCTGTATCTTACTACAAGTCAAAGTCAATACTTTTTGGCAAGTTTTGGTGAAGGTTTGGTAAGGGGAATCGAGGGGGAAAGTTGTTTTTGCGTATTCCGAAAAATACCCATTATTCTCATTTATATTGTCAATAGACACTATTTTGAGTGCATTTCTACTGATCAAAATTGTAAATATCAACACTGTAGTGGACATAAAATTTCAAAATTAACTTTATTGAAGGCAAATATCTATAAACATATACATACTGTTATTTAGAAAAAAGTTTAACTGACGAATAAATGAATGCTATACAGCCAATGTAGCCAATGTCCTTCTCAAGTGTATAAAAATCATATTTATGAAAAATCATGAAGATAGAGCTGCTGCACGGCATGCTTTCGAGTAAAATCGTTATTGGCCCCTACTACAGGTTCTCCCGGGGTCGTTCCGGTGGTTCCGGGAGGGGCCAATATTGCCAAAGATCCACTTTTTGTTTATAATAAGCTTTGTGGTAAAAAACAAGAAAAAAAAACAAGAAAAAAAGCTGTGACATAGCATGTTTTGAGTAAAATAAAGAACTGACCGCATCCAGGACCCTTCATCAGAACCTGTTTCACGGAAATGGCCATATCTCGGTCAATTTAAGGCCGATTCCTGTGATCGACCTTTCATTCGCTTGGGAAATGTTTTGTTTTTTCGTGTGTTTACTGAAAAAAAAAGTTTGACAACGTCATCTTGTACGAAAATTCATCGCAAAGTCAACATGTAAAATAGCCCCTCCGGAAACCCGGAACAACTCCAGTATCCGGTGACCATGGCCAATTTTGTTACCGAGACATAAAATTACATTGAATTCCCCGTCGAATGCTTCCTGGGCAATTGAAATCGGATAATATTTCATGAAGTTAGAGCACTGCAAAGTTGATCAAAAATTTGCCTGTCCCGATCATTTTGTCTATCCCCTGTATATCCCTAATAAACTGTTGATTTTTTAATACAAATTACACTCACATATACGACCCGATTTCGAGAAATTCCGATTTAAAATCGTTAAAATCATGTGTTGAACATTGAAATATACATCTTAAACGAAGCAATGCCGAGATAGAATCACGTATTCCTCGAAGTCCATTTTTTGTATTAATGGCCTATGGGGGAACCACTGTGACGCGTCTCGAACCAACTATCGGAGCGGGCAAAAAGTTACACCATGCGCATGGGACATTAACAATTACATGTGGGACGACGTTGACTACTTGTCGATTACTCTGCTGGATGCTGATCGGTGCTGTCGCTGGTCGATCGTTTGCTGTTGGTGGGTGGTTTTCGCGCCGATTACCACATACTGGATGTGTGCTTACACTGCACACACGAAATCAACCGTTTTCTTGGTGATCGCCGATGGTTCATGTGCTGACGGCGCGTCACTGATTATTTGTAACTGCAACGGGTACTGCCGATGCGCTTTCAGTCGTCACCGATCGCGGGAAACTCACGCTATTTTCACTGCTGCCTTCAAACTTGTCCGGGGCGCGATATTAACGGGCGCGGCCCCCTTCGGTCACGTGTACTACCGGGATCCTTTGAAGCTGGTAGAGTGGGTCAGGAATAGTTGTCTTGGAATGATGAGGTGGCGGGCTTTCGGCACGTTTGCCACAAATCTGATGGCAAACGCATTAGTCTCAACCCCCACCAAGAAGCACGTGATTTACCTGTATAGTTTTTCGACACTCGCCAGCACGTTTCACTTCCTAACGTTAGCACGTTTAAGTCTAACTCAACTAACTACGAGAGAGAATAAAAACTAAAATAAGTAACTTCGAGGAGCTTCCATGTTACATTATTTCACCTGTAACTTCACCTCACGACACGAAACGAAACTAAACTACTCCTGCCTCTTCCACAATCCAGATCAAAGTGAACGAGTAACAGTCAGAAACCCTCAGATAAAGCGCAAGGTTTTTGTGATCCACGCAACCGGAATTGACTTCACGAAGTCCTCAAATTGCCTGTACCCCCTATTAACCACCCGATATGTAGAAGGGAACTTAGTCTTCGGGTTGCAACAAATTTGGCCAGCCGAACTTAACCGAAAACGACTTAAAGAGGTCAATACATCTTGAAAGGGTTTAGCAAAGGTCGATGGCCACCCAACGACATTCTATGAGATGTACTCCCAAGCGCCTGCATCTGCTGCCACATGGTTTAAATGCTTTATATTTAAGAGAACTCATTCGTTCTACTCTTTGTGAGTGCCCGACGCTTTTATAGCGTAAAAGTTTTTGATTAGGCTTTGAAGAAGCGGTGAATATGATTGAAGATATTTTCCAAATTTATATAATTAAATATTTACAAAATTTACAAAATTTACAAAATTATACACTGTTTACAAAACCAAACTGTATCGACCCGAAGAATCGTTACACTGTCCACAGGTGCAGATAGCCTGCCAAATGAAAACAATTCTATATGAAAATCGACATTAATTTCTTTAAACTAATCATCTTTTTTTGTTGTTGCATGAAGCACGTAATCAATTATAATGTTTGAAAATTGGAAACATCCTTTTTATTAACACGCAACCCTAGGAGTGGACAACAATTTCTGCTAGAACCAAAGGTGTGAAGAGAAAGTATTGATAGGTCCGTAAGAGCACGGCAGGTTGTGAAATTGAATAGAAGTAGTCGAAATTGAAAGGCGGTATCCGATCGAGCAGACAATCTCTTGCCTACTACAATTCGTGGTAGGCTAGGGGACCCCCCCCCCCCTTGACAGGCAAAAGATTGCCGGCTTGATCGTGCTCATAACGCCAATGGCACATAGCAGTTCTAGCGATGCGAAATTTCTGTTTACACTTCCAACAGGTTACATGTGACAGAAATCAATTTCCAATTAGAGGATTTTGATAGACACAACTTCTAATGTTACACGGTTACGTTTCTCTAGTCGTCATTTAGTTTAACAACCTTACAGACAAACCCTTGCAGAAACGATCATACACTTTGAATTTATTTCTTTCGTTGTAAAACTCCTATTCTGGCATTAGTTGGAGGTTAGTTTTGACGTATTTTCGTCATCCATCACACAGCAGCTATATATTGCTAACATCTCCGTGTAGAGCTTCCTAGCCCGGGTCTTGGCAGCACTTTGTTGCCGTCTATCGCGAATTGGGAAGTTTTGAACCTTGTATGCACGTAATCCAGCTCTTGTCTTGATCTTCTAGGCGTAACTTTCCGAAACACCGACCTTTTTGGCACCATCAAGTGTTGAAATGTTGGGATTTCGGGTGAAATTCCCCCTTAATCTTTCCATCCGTCTTCCTACATGCTGCTCCCGATTTTCTTCCTGCTTGTGACGCTTGTGATGCGGTCGTTGAATATTTTTAAAACTCTTGAGACCGTTGAATTACAGATTTTTCCCAAAGCACGATGGGACAACTCTGGATTTTCCATGCATCACCACTTGACTCACTTCCATCTTGGCCGCAACAAACCACACAACTTCGCAATCCACAGAAGTGAAGTGGAGGACCTGTGCAAAATTTGGTTAATTTCTTTCCAGTGGCAGTGGGAAAAAAGTTACAGCCAGTCGTAAATGTGGCAATAATTTCGAATTTGCTTTTTAGCTAGAGGACCAAGTCTTAAGGACATTGATTGGAATTATTTCTTCATTTAGAACTAATTGCCCTGAATCGATTGTCATTAAATTGCAGGGAATAATAAACAATAAAAAGTATGGTTAATGCATCATTATTTTTGTATGCTTCTTTACCAAATAGAATTACAGAAATGTCTTCTTGGTCCCATAAGTTTTTTTTTTTTCAAAATGAATCGACGCTTTCCGCTGCTTAACCGTGATTTCAACATTTACTGTTGCATAGAGACAACCTTAGGATGCCTACAAAGTTCGTTGTTCATTATAAAGATTGTACTCGAAAAAAATGCAACAGACCAAAATAATCACCAAAAATTCAATTTCAGTCGGATTTTTTGAAACTCTCATTGAATAAATAAACGCATATTAGCTATGCTTTTGCAAAGTTGGTTTATTCAACTTCGTCTCCTAGGCTAAATGCCCGTATCTTGGACTTAACGCTACTCATCAAATCCTGTGCAACACTTGCGCCATCTTTCTTACACACTTTCATTCACTCCCAACTGTTTTTTGATCTACCTGTGGGCCTGCCTGGATTTTCTACGACCGCGCCCATATTTTTTTGTCGATGCACTTTTGCTTAAAAGCCATCTTGATAACCACTTGGACGTGGCTGGGTCTGCTTACTGAGCAGATGGTCGGGAGTTCAATCCCAGGCCCGTCCCCTTCCTTGCCATTTGTCACTTGCCTCTTTCTATCACCACTAGATTTAAAATAAAAAGCAGTCTAATGCGCTTTCATTGTTCGCATCACTTACCACAGTGAATCCATGATTTAAAAATAACCTGCCTCACTAACACAAAAAACTATCCTTCCCTTGACAATTGTGAAGACGCAGAGGTAAACACGGTCTCCAAGCAACCATTGTCAAACTAATCATCCTTCCCCCTCCCAAAGACCGTGAGAACGTGGCCGGCGCCGGTACTGATCTATAAATAGAATGAACTAGTGAACTTTTACATTGAAGATGTCAAGCTACTACCAAGCTCCATCTATGTGGTTCTCTGTGCAATTGCACTAGTTCTGTTCAGTAACGGAGAAGCAACTACAATAAGCATTAAAAAGAGCCATCTCGATGACCACTTGATAGATTGTGACGAAATGTTGCACATGTAAACATTACACTCTAAAGCAGTTTTATCTGAAATTTCACTTCATTCAACTTTATCCATGCAATAAAAAGCTATGTACAAAAGAAGGTGTTGCTTCTTTTTTCGAGAACATCTTTATTTTGCTGGCCAAATATATAAAGCAGAATGCCTTCAGAAGCATCTGCTGCACTTCCTCCGGTCCCACGAAGGTGACACTCTGTTTTGGCCTGACGCGAAACTGGCGATGGAATGGTACGAAGCAAACGATGTTGTTTTTGAGCCGAAGGTGGCAAATTTTCCAAACTCGCCAGAACTTTCCCGAATAGAATGGGCAATTATGAAGGGAATGTTCGAAAAACAAAGGAGGTCTTCAAAAACGACAAGGATTTGAAAAAAGAGTGGATGATAGTTTGTAAGAAAGATGGCGCAAGTGTTTAACAGGATTTGATGGGTAGCGTTAAGTCCATGGTACTGGCATTTAGCCTAGGAGAGGAGGTTGAATAAACCAACTTAACAAAAGCATAGTTCCCTCAGAGTTTCAAAAATATCCGACTTGAAATGAATTTTTGGTGATCATTTTTGTCTGTTGCATTTTTTTCGAGTACAATCTTTACTAACATGGGACAGAAATAAATCGGTAGAACAGCAGGTGTGCCAAAAGGTTCCATTCTCGGCCCAATGCTTTGGACGGGGTTCACAATGGTATGTTGGCACTGAAGCTGCCGAAAGGAGTCGAGATCATTGGTTTTGGGGACGGCGTCGTTTTGACGGTGTCAGACAAGTCACTGGAAGAGGTGAAAATGTTGGCAACCGAAACAATCTACATGATTGCAGACTGGATGCATGGAGTGAAGCTGCAGATAGCACACCACAAAACATTGGTGAGTAATTGTAAAACGGTTCAGCGAGTCCACTGTTAGAGCACTTGCCATTGTCTGGGAGCGCGTGCTAAATCGGTAGCTAGACCGTTGTCGAACAACTATGGACCTAGCAGTAGTGTCTTCTGGCTAGTGTATTCTCGTCAATACTACGATGGTGGTTCAGCCTGGGCTGCAGCGTTGTCAACCAAGTGGATTCAAGCGAAGCTGAACAGTACGCTTCGGCTCATGGCTATGCGGGTCGCGTACTGAAACATATCATCGAACGCTGTATTCGTTATCGCCGGAATGATGTCAATCGTCATAGCCCTGGAGGAGGACAGCGAATGTTAAAGGGGGAAACAGTACGAAAGATATTGAGGGTGGAGTTCATGGCTAAGCAGCAACAAGAATGAAACATAGTGGTGAACGGTAGATGGACGAACAGGATCATTTCGAGTATGATGACATGGAACAACAGGAAGCACGGAGAGGTGAACTTCTACCTGACACAGTTCCTGCCTGGTTATGGTTATTTCAGGAAGTATCTACATATGTTCGGACATGCAACGTTACCCGGCTGTTCAGAATGTGGTAATGTGGAGGAAACATCGAAGCACGTCGAAACGTGTCGAGATGAGGCCATATGGAATGCGGTCAGCAGAGCCGTCACTCAAATACTGTCAGAAGAGTAGCATAGGTGGAGAGAAGAACAGCGGTTCAGCAACGCCGGTCCCGCTGAGACTGGTAGAAATTTATGAGCACAACTCGAGAATCCGAGTAGAACGCGATGGAGCTGGTAGCTGACTGGTTTATATGAAAGCGTAACGGTTTCGGAAGAACTTCTGTTGCCGTCGAACTATCCAGAGGAGTAGGTTAGATATACCTTCGGAGGCTAGCTGCGCAAAGTGGATGACATCGGGATCCATTGCGGTCTTGTCATGACGGTCGGCTACTCCACACTGGTACACGTATCGATGGGCTCACGTAACGACCTTTAACAGAAGGACGCATGTTAGCATGCCAGCTAAAGGCAAGAGCTGAAGAGAAATGCATGAGCACAGCCGTTCCGCAAAGTGGTCGCTTCATCGTGGTTCCGGGGGAGAAGGCAAAGAGAGAGTAAGGATTGTTTAAGACACCACCCATTACCACTTGCGTGAGTCCCACACTGTGGCAACCCAACAACACGACAGGGCAGGCTTTTGAACCATGGCCAAAACCAAGGGGACGGCCGTTTCAACCGAGAAATCACCAGAGCTTCTGCAGGTGATCGTTGGTGCACTCTTTTCGAGCCACGACCCCGCCGCCGTAGATTTGTCTCATGACCAGTGTTCCAGTATCCCAGACCATAACGCTGTCATAGCGATGGAGGGAAGGACGGCCCAGCCGAACATCCGTAACCACGTGGGCATTGATAACGGCTATCTTGCTGGCTCCTGAAATGTTTAGGGTGGTGATGCAAAGGTGTCTGGACGAGGGTGTCTTCCCGAACGCCTGGGAAATTCAGACCCTAGTGTTGCTACCAAAGACAGGGGAGCCATCAGGGGATCCATCGGCATATAGACCTATATGTCTGTTGGATACAGTGGGTAAGGTGCTTGAGAGGGTAATCCGCAACAGAGTGACAAAACACACGGAGGGTATAGGCGGTCTGTCTAATAACCTGGTTTCCGTAAAAGAAAGTCGATGGTGGATGCCATACTGTCCGTCACCATGACGGCTGAAGTGGTAATCCAGCGCAAGAGTCGAGGAGTCCGCTACTGTGCAGTGGTCACCCTTGACGTGAGAAATGCCAACTCGCTCCAACGCTTCCAGGTTCCTGGGTACCTGTACAAGATTCTGGGAAGTTATTTCAAGAATCTGGTACTGGTGTACAATACTGAGGTAGGTCAGAAAAGTGTTCAGATCACCGCAGACGTCTCGCAAAGTTCGATCCTGGGCCCGATGCAATGGATCACGATGTACGATTTGGCTTAAGTTCCCGAACGGGGTGAAGATCGTCGGGTTCACAGACGGCATCATCCTAGAGATATGTGGTGAATTAATCGAGGAAGTGGGGCTAACGGCCTCGCACTCCATTGGCATTGTGGAGAGATAGATGAGTTCCAGGAAACTGGAGCTAGCCCATCATAAGACTGAGGTAGCGGTTGTTAACAACCGCAAATCGGAGCAATATGCGACGATTAATGCAGGTAACTGCACAATAGAATCGAAAAGGTCCAAGAGGTTCTTGGGAGTTGAGATCGACGAAAAGCTGTCCATGTCGATTACGCCTGCAAGAAAGCCTCTATGGCTATATCGGCATTGTCCCGCAGGATGTCGAATAGCTCGGCGGTGCAAGAGAGTAAGGGTAAGCTCCTGGCCAGTGTCGCCCTGTCCATACTTAGGTACGAGTGCGCGGTAGTTGAGGAAACCACGTAACATGTGTTCTTCGCATGTTCTCGCTTCGACGGCGTGAAATCCGGCATTATAGCCGTAAGCGGTCTCGACACGACTCCGAAAAACCTGGTCCAGAGGATGTGCCAAGACCGGGACATCTTGGATGCTGCATAGCAGCCTCCGAGATTGTCCTCGATCTCCATTAAAAAAGACGAAACGATCAACGGCAGGTTGCAGGGACTACCTAACCACTGAAACCCTGAGTAGGTAGACATAGTGAGTGCTTTAAAAGCACAATAGCCCCCTCCCCGAACTAATACCGAAGGGTGGGGTTCCGGAGAGGGTCCAAGGCTTAAGGCACGGGTGGGTTTTTAGTGGGTCGAGGAGTTGGCACCCTCATCCCCACACCTTGAGTTCTTCAGGAGTCTGGTTGCAGATTTTACATCCCGTCTAAAAAAAAGAACAAAACACAGACTGTAAACAACAGATTATGAAGTGCTTTAAACTTGAAAATTATTTTTTTTTTTAACATGCCGCACCTAGTTTTTTCTGCTTCCTTTTTACAGTGTGAAGCCTAGTATGGAGCTGACAAGAAAAGACCTGAAGTAATTTTTGCCATTTTTTACCGAAGTAATTTTGACAACTGCTTCAGTATGAGTGAAATGACAGTTTTTCTTGCGAAATAATCGAACGGAATATAATCCGAATAAAAGTGATAGCCTCATTTCGATTACACGGGCAGGCGTTACTAACGTTACGAAGTTTGCCCTCCTTTTCAGCTCCATACAAGGTAAGTTATTGCGACAGTAAAAGCATTTCTTGACCATTACTTGTCCTATCCTAATGCACATTGCTTTTGAGCTGCATACTAGCTTTGAGTAAACAATCTGAAAACTTCAGGAAATCTAGGTGAGAAAGTATGTTTAACATTTGTCAAGTTTCATTGCAGTTCAAACATTAGAAGTATTGCCGCCAGAACAACAAATCATTCGTGGATTCATTTTCTTCACTTTTTTTTTCCTCTGTTCGGGACATAAACCACTGCGATCAGTAATTTGCTATATTGTAGTATATCCCGTATCCTTTGTTTAGTGCATGTCGAGTTACTTCATCACTATTGAAAAATTATGAAGTATTCGGTATTGTTCCAGTTGTCATTGTTTGTTTTGTTGGCAAAGAATCGAGTTTTATTGAAAGTTTCCGCTATTTAAACCCTTTGAGGAGTAAGTCAAAACCGGGTTCATTGCATTCATTCTTCACTTATAATGAAAACCATGAACTGTCTTAGAGAATCCAATAAAAGGCTACAGTTTTTGAACGAATTTGTCTTTTTTTTTTATCAAATCCGATAAAATCTAAATATATATAGTATATGTTATTATATAGAATATATTATAGGTTCTCACTTTTTCAAGACTCCGCTTGAATGATCAGCTTCAACAATGGCTACTTAAAAACAAGCCGCACGCCTTGAAATATGTTTAGAGCTTTTGTGTTTTTAAATCATCTACCGCTCATTTTTTATATTACCTGCTATTAGTTCTGCAGATCATTTTTGATGATTAAAAGTTACACGGAGTTCTCAAAGTGACCAATGAGGAATATTTGCAGAAGTCGCTCCCACTGTATAAAACGCACAAAATCTGTATTATCAGCACACTTCACCAAATTAGCAATAAAATGAAGTAGATTTCGCTTTGTCCTTTTGAACGATAGTGGGCTATCATCAAATGTTTCTTAAAAAGGAATGATAAGGAGTCTAAGTCCATACCGGAGTTCAAGAAGAATTGGGCTGCTCAGTCCAGCAAGTGTTATAAAATCACTGTCCAAAACTTCATGCGAAGAGTTAAATCTAAGCTGTGCCAAGGAGAATACTTCCAATTATTCTTGTTTCAGTTTTGTTTTTGTTTGTAAACCTAAACAAAATGGATTGAAATATGTTGTCAAATTTTATTGGAAAGAAATGATGCGTTTATAACTTATCTTCGATACAGTTTTTTGTTCAGGCCATCAGTAATCTGTAAACTATGAACTGCTTGGAAAGTTTTGATGTTAGCAAACATGTTTTGATCATGTCCAGATGTTATTCATAAGTTATACATAAGAATTATAAATAATCCTTGCTTTATGGTCATTTCAAAATTTGTACTCAGTCGTTCAAATTCTACCGAATACGGTGATCTAAATTTACTAAGTAAGAAAATTCCATAATAGGCAGACTCTCGAGCAATTCTGCATCATTGCTATAATCAACACAAATAAAATGCTAAGTTCTGTGAATATAACGTGTCAATAGCTATGCTGCCATAATATTACTACACAGAAAAAAAAATATCTGAAGTTTCATTGTGATGTAATTATTGATGCCTGTAAAATTATATTTATTCCGCACAAAGAAGCAACTAGAAAAGACTTGATTTTGCAAACAATATTTTAAACATTGTATGCAATGCCTCAGAACTTTAAACGAGTTAGTAAGGAGTGTATCGAATATAAGCTATCCACATACATTTGCATTGTACGCATGTATTTGCGGTGGTTTTTTATGCCCTGAACACTGCATGCTGTGCGTTTGACTGTCAGCTTTCTTTTGTTTACTTGTTTGTGCGGTTCAAATTCTGCGTTTTCAAAATGTCGCGTATTGAAAAGGAAGTGAAGGTTCTGGACACATGGCTAAGTGAGAAGGGTATTACTAAGCGAAAATTGGCGAAGCGGTTTGGAATTCATCATGCGAGTGTTAAAACCACCATTAATAAGTTTGGGGAACACTATTCTTTGGATGAGCTACCAGGAAGAGGCAGAAAACCCGGTTCTTCCAACCCGAAACTGGAGCAGAAAGTGGTATCTCTAATCATGAAGAACAAATCAATGTCAATACGTGATTTGGCCAAAAAAGCAGGACGAGTGTCGGAATGATCCAGCGTATCAAGAGGCGAAACCACCTGAAGACCTACAAGAAGCAGAAAATCTCGAAACAAAGTGCAGAACAGAAGAAACGAGCAGCAACAACGGCCCGGAAATTGTATTCGCGTCTTTTGCAGCGTCCGGATGCATGCGTTTTGATGGACGATGAGACCTATGTAAAGGAGGACTCAAAAACCCTTCCAGGTCCACAATACTTTACGGCCGTCGTTGGGGAGGATGTGAGCGATGCGGACAGGTCGATTCAAGTGGAGAAATTCGGTCGAAAGGTACTGGTATGGCAAGCAATATGTTCCTGTGGTTTGAAGTCAACCATTTTTTACACTACCGGAACTATAAATGCGGAAATCTATCGATCTGAGTGTCTCCAGAAGAGATTGTTGCCTTTATATAAGAAGCATAGTACACCTCCACTGTTTTGGCCGGATTTAGCGTAGGCTCACTATGCCAAAACCACTCTCATTTGGCTTGCGGAAAAGGGTATAGATTTCGTTGAGAAAAATATCAATCCACCAAATTGCCCTCAGCTTCGACCCATCGAACGTTACTGGGCAATCGTGAAGAGGGTCTTCAAGAAGACTGGTAAGGCAGCTGGGAACATGCAGGAGTTCAAAAAAATTTGGGCTCAAGCGTCCAAAAATGCGATGCAACACTTGTCCGGAACTTGATGAAGAGCATTCGATCCCAAGTTCGAAAATTCGTGAAGGAATAACTTAAATTTCTTCCGGTCTTCATTATGTTCAAGTTTAACCTCGTACAATAAAGGATAAATTTTTTGTATGAATAAAATATTGGTTTTCAATATAATTTGAAAGAAAGTTTGTGGATAGCTTATTTTCGATACACTCCTTATGTAAACTTGTATGATTTGTGACGTTTCCTTCGTGTGTATGATATTGAACAGAAATTTACACTACTTTTAAAAAAAAAAAAAAAAAAAAAAAAAAAAAAAAAAAAAAAAAAACCCCGGAAACCCCCCCCCCCTCCTTTTAAAAAATAGGCGGAAC
The DNA here is from genome assembly GCA_024533555.2 of Aedes koreicus. NCBI lineage: Eukaryota > Metazoa > Arthropoda > Insecta > Diptera > Culicidae > Aedes > Aedes koreicus. Next base: position 144,663 of record JAHHFK020005448.1, on the reverse strand, counting down.
TCCCCCCCCGTGGTTGTGTGCTGCACGTATCCTCCGTAATCATCCGACCAGGGAACCCAGGTAAGAACGAGAAGCTATGTTATACGATTCACGAATGGATGCTGGGACGCGGAATGATTTGTGAAAGTTCTTCACACGACGTTGATTCCGGCCAAGGCAAGAGAGGGTCCTGGGTGGAGGTGATGGGAGGAGGACAAATGGATGGAGGTACAAGCACATCATTATATCCTGCGCTGGCACTTGATGATACCGACTGGTCTGGTAAGCCGGTGGTCCTGCGGTATCACATCCCTCCTTAGGAAATCATCGAGTGACATGCGGAATAGAAGAGGGAACAGGACAAAAGTGTACATTCGAATAATGGTTGGATTTCCTTTTCTTCATACATTTCCTACGTATTATCTCCAGCTCGCATGATTCATCCAACTGGTGGTGCGGGACACTCTTTTTTTGTGTTCTTGTTTCTGTTCATTGAAAAATGATACATTTTACCAGCTATCTTACGACATGGGTTTTCAATTGATGCTATACATAAATTAGCAGCATTAGTTTTCTTAGCCTTCTTATATCTTGTTTGCTGGACCACTTAAAGTGCTTTAACGTTACAAGTTTTAAAAGATTTAAAAACAAATTCCCCCTTCCCTACTTCGCGATTGTTCTTCGAAAAAATATTGTTTGAAGCCGATACAAATCAAAAACCTCATAAAAGAATCACGAATTCTCCCAATGTGTAAGATTTCACGGGTCTTTGCCATTCCGCATCGAATTGCTGCAACATGTAATTTTCGCTTTCGCCAGAAGCCGGTTGGCCCGAAATCGATTCGAACGTAATAATTTTCCCAGCCCTCATTAATCTGTTATAAAATAGAACATCGCAGATTGGCTGCACAGATCTTCGTGATTGCGTGTGAGGGACCAAGATTCAGAGTTCATGCCCCCGTCTTCTCTTTCCATCTCGCCTCTCGAGACGGGAAGCGTAAGAATATTTGTACAATCTATCATCAACCCGGCCTAATTTCAAATATTTATTAGCTGCCTGTTTTGTGCTGCTGCTTTGGGCTTGGCTTTGGGCAACTTTTCAATTCATGGGTGATAAACATAAAAACCGAACGCATTTCGGAGAGCAAGTGCTAAAGATATGTGGCCTGGGCGGTAGTTGTAATCCAATTTTCTAAAGAAGCTATTGTGATTTGGAACGCTGCCAATGAAGGGGGGCAAGAAATTTTTTGGTATGATAGATTGATCAGTACCAAATACATTGGTTTGATTATGAGTTTTATTTAATAAGTATTATTTTATTAAATACTTGAAACCCAATATTTATATATTGCAATATTTATATATAACATTTATATTCCTTATATACAGAGTAGGCCTAGATAAGTGACGCATGAAACAAAGACTGTATCTCCTACGAAAAGACAAATAATTTAAATGTTTCTTTGTTATTCTGTTTCTTATATTTTACTGTTTATGTGTACATATTTAAATTTCGATTCTATCGCTTTTGGCTTTAATTATTGCCCTTAATCTCTTCGGAATTCATCCCAGATCTTCTGTATGGTAGTTTTGAATGTTTCAATACCCATTGGTTTGAGATCTCGAAAGTGAACTTCCATGATTCCCCAAGTAGAGTAATCCTGAGGATCAGGCGAAGAAGCTGGCCATAATTCCTTAGGAATGAAGTCTGGCAAATTCTTGGTGCACCATGCTTGGGTAATCTTTGCTCCATGGGACGGCACAGAATCCTGTTGAAACACCCATTTGTGGTTACCGAACATCGTTGAAGTATGCTTCTTCAAATGCTTTCCTCTTTAACGTAGTATGCTGCGTTGATTTTTACACCCTTATCAATGAAAAGCAGTGGAAGACGACCTTCCGCAAAATTCGCTCTCCAAATCAATACCGAAGTTTGATTTTGGAAGCGTTAAACTGCGCGAATTAAAGAAGGGATATCCTGATTACTCGCCGCATAGACCCTGTCATTTTGAGCGTTGAAACTTAGCTGCAATACGAAAATTTTCACATCCGAAAACACAATCATGGAATCACCGTGCCGACGAAGTAATTCGCGACAACATGCATTTTTCTTTTCTTGTACGGCACCAATCTCAAATCTTCTTTGAGAACTGATCTGATAGTTTTCCTTAAGACGTCCATATCCTGAGCCAGTTTATAGAAGAACGACAAGGATTTCGGCGAATTCGCTCACACACCGCCTTTACAAGCCGTTTGGTACGTACACTGCGAGGACCTGGTATTTTTTTTGGATCGATGGTTCCTTTCGTCGTCCATCTTCTCAACGTCCGGGCGATTAATGTGCGGCATATTCCTTCCTTCCGGGTCTTGGCCGGTTGGGACGCTTTCACGCCAAATGCAACTGTAAAAAACCGTTGTCTTTTGAAATCCATATTTTTCTTAGGCACTTCCTGTCGACGGAATCTAGCGAACACTAGTTGGTTTACATATTAATCAGTCCCTCTTTAATATGCTGGCAAGCAAATGGCTCTTGCGATGGCTAGAAGAATACCACACTGAAACAAAATACAGCGTCACTTATTTGGGCCTGCCCTGTATATGCAATATTTAGTTTCTTTTTTGCTGTTTCCTTTTTATTTAATATGAAAGACTGTATCGAAAGCAACCTGGCAACACATTTTTTCTCATAGCATGAAATAAACAACAACAACAAACATTTAAAATGTCTGTATCATTTAATTCAAATCACACTTGCTCTCTTAGTTTAAACAAACAAAATATAAATGAATGAAAGCAACTTTCCAGAATTTTCTGATTTTGGATTTGACTACCCTCATGATGTTATGGATAGTAGTTTTGTCGCATTTTGTGTTCATTTTCTTTTGGTATTGCCGCAGACCAATTCTTTTTGAACTCTTCGATGGTCTTGCACTCCTTACCACTGTTCTTAGAGTTGCGATTTATTATTTGAAACTCGGTATCGATTTTCGCATTTTTTTATGGGACATACTGAGGGTTAATCGCTCCAATAGTTGCGGTGCGTAAGGTCTGTATCCACATTAATCCGGACACCTTGAAATCATTGTAACTTTTGAAATATTGCACGTAGGAATGAAAAATTTCACTGTGGTATAGCTGAGAGTCTATGACGAAAAAGACTATGATTGATGTTTACATTTCATGTTTAGTATTCAAGATGGCGACGAAAGAAAAACAAGTGTGCGAGCGAATTTTGTACGGGCGTACGGCAAATCCTGACTTGTCAATACGGGACCTTGCAAAAACATTGGATTTGCCTAAATCCACTGTTCACGATGTGCTCAAATCATTTTCGGAACGTTTGACGGTGGAGAGGAAACCGAGAAATGACAAAAACATTGGACGCGCTGATCCTGTCATGGACCGAAAGGTGCAGAGGATATTAACGAAAAACCCAAATCTCTCCATTGGAACGGTGGCTCGTAAAATAAGGATGTCGCCTGGTTTTGTCCAAAAATCAAAACAACGTTTGGGACTTAAGTCATATAAAGTAAAAACAGTTCCAAATCGCAACGACAAACAGAACTTGGCAGCAAAATCACGGGCTCGACGTTTGTACTGCGAATATTTGACGAAGTTTTCATGCGTTGTTATGGCCGATGAAACTTATGCCCTGGAGGATTTCAAGCAGCTTCCAGGGCTGGCTTTTTATTCTGCTATGGCCAGAAATACTACAGCTGAGCATTTCAGAACGAAGAAGGCATCGAAATTTCCCAAAAAATACCTTGTGTGGCAAGCAATTTGCACGTGTGACAAAAAGAGTAAATCTTACGTCACTACAGGCACAATCAACAAGGAGATCTATCAGAAAGAGTGTCTGCAGAAGCGATTGCTACCCTTCATCAATAGTCACAAAGAAAAACCTTTGTTCTGGCTGCATTTTGCATCATGCCAATATGCTAAAACTGTGATGGAGTAGTACCAAGCAAATCAAGTGAACATTGTACCAAAAACCTCAAACCCGACAAATTGCCCAGAGCTACGACCAATCGAGAGATATTGGGCTCTGATGAAGCGGAAGCTTTCTGGAAAGAAGCAAGGAATCAAAGACATCAAACACTTCCAGCAAATTTGGACAAAGACGGCTTCTACGATTTCTGAAGAGTCTGTACAAACCCTAATGGACGGAGTTAAGCGCAAAGTTCGAAAATTTTATGCAAATACCGAATAACAATGTTTTGTCTTCAAGAGTTTTTAAAACACATCTCATGAATCTGAAATAAACAACTACGACGGAAATATAATGCGAAATTTATGTTTAATTCATGTTTTGAGGTGTCCGGATTATTGCGGATACAGACCTTAGAAGAGTTAGTCTTCGGATAGTTGTGTCCACCAACTCCGCTAATGTACCGCAACTATTGGGGCGTTTACCCTACGTCTGATCATAACTTTCTGTTTGTGTACATGACGCATTTATATCGGCATTCTTAAAATCTTAAAAAAACACCAAGCTAATCAATCCACGTCACCCCCGAACGAACCACCTGTGAATAATCGGCAGGCCCATATCACGAATGAAAAGATACAAATTATCTAGCAAGTTTCCCTGTCGATATGGCATTTATCACTGCCACTGTGACTATTAGTAGAAGCTCGCGAAGAAATTATGTAAATATTCTCGTCGATCCATTCCGCCTTGGAACAACGACGGTTGGATCGGACGACCGTCGAAAATTATTGCCATCGCCTTTAATTGAGTGCATCAAAGTGATGCGGTGCACTTTTACTTGGGCCGGGTGGCAAGTGGGAGCGAAAATAAACATATCACATGGAATTTGGTTTCGTCTGTTTGTATTATTCCAATGTCTTATTTATCGATGATGCTCGGCGTTGGATGGGAACAGTTTTCTCCATTAAGTTTGTCGTGTTTTGTTTTTCTGGTTTCGGAGGCTTTGTGGTATGATGAATAAAAGGTGAGTCGATAATTATTGCGACACTTTAGATTGATTGGTAAACCGGCTCTAGTTATCGAATTGAAACCAAATCTCTACAGTAGTTCAGTGTAGTATATGTATTTATTTCAGCTTACATACGTCATGAAAATTTTAAGATGAGTTTGAATACAATGCTCGACATTTGCGATTGACGCTCTTCGTCAGAGCCTGTACAGTCGAAAATAGCAAAATTCACTCAAGGCACTCAAGTTTGTCAATCTCACCGTTAGCCTGTGGTCGCAAATAGTTTACTTCGTTTGCCACAAATACATATTACCTGCCAAATCATGTACTTTGAAACGAATTTCGACAGCTTTTTCCATTTGAAATGGTCATCCCAAACTTGTCCAAACCCGTGAAATATTCTTGTTCTGACAACTGCTTGAAATTTGCTTTGATGTATCATCATCAATGACGCAGTAACGGGATTTCGTTAGCTGCTTCGTGTAGAGTTTGAGGGCACACGTTTTGGCAAAACTCTGCTGGCGTTCTGCACCTTGTACGTTTTCAATATGGATCGCCTCTTGGTCTTCTGGACGACACTTAGCGAAACATCAAGCTTAAAAAAAGGTGCGGATTCCGCGGGAAATGAGCAATCAGTGCTCTCTCGTGTTTTTGGGCGTTGCTCCCGGTTTCCGTCCAACTCCTGGCTTGTGGTCCACTGTCTTCTGTTCCTAGAACCATTGGAAGACCTTTGAAATAGTCGAATGATATATTTTCATGAGTTTTTCCAAGGCGCGATGTATCAGCCCAGAATTTTGCATGTGGGTGACCAAAATCTTTTCACGAACGGTTTGCCCTTTTTCTTATATCTCGATTGGAATCTCTTCTGACAACTGTACAACTGAGTGGATGTAAACAATACACCTGAAAGGGAATCTCGGCAGGATTCGGTTAGTTTCGGTCAAGTATGAAAAAAATTACGCAAGTTTGTAAGTGTCGCAATAACTATCGACTCACCCTTTACATGGTCGCTTTCCAAGTTCAAATATTTTTGTTTAATGCAAATATATGATACTGTACTGAGGAATTTCTGGTAAGTAATCGAAAAAAAAAAAACAGTCAAAAAAACCAATTGTGTTAGAATTTTCGGCGTATCAAATAAAACGTCTTTGCTAAGTTTTGCCAGGTTCATTTTATATATGTATATTTTTTTTCTCACTACCTTTTTTATTATTATTATTTCCATCTTTTCAAAATGTAATTACAATATATGCACTTTCCAGTGAGCTTAATTGCTCTGTTACGGAAGTGCGGTGACAGCTATAAACTACTTAGTTGATAATATTTATAATCTATACTCAGCTAGTAGCCCGACTGCACGAGACCTGGACCATGTAGAACCGGAGGAAGTCTGAGGTGGTGAAGACGATGGTGTTGTCGAAGATATGAATGCTGAAACCGTTGAAATTGCTTGATTAGGGGCGTACTTTCTCTGGCGTCGGCCAGACATATACTTGTTCGTTTTACCTTACAGTATAGTTGACCTCGCTACCAGAGTAGCCCGAGTGTACGAAACCTGGACCAAGAATAACCGAAGGAGTGCAGATTTGCCGAAGATCATCTGATGGCATGGATACGGGATCATGGAGCAAGGTGGAGATCATGGATAGTATAGTTGGCCTCGCTACCATAGTTGCCCAACCGCACGAGACCTGGACCATGTTGAACCGGCGGAAGTCTGAGTAGCCCAAATTTCGAGACTTTTTGTTTCCTTTGGTTTGGAAGCGTTTGGTGTGCGCCTGGAAGCTTCAACTACACCCCTGTCGTCTTAAGCGCTCGTGTGAGGATGTTTTTATGAGACGATGACGGAAACGTACATCAGACTTAAGGCTGAAGCTGGTAGGATTGGGCTTGTGATTAATGCGTTAAACACAAAATACATGAAGGGAAGGGGCTCACGAGAAGACAATGTTAGCCTCCTAGCACGAGTTCAGATCGACGGTGATGACATCGAGGCAGTAGACGAATTTGTGTATCTGGGCTCATTGGTGACCGCCGATAACGACACCATAAGAGAAATACAAAGGCACATTATGGCTGGCAATCGTGCCTACTTTGGACTCCGAAGGACGCTAAGATCGAACAAAGTTCGCCGAACCACAAAGTTGACCATCTACAAGACATTAATTCAGTGGTGCTCAGGTAGATGCTTGCAGCGGGCCAAAATTAAATTTTGCGCCAATGCCACGGGCCGCAATGAGTTATTTTTAATGGCTTAAAATAATTAATAAAAAACAGCTTATTTTGAGGACACGTAGGTACTAGTAGATGTACCTGAAATGTACAGCAATGCTGTTTCTTCCAAAATAAAAAAAAATTACAAACAACAAAATGTAGATTTATATCACATTCAATTTATTTGAAAATCAATAAAAAAAACTTTTCGCATTTTAATACATAATTCACTTACACTTTTCTTGAGCAAGCTTATCGAGATCAGCCTTCATGCTAGAGGTCGAAATACGCAATGAATTGTCCAAATGTTCATCACTTATCTTATTTCTTGCTTTTGACTTTACTTGCTTCATCACGGAAAACAGTTGTTCACAAATGTATGTGGATCCAAACAAAGAAGCTACGAAAAGAGCATGATTTCGCACTTTGGGAAGCGCTCTTCCGGAACAAATTTGGCATAGAACTCCAACAAATCATGTCGATCAAATTTTTCTCGCAGTTCCGTGTCGCACTGTAACTCAATTAGTTCCATTTGGATATTAACTGGGGCTTGTTCAGCATCAACACTGAATGGAGCAAAAAAAAAAGTTTTAGAATTTTGTCATGCGCTTTGAAATCTCCAAATCTACGAGAAAAATCATTTGTCATTGTTTGGAGTGCGTCAACGTATTTTTTAGTCAACGTCACATTGCATTTTCCGAGAGTAGGGAAATGGGCAAAATTTAGAATTTTCATCTGTTTCTCCCACAACACGAGTTTGTTTTCAAATGTACTGATTCGATTAAACATGCTGTGCACCAATTTGCCTTTACCCTGGAGACTTAAATTCATATCGTTCAGGTGCGTTGTAATGTCAGTCAGGAAAGCCAGATCTGTCACCCACTCCGCATTATCGAAAAACTTCACTGATTAACCTTTGCTCTCCATGAATTCGACGATTTCTTTCCGAAGATCAAATACGCGTCGCAGCACCTTTCCCCTGCTCAGCCAACGTACCTCAGTATAATATGGTACGTCACCATATTCTGCATCCGTGTCTACTAGAAGAGCCTGAAATTCTCGATGGTTCAATGCGTGCGATCGGATGAAATTAACTATTTTGATGACATCTTTCATGACATCTTTGAATTCCACGCTTTTGGCGCAGAGGTTCTCCTGGTGCACGATGCAATGGTACTGGGAGAATTGCTCTGACACTTCTGGTAATTTTCGAAGATGGGCAATTGCACCTTCATGTTTTCCTATGAATAAACATTTTTTTTTTCAGTAATAAAATGATTAAGCACAGAGAACAGACAAACAAGCTCAAACATAATTCATAAATAAATAAATAAATTTAAACATACATAAATGTATGAAGAAAAATACCTAAAATTTAACACCATCCTTGGTACTAAATTTTCCAAGGCCGTAAATCTGATAAAGCTGAATATTTTGCATCAATTTGTATGCAACCCTTCAAGTAAGAAGTAAATAAACTTACGGCCTGATGCCAGCACCAAATACATCAAATGTCCATAATAAATGTGATAATGCCAGTACTGTCAAAAGGCGACGTTCAAAATAGCACAACATTTTAGGCAAGAATTTTAAGGAGCTTGCACGTCTTTACACTGCGGTATAAGCTTGAATAATTTAAATAAGATGGAAAACAAAATACATACCACACATAGCGGGAGCTCCATCGGTAACAACTCCGGACATTTTCTTCAGCGGTAGATCAAACTTTTCTAGAACAGCGCACAGAGCATTAAAGATATCAATGCCCTTCGTCGTTCCTTTCATGGGGAAAAGGCTTGCCAATTCCTCAGTCACCTCAAATTTCTTAGATATGCCGCGGATAAAAACTGCCAATTGAGCTGTGTCAGATACATCCGTGCTCTCATCCAGCGCCACTGAATAAAATTCAAAGCTGGCAACTTTTTCCTTCAAACTCAACACAAGATTTTCAACAATGTTTTCAACCCGCCTGGTGATGGTCGCCCGCGACAAACTCACTTGCGCAAAGATGCGACTTTTTTCGGGACAAATCATTTGAACCACAGCTTCCATACATTCCTTAACAAACTCGCCATCAGAAAATGGCTTCGAATGGGAAGCGAGTTTTTCTGCGATAATGAAACTTGCCTTTGTGCACAACTCGTTTTCTTGCTTTGTTCTCACAAAAAAGTTTTGCTGACTACTCAAATTTCCCCTGAACTCAGCACATTTTTCAGCCCGCGCCACACCGACATATTTATCCATTTTTGACGCATGTTTCGACTCGTAGTGACGCTTCACATTAAATTCCTTCATAACTGCAACAGCTTCGTTGCAAATCATACACACGGGTTTTTGATTAATGCACGTAAAGAAAAACATTTCAGACCACTTCTCCTCGAAAACACGTCCTTCATCAGCCACTTTCCGTTTTTTGCTAGTGCTGGCTTCCATTTTCACTGAATAATTGCTCGAAACTTCTCAGAACTACGCACGCGACTACAGAACGGAACCAATTGACAACAGACACTGAATGGTGAAAGTGAATGAACCTGTGGTTGCGGGAGCGAAAATATGACTGCATTCTCTCTTTCTTTCTATCCCGCCTTTTTGGTCATTCATCATCTGTGTAACAAGCACGGTAAAAATTGTTCACATAAAACTATGAGAATCACAATTATTTCACAGTAAGAAATGCAACTCAAATCGAACAGCAAATAGCTACATATTCAATGAAGTTCTCATATTTCTCAAATGCTATCGCGGGCCGCATTTGCCGCCTCGGCGGGCCGCAGGATTAGCACCACTGCTATAAACATTGAATCTAATCAAGTAATTATTATTTCATAAATAAACTAAATTCAAATATCACAATATATTGTTATATTATTCCTAGCGCTTCGCATGGAGATGAGGAATTATCTGCTTCTGACAAACTTCATCAAAGATCGTTACTTCCGCGCATGGAAGAATACAAAAACAACAATCAATGTGAAATAAAATGGGAATTTTTGCTCAGTGTGCAAAAACATTGTTTACTTTGGCAACACACCTGAAAAATCGAAAAAAAGTGAGACATTTCGAACGGATCGGGTCAGCTTATTAACTCGTAGATTAATTCTGCACAAATGATTTTCCGAAAAGTTGTCGTATCGAAAAAAGGCAAAAAACGTGAAGTGCACTACATCTACAGTGTTCAAGATTGTTAAGAAGGTTGGAGAAACGTTCTCTCTTGAACACCATCGGGGCATCAGACCAGAAAAAGGAGCTTGCAGCTGAAATCGCTGGGAGCTTGCAGCTGAAATTCTGGGTCCTCCCTTAGCTCAGTCGGTAAAGGCGCAGCTACAAAGCAACACCATGCTGGAGGTGGCTGGGTTCGATTCCCGGTCTGGTCTAGGAATTTTTCGTTAAGGACAATTTCTCGAATCCCTAGGCATAGGGTATGATTGTACTTGCCACACAATCATACTAATGCAAAAATGGTACTTGGCATTGAAAGCTCTCGGAAAATCTCGTAGAACGCATTTACTGAGGGTTTGTTGAAAGCCCTAGCCCCAGCAGCGGAAGTAGCTTTCGCTTTCCGCACTACTTAGTCTGGGTTTCTCCTCAGAAGTATCTTCTTCCAGCCATTGTAAGTTTATGGTTGAAGCCATACTTGAACAGGCATCCCGCATTCGACGGAACGTTTTGCTGCGGTCATCCTTTCATCTGTCCAGGTTTGCCTTTTTGTTTTTCTGTCATAAACTCGAGGTGTCTGGAAAGATAGAATGGGACAACAACAGCATGGAAAAACATACTTTCGTTAATTACTATTGACTTATAAGTTAAATGAGTATCCTTTCACTCCGGGTCGTATAAATCATCACTTTTACATAGCGTTAATAGATGAAGCTCAAAATTTACAACACTAGCAGAAAGGTCACGGATGGTATGTTTTTGTTTATTATATTCAAAATTTGAAAGCTTCATGGAATGTTGCTCAAATAGCTTCAAGGATAAGGGGAATGTAACCTTTTACATTATTTGTCTAAATAAATGGTTAAACTCCACTTTCCCCCCCCCCCCCCCCCCCCCCCCCCCCCTTTCCTCCCTTCTTCATCTTTAAAAAAAAAAAAGGAATTTTTTTTTATTTTCAAAAAATTTTTTTTTAAACACAAAAACTATTTCCCCCCCCCCCAAAAAAACCCCCCCCTCATACAATACACTTATGCCAGCGTTTTATTCCAATCCGCAAAGCAGGCCATATAGGGGAGAACTGTACAAAATGCACTGGTGAGGTAGAACGACCCACTCAATAAATGTGCTCAATTCTTCAAAACTATAGTTTTAATAGAATGATACTTTATCAATGTATACATAAAACAGCATAACTCATAACTCATAATTTTGTAGTACAATAAGGCACTAAATACACTAACACATGATCAAAATTGAATAAATCTTCATGACTGTACTTCACATGTAAATAATAGTGTTCTTAAAATAAGCTTTTACCATGCGTTTACATCCACGGTTAGTAATAAATTCACTTCACATGTATCGCTGACAATAAAAACTTCAAGATAGTATCAAAACTTCACTATAATTCTACATATTTTCAGAATATTTAGACAAAACAATGCAAGACAAAATCTGGGACAGAATGCACCGTGGCGTTATATACGTCTACACGCTTAGAAAAAAGTACCCAGTGGAGCAGTTGAGTGTAGGAAACCAACTTTGGGTATAATCATGTTAATCTACCGCTGAGTATAAATAATTTACTTATGGTAAAATTCTACCCAAACGTATGTAATTTGAACCCAATGGTAGGTAAACATAATTATACCCAAAGTTGGCTTCCCACACTTAAATGCTCTAGTGGGTACTTTTTTTAAGCGTGTATATAATGAGGAGTTGGCAACGTATCGCAACGTATTGCTATCTTTATTCCATACCCATTGGTTGCTTGAGCTAAAAAGATGTGGCGAGATGTTGCAACCTCCTCACTTTACAACTCTGAGTAACTTATTATAGCCGTGTGTTTACCTTTTACAAGCGGTGCATGCTATCCCAATATTGTGGTGCATCATATACCAGTGCTGTGGTGCGTCTTACCCCAATTTTGGGGTGCATATTGAGCAATGAAACAGGCGTTTTACCCCGGTGTCGACTTGGTATCAAATTGGAAAAGGTTTAAAAAATCACGAAAAATCATCGTTTTGAATTTAAATTACATTTGATCTACAATTAAAACATAGTAATGCGCCATACCCAATAACTTGTTGTTAAATTTCAGCTTCCATTCACTAGTAATTCACGATGTTGCTTAAACGGTGCGTTTTGTACCATCCTCCCCTACTCCAACTCAACCGACCCAAAAAAAAAAAAAACCACATCAACCTATTTTTCCCCCCTCAAATTTCTCATTTTATCTCTAAGATAATTAATTTGGTAACAATTTAAACCAGTTATGCAAAAAAAAAAACGAACTGATTTCATCTACAGATATAAATTTCTTCAAAAGTATCCATTTGCTTCACAGCGACATAATCGTGAAAAGCTTTGATGTTAACCACAAAAATTCGCAAGTATTCCCAGCGATCAGGAAATTCTGTTGCAATTCAGATCACAGAATCCAGTAAAAGGACATTATCAAAAGACAAGCCAATATCCGATCCTGCCCGTTACAGAGCCAATGCAGTTCCAACACTAATGGAGCCGCCAGCTTAGTTTAGGGCTGGCCAAGAATATCTCACCAGAGATGTCAAGATTGTTTCCAAACCGAAAAAATCGTGGACCGGCATTAGTCAAACTTTTACTTCAACGCTTTCCACTTGTACCACTTATAAACATTTTTTTTTGACATGGCTGACTCACCGAAGGTTTTCTGCACCATCCATCCACCATCAACGTTTCAGCAGCAGAAATATCGTTCCGCAAACAAAATTTAATGGCACTTCTTTGGTCAACAAATTCAGACATTGTAAAAATCGCCGAAAGCACTTTTGGTCGTTTACAAAACACAAGCGTAAATAAACTAATTATGGAGGGAATGTAATGAAATGCCAAATATATGTCACTAACAAGCCTACCAACGTAAAAAAAAATAATTTTGGACAATATCTCAAACGCGCAATTTTTAAATGAAAAAGTTACCTTATTTTTTTAACACAGTAGTAGGCCAGTATCGACTTAAAAAGTAAAGAGGTTACGGAATTTTGTTCAATATTATCAAGCGGAATTTTGACAACTGATCTGCATGGAACGAAATGTCACCTTCACTTACGGAATAATCGAGCGTAATATTTTTCCGGAAGTACAAGTGACAGCTCCCATTAGTTTGCGTGGAAACCTTACAAATTCCAACTTTATTTTTCGTTCTTTTCAGGTAAATACTGCTGCAGAATTTTTTTTATCGATTCTCTAGTTTACCGTTTCAGTAAACGGAGTTAGGGATAGAAAAAGAAATTTCTTTCGAACACGATTCCGACCTTATTTTGCCTTTCATTTCGCTCCTTTGTTATGATAAGTGACGTGAGCGCACGTTAAATTTATTTTGCTTATTGCTGGTTGCAGTTGTGATTGGACTCTAGAAGTGATTTTTGCGAATTAAAAAGTGTGATAAAAGTGTACGTTTACGTCAAATTGTTTTGTTGTCTTCGGTGCACTTATCTTTTATGCTGAAAGGTATAAGTTCACTGAAGACAGGAAACGATTTGACGTAAACGTGCACTTTTATCACACTTTTTCTGTTTTTGTCGGAGTTCAATATTAACTGCAATACTACTATCAGAAACATACTCAGTAGTGCAGTGCACGTTTAGTTTAACCAACGATTCTTCTTTGATTTAACTAACTTATTCGATACCAAATACAGTGCACAACATATTGCGGTTACTTTCCGGATATGGTTTATGCTTGATGTTCCGGGATTCCTTCAATCAGCGAAATGAACTCATAAATTCACCTTATGATGTACACTCAGTAGCAAAAAAAAGCCGAGCAAAATTTTGCTTCCAAAAAACGCCATGTTCAACCTTCTTTAACTTTGTTCCATCAATTATTTTGGTTGAAAATTTGACAACACTACAACCAATGTATAGACCTTATGTGGCCAAAATTTCATGTTGATTAGGTTTGATTAGGTTATATTAGGTTTGCAGCCATTAATCTGAACGCATGCTTTAAAATAAACCCTTAAATGGAAAACTTTTTTTTTGGTAAACAACCCTCCAGTACTACACACAGAGCTAGCGTACAAGCTGCAAACAAACGCTCTGTTCATTTAATCAAAGCAGCGACTAATGCGCTTACCTTCTATGTACAATGCATATGCATGAGTCTAACGTGCATGCAGTTTTGTCAACCCCCTAAACTTTATGCATTTTAGTAACCAACAATTGCACACATATTGAGCCTCCCCACTCTCCCTTTTATTTTTGGGCTGATGCACTTCCACTGAACCGCTCTGAACTGTATAACTTGATTTCCACCACTTTGTATTCATATATGATGGCACCCCGACCAGTAGGTATGGAATTGCACTGAATTGGCGTGTAACTTTTCCACTATTTTACGCTGTGGGAATATCGATACTTACCAGTCAGGAGCGGAGAAAAGCGCGCCGACGCCGGTGAGAACCCCATTTTAGTTCTCCCGTTAAGGTTGCATTGGCGATGGCGCTGGTGGTGGAATGGTTCGTGTGATGTGGCGATCGTGAGAATGGTTGCATTTTCACCGCTTGCTGCATTTGTGCAACAGTTCAATTGTTTGACGTAGAGTCACGAACGTATTTCATGCAATAATGCCATTTGAATGGCCTAGGAAGGTATTCCAAGGATCAATTTTAGAATGATGTGTTTTAAAGTGGACAGCTTACCAGCCTTCATCACTCAAAACGTACGTTAAGAACACGACTGCTTTGGAGAACTCAGATGCAGTGCACTCTTAGTTCAGCTCGGTTTTTTATCCGTTTTTTTTTTGCGGAAATCCGCACAACCGAGCACACGCAATTTAAATGGATTGTAGATCTAGAAACTCACTTTTACTTACAATAAGCCCCGCATGTAAAAATTAACGATATCATTTGGATAAGAGTACTTAAACACAGGCACGTATTTAACATTATTTTAGAATTGTTTATTTTTTAAATATATTTAAAATCAAATTGATCTCACCAATTGGCTTCCATAATAACACTAGCTTGTTCAGTCGTAAAAAAAAAATCAATCCCCTTTCATGCACGTGTGAAGGAATCGATGCAATTTATAAATAAAATAAACGTTGCAAAACCACCCGTTAAATATGCAATCAGCGTTACGACGCACAGTGACTCCATTACATACAAAAGGCGGAAAAAAGTCTAAAAATGGAATTTACATAGCTAAGTTATGTATTTCTAAGTAATTTTGTGCCGCTGATTTCAAATATGTTATCTAAATTGTCGTATTAGGCCACACTTTCAAGATATGGCCATTTTATGGCCTTCTGGAGTATCCGGAACATCCGATAAAATTGTGAATTCATTTGTCTTGTCCTAAAGAAATACGATTCTTTTCAAAATCATGTGTACATAAAATGTAAGAAGCAAAGCGATGTGGAGAACAATGTACGGTTCTAAGTGGCCGTGTCATGGTCTTCCGGAAGTTCCGGAACATTCGTTAAATTTGATAATTCAACAATTCGAAACCAAAAAGATAAAGTGGTCCAAAAAACGAAATTTTAGAAAATATATAATGCTCAAAGAATTATAACTTTTGAACCATTGAACCGATTTTCAGTTTTTTATGAGGAAAGTATATGAAAAATAATGAGTTATTGTTTTAAAAATTAGCATGAATATAAAAAAAATCTTTGAAATAAATAAGGAAAGCACCCATTTTTATTATTTTAGTGTCGATTTTCATGTTCATTTCAAATAAGGAAATTCAGACGATATAACGTTAAGTCATTATAATGATTGTAATGATTTATTCCAACATGTGTGTTCACTCTTTTTACACGCAAAAAAAACTGCAGTAGATACTAACATCTCGAGGGTTAAATTAAGCGCAAACACCAACAATTTTCACCTGACTATAAATGCGTTTGATTTTACCATGCCTTCGATTAGATCAACCATGGTGCGGTTGATAACAATATGAGGTCTGTCAAATATACCATAAATGTAAAAGATTTTACCATAAACGAAGTAAATTTGACTGAAATTTCATGGTAGTTTTAAAGATAAGCATCGTCAGGTAAAATGGTAGTTTTTACTGCATGATTTTTTTCTGTGTACCCTTTTTACAAAAGAAGGGTATACAGATCGCTTGGAAAATCGAATTTTGATTCGGGGCCCGCCGACCGAGTGATATATAACATTCGACTCAGCTAGTCAGGATTGGATTTTTTGGGTTTCAATTATCAACTTATCAAATAAACAATAACAAAACTTCAACCACGTGGTTTCTACGACGCAGCAAACATGATAAAATAAGTTTAACGTATGAGATGACAACAATAACTGAAATTTATTACTTTGAAAGTGCGAAGTGGCAGTGCATATTTCCAAGGAGCCAGGATGCAGGATCGTTTCCCTTTAAGAATCCCGGGCATTGCATCAGCAATCGGTTTTCTAAGCAATCTATATTTTTCCTTTATAAAAATGTACTCTAGAACGAAAGTGATGCACAACTCTTCAGATATTCCGGACGATCCGGAAGACCTTGCAGTAACCAGTTGAACTCAAAAATTTGTTAATACAGTGAATTCGTTCTCACATTGCATGTACATTTATTTGAAAATAAACACTTAAACTTATCGTGAGATCTGACCATTTTAACACTTTCCTAGGAGTACTAGGGATAAGAACCCGGATGTGGTTATTATGGTCCTGGAAACTTAATATCATCCCCATTGCAGTTATTTTTGAGTCACATGATGGGTTTCGATCCAAAACTGATTGTGGTCACATTGCCGGGAGTAGCCGGAACATCAAACCGGATGAGGCCAATGTAGTTCTTGACTTTTGATATCATGACCATTGGACTTATTTTTGAATTCGCATGTAAGTTGAGGTGCCGCATGATGGGTTTTGATCTTAGGCCCAAATTGGTCGCTTCTCCAGGGGTATTTCCGAAACCAGTGAACCGATTCAAATAATTTAAAAGCGATGTATTGGACTATAGTACCTTTCATTTGGTGGTTGCACTTCATTCAAATCGGTTAACAATTTCTTTATACACATACACCACACACACACACACACACACACATCACACACACACACACACACACACACACACACTTACACACACAACATCCAATCTCATACAATTTGGAAAAACAAATTTCGCGCGCGCGCGCGAAAAATATTTATTGCGAAATGAATTTTTCGACTTTTTTCCGCCTTGGACTGTGCGACGGGCGACGGGCGACGGCGAATGTGTACCTGTGACCATGTCCAAGCCTTGCATGCGTGTATGTATGTTGGCTTCGTTCGGGGCTTCTGAAAAGCAAATGGCTGTTTTCTTCATTGTGCTGGTCTACTTTTTATTTTAAACATTTATTCACTACCAAAAATCAAAATCCTCCGATATGGGGCGCCTCTTAAACGAACTACAAAACTGGTTTTATTATTTTTTCACGTAAAACGGCAATAATAACCATCAAATCACTCGCTACAAAGCGGACTCTTCCTGTATTTTCTGATACAAAACCTCCGCAATTCGATCGGAAATGTACAGATCATTTTCACACTCATGAGCAAAACCCGTTTAGGAGCACTTTGGTACACTTCCAACATCAAATTTCCCTCGAAAAATCGATAATTTATCAATTTTCTAAAAATTCCAACTATGATGGAGCAAAAAAAAGTGGCTTCTTCACTCAAAAACATAGCCTACTCATCTTCAAACTAGGCCTTTATATGTCTCCCAAAATTTGAACTCATTTTTTTTCTAAGCTGACTGCACGCAATGTTTAATCGATTCAGTACGGATTTTTTCTACACCGTATTCCAATATTTCAATATGTCTGCAACGGTGTTAAGATTTTCCTTGTAGCTTTTACAGCAAAGAAGTACGATCAAAACACTCTAAACCTCCTTGTCGATCGAATACAGCATCAAGATCTGAACTCAAGGACAGTTTTGTATGTATGGTAGCCACCATCCCTTCATGCCCTTGGCTTGGATGCAGCTCCACTTAATAGCAAGATCAAATTGAGCCACCGATCTGAATTCACAATATCGCTGTATGAAGGGCCAAAAACGGAGGGGTGGACCCGTAAGCAGAGACACTCACGCGAAATCCACGGGAAATTAAGAATCTCCTTCCAACGATACGATCCAACAATTCGAATAACCCAATTCGCAATACTTATTAAGCTTTCTACAGGATGGCTTGTTAAGAAGGGCGCGTCACTCTCACTGAAACTGTTGGAGTAGAATTCGCAGGATCGCAATCGAATCGGTAGGATAAAGAAAATGATAATGCTCGTTCCCTCCTAGACTCAGGCAGTCAATCAAACCATCGTCCAATTTCAGCTTGAATGATACCCTGATGCTCCTTCCCAACCCAGTATTTATTATATATAATGTACATAATATGTCATAATATGCAATAAATGTAGTATGTAATAGAGCAATGAAATATACTATAATATTTAATTAAAATATGCCATGGTTGGAATTCGTCATCCTGTAATTTAAATATGGTTATAAATAAAATAATATGATGAAATAGTTAAAATTGTAATAATAGGCATATGATAATCATATGCAGCTTGGTGCATCTTTACAGTGGCAATCAGTGGCAGATGAATATAACTCTGGAATGTGAAGGTCTTATTGCAACTAAATAAAATATAAACCATTTAATTATACATGAATCAAAAAAATATGTCTTTATTCATGACATATAGATATACATAATCAGCATACAATGAAATAAAATATCTGTACAATGAAATAAAATATCTGTACATACTATCTGGAATCAATTTCCTTGTAAACTTGAAGCAAATGAAATTTAATTATTATTATTAATCTTTTAGTAAATATTTTCAATATGATATACTAATATATCTAATGATGATATGATGAAAACAATACGATGTTGTAATAGTATACACATAAAAATTAAATGCACCTATTTGTCTTTTCTGCTGTGATGTTAGATGATTGAAACTCTGAAATGGCGAAAATTTCCAAAGTGATATAATGAAGGAAAGTTGATCACCGGGCAGCCAAGCAGAATAGCAAAGAAAATTTAAGCAAACAATTAGCCGAAATAACTTTCATATGATTATGATTACTGCCCAAAAACGGAAGCTTAATAAATCCACAAAAAAGAAAAAAAAAACAGAGAGAAAAAGAAAAATGAAATTTGAATTCTCCGATAACTCTTGCTTTCTACTGGGCCCATAAATAATTCTTTATATCTGTGCAATAGAAAATGAGAGATCATAAACAATTTTAGTTTTTGAATTATTAAACTTTTCTTGAAATTTTATTAAGTAGAATTTGTCGTATGATTCTAAACAAAAACGTCAAAAACCATCCTATCTTTTCAAATACATATCGTGGGTTAGGTCGGCTAAAACTTACGACGATGCATAAATGCGAACCTGAAAATAGCTTTAAAAATATTGTGAAGGGATGTTATAATATAAAATGATAGTAACAATTATATTTGTACTGTCTGCATGTCTGTAGACTGATGTCCAGCTGCAATTGTAGACGTACTTGCATTATCATTGCCACGAAGGAAACAAAAAAATTAAAATTATTAAACAACACTTGGGAATTCCATAGATGAGGATTCGAACCCTCAACTTCATGACAACAACCGCTTGAACGACGGGCGACGCCGCTAACCACTTGACCACGAAGATGATGTGATCTGAACTCAAGGACAGTTTTGATGATTTAATATTTCTTTTAGTTAAAAGAATTATGTTTGAATAAGTTTGCAGAGCAAAGTTTCTCTGTAACTCTAAAGGCCCAATTTTGCCAGCAAATTTTAATCTTGGGTCATATATGACCCATCCGTATTAAATCGGTAAAAGGCGGCTGTTATTCATACATAAAGTATCTAAAATGTTAATCCACATTCATAAGGTCTGTATCCACATTAATCCGGACACCTTCAAATCAATGTAACTTTTGAAATATTGCACGTAGGAATGCAAAATTTCACTGTGGTATAGCTGAGAGTCTATGATGAAAAAGACTATGATTGATGTTTACATTTCATGTTTAGTATTCAAGATGGCGACGAAAGAAAAACAAGTGCCCGAGCGAATTCTGTACGGGCGTACGGCAAATCCTGACTTGTCAATACGGGACCTTGCAAAAGCATTGGATTTGCCTAAATCCACTGTTCACGATGTGCTCAAATCATTTTCGGAACGTTTGACGGTGGAGAGGAACCGAGAAGTGACAAAAACATTGGACGCGCTGATCCTGTCATGGACCGAAATGTGAAAAGGATGTTAACGAAAAACCCAAATCTCTCCATTCGAACGGTGGCTCGTAAAATAGGAATGTCGCCTGGTTTTGTCCAAAAATCAAACAACGTTTGGGACTTAAGTCGTATAAAGTAAAAACAGTTCCAAATCGCAACGACAAACAGAACTTGGCAGCAAAATCACGGGCTCGACATTTGTACTGCGAATATATGACGAAGTTTTCATGCGTTGTTATGGACGATGAAACTAATGTCCTGGAGGATTTCAAGCAGCTTCCAGGGCTGGCTTTTTATTCTGCTATGGCCAGAAATGCTACAGCTGAGTCACTACAGGCACAATCAACAAGGAGATCTATCAGAAAGAGTGTCTGCAGAAGCGATTGCTACCCTTCATCAAAAGTCACAAAGAAAAACCTTTGTTCTGGCCCGATTTGGCATCATGCCACTATGCCACTGTGATGGAGTGGTACCAAGCAAATCAAGTGAACATTGTACCAAAAACCTCAAACCCGCCGAATTGCCCAGAGCTACGATCAATCGAGAGATATTGGGCTCTGATTAAGCGGAAGCTATCTGGAAAGAAGCAAGGAATCAAAGACATCAAACACTTCCAGCAAATTTGGACAAAGACGGCTTCTACGATTTCTGAAGAGTCTGTGCAAACCCTAATGGACGGAGTTAAGCGCAAAGTTCGAAAATTTTATGCAAATCCGAATAACTATGTTTTGTCTTCACGAATTGTTAAAACACATCCCATGAATCTGAAATAAACAACTACGACGGAAATATAATGCAAAATTTATGTTTAATTCATGTTTTGAGGTGTCCGGATTATTGCGGTTACAGACATTAGCTTTGGACCTCTAATTGTATCATCTATATAGTTTGCAATAGATCATCGTTAAATTTATTTTTTAAATTAACTGGAAGATGCCTTTCAAAATTTTTGAAAAATATTAGATTGAGGTATTACAAATCTAGAAACGACTTTGATTGTCTCTTTCTCTAAGAAAAATATTGGTGCACAAATAGTGTTTCTATTTTATTGTTGTAGAAATTAAAAAACTTCTGAAACCTACTTTGTATTCGATTTTTTTTTCTTTTAGATGGTCTTCGGTGTAGAAATTTACTATTTTTGCTGTGATGGTTACAGAGTTCGTCATTACCATTGGAGTCGGCACACAGAATTTGTTACTTTGCCGCAACAACTGAAACCTCATTTTAAATAGACGCCAATGATCTGAAATATGAAAAACATTACAAATAACGCTTGCATTTAAAAAATTAGCCAAAGTTCACCGATTTTTTTTACGATTATACTGCCACCTGATGGTTGGTCTACGGGAGAATCTATTCATATAAAAATGAATTTCTGTCTGTCTGTCTGTCTGTCTGTCTGACCCTTATAGACTCGGAAACTACTGAATCGATCGGCGTGAAAATTTGTATGCAGGGGTTTTAGCGGACGGAGAAGGTTCTTGTGATGGTTTGGGACTCCTCTGCATATGTAACTCGAGAAATAATCAAGCAAATGGAACCAAGTTTGGCATGTTGGTAATTTTGGAGGCAAGAAATGTTTCTATGGTATTTTTAGACCCCTCCTTTTTCTGGAAGGGAAGGCTTTCAAACAAGTGAAACAGAAATTTCTGCATAACTCGAGAATCCACCTCCAAAGAATGCAGAATATAGCTAGGAAAATACTCTTTAAAAAAGCTAAATAAAATCATTGTCATTGGGGTGGAAAAACGTAGAAACAAACAATTTGCAAAAGATCTTTCAAGATTACCTAATTACTCTAAGCCTTTCTGGCGTTTAACGAAAGTACTTAAAATTAAGCCTCAGCAAATCCCGCCCTTAAGGGTATCAAATGAAGTTTTTATAACAGCCATCGAAAAGTCCAATTCTGTGAATTGTAAAAAATGTCCATGGGTTTGCTGTCTGGTCGTTCAAAACGAACGGCATGAATGGCTGCTGCTGCTTGCATCAACCTGAGCTGGCGATTGCTACGTTTTAGGAAGAATATTGACGACGGAAAATCTGAGCAGAAATAAAGTGACAATATTTTAGAGGAAAATACCAAAACCGTGCCAAAGTGAATTTTGATTCAGTGTGCAGGCTTAGTTTGTAAATTAATCGGAGCAAGAAGAGTGTATTAGACGCAGATATCATGTTACTACCGGAAGATTTCCGACACGTCGGCGACGGCCGGCTTGATGTAGAAGAGTGCCGACTGCAGCAGCTGCGGATCCAGCGGGACTTGGCCGAGATCTAGGACATCGAGGAGAGCTGGTTTGCAAATCAACTAATCGTTATCGTTAACCAAAACCAACCCTGCTGCTAACCTTTTCCCAACTATCCAACATTGATTTCTCGTGGAAGTGCAGAGGATTTCTCGGCTTCCTCCAAAGCGAGTATCATGTCAACACATTCCTTCCCATTCCCTGCTTGACCAGCATTCGGACACGGCCGGCGCCGGTATTGCTAAATAATGGGTCACCAGTTTTTACACATTGAAGAAGTATGTTCGTCCCAAACATCATCTGTTGGTTCTTTGTGTAAATACAGCTGATCTGGCAATAACGGAATTGCATCCGTGGGCGGTCAATCATGCTCATGCTCATGCTCATGCTCAGCCATTGAAAAGTCCAATTCTAGCGTTTCATAATTTGGGTCGAGATATTGTCACTCCGATGGAAGCATCGGTTTTCGAGAGCGTCTTCCAACAGGCTAATACGCCTAGCGAGCTACCAGATGACCAAAAAATCACGATGGACGAGCTGGTGAATACCATCAAGGCCACCAAGAACATGAAGGCACCAGGATTTGACGGCCTCTTCAACATCATCCTGAAGAATTTGAGACCAAAAGTGCACTCTCTTGGTGAACGTTTTCAATCTTTGCCTGGAGCTTGGATATTTCCCAACTGCCTGGAAGCGGTCCAAGGTTGTACCGATACTCAAACCGGGGAAGCACCAAACTAACCCGTCAAGCTATCGTCCGATCAGTTTGCTCTCTTCGCTCAGCAAGCTGTTTGAGAAACTTATTTACACCAGAATCCTTGATCACTCTGAGGCGAACGACATTCTTATCAAGGAACAATTTGGATTCCGGCGAGGACACTCGACGGTGGATCAACTCAAACGGGTCACAAACTTGGTTAACTAGGCCAAGTTGGTATCGAAGACAACAGTCATGGCGTTTTTGGACATCGAGAAGGCGTTTGATAACACCTGGCACGACGGCTTAGTGCACAAGCTTCTCCAATTACATTTTCCCAACTACCTGGTGAAGATGATCTCAGACTACCTCGACGGTAGAACGTCTCAAGTATGTGTAAGCAACGCACTTTCCGATCCGTATGCGGTACCCGCCGGTGTCCCCCAAGATAGCATTTTAGGACCCATTATGTACAATCTGTATACATCTGACATTCCGACTCTTCCACAAGATGGAACACTATCGCTATTTGCTGACGATTCTGCGATCAGCTATAAAGGGCGAGTCATGCGAACCCTCGTATCAAAGCTTCAGACCGGACTGAATGCCTACACCAAATATCTCACCGACTGGAAGATATGTTTGAATGCGACCAAAACGCGAACAATTGTGTTTCCACACCGCAACACCGACCGGCTCAAACCCGCATCGAAGATCAAGATCCTGAACGCAGAAATTGAGTGGTCCTCTGAGATTCGCTTCCTTGGCTTGATTCTCGACAGCAAGCTTCTTTTTCGCTCACATGTGAATGACCGAGTTACCAAGGGCACCGTGATGCCGAAACGATTTTATCCAATCATTAACCGTCGGTCAAAAGCGTCCACCGTTAACAAGCTGGCTGTGTACAGGCAGATTGTTGCGCCTATGCTGAAGTATGGGTCTCCAGTATGGAAGGGATGCGCTCAAACCAGGGACCTGGTAACCCTATCCTATTTACTAGCGTTTGACAGGCCTTATTTGAATAAGGTCCGTCTGACGTTTGTTACTACGGGTAGGAACGCCAGCATTGTTAATAAACAATGCATCTTTTGACGTTTGGTTGTTAGAGATGTTGGCTACGGGAAAATCGCTGTCCGCCAGGTCCCTGGCTTAAACACATCGGAAGAAGCTCCAGGCTCTGCAGAACATGTTCCTGAAGATAATTCTCAATCTGCCACCGCGCACAAGGACAGCCGAGGTCCATCGGCTGGCAAATCTTGACCTAATAAATAACAGACTGGCTCCACTTTTCAGTCGACATTAAACTAGGACTCTCATCTCTGAGTATGAACAAATTAGGAATCTTTACCCATACTTTTGTATATAGTAGGATAAGTTAGGCTTAAGGTGATTAAATAGTAAGCAAATTTAAATAGAACAAACTGGTCTCTTTGTTAAATGGTAAAAACCAAATCTGAAAATTAGCTAATGGCTTCTCAAATATTAAATCAGAGACTGAATAACGTTAAGTGGATCACTTACATTGTAAAATAGTGGCTCACAACCTAAAAATTGAAATAAAATGGAATTTAATGTCAAACAAATGGTGACCACTGCACAGTAGCGCACTCCCCGCCTCTTACATTGGATCAGAAAACAGTTTAGTCTCCCGCATTTGTATTACGGTTCCGGTTATGGTTGGTTATTTTCGAATTTCGTTTTCTTTTCTTTTTAATGTCATACTTTGGTCCTTTATTCAACGTGTTTCTGGTCACTATTTGTGATTTGTAGATTCTTCGAGGTATTTAGCTATCGGTTACTCTTACCGAGATTCTCGAGATTCTCCTACTAACTCAAACATTTTCTTCTGGCCATTTTGCTGAACCGATGTATCCGATATAACGTAACTTAAATTTGCACCAGTATTTATGGCACACAAATAACTTGCTTTCCCGAACATGACAGTTCCACAAGATAAAAACAAGATAGGTAGGCGGCATTACGGCTGTATGGTGGTGTGCGTATAAACGAATTTCCTTCTTCCTTTTACGAGATTATGTATTTTGTTTTTCATTGGTCTCAATGACATCACATTCAAACCATGATATAAAAAGCGATACATCTGATTAGCCATCACACATAATAGTATTGAATTGTTTTCGATCTACTGATTTATTATTTTATACAATAATGACGCTCTGCGTTTAAGCGAATATCCCACACTGTTTACGTTCGTAGTCATATTCTTAACACCCTTCAAGATAGCAGCTTATGGCATCTCAATTTGCTCGTCGGAATATTTATCAATTGTAATTGATGCACCGTTATCCGCCTATAAAAGTGCATTGTTGTTTTTTTCCTCTCCCAGACATGTTTTATAAACCATATGAAATATTCAAACGTACTTCTTCAATTACACGCCAATTGACACAGCGAGACATCCGTTCTTCTGTGTTTACTCACCATCGCACGTTCCAGAGACGCATTCGTCGCCGGCAATTTTATGTGTGTACATATATAGGACCAGGAGTTACCTAAACACCCGCCCCACATCTGCATGGTTCATGTTACTTGTTACTCCTCGTCTGCTTGTTGTTATTTTGATTCCTTCCAACTAACACAGCGGATATTAGCACTGAAAGCTAGCAGCGAGATCCCCGAGGGATGGTTCACATATCAAAACAACTTTCAGCAGTGCTGCTTCAGTAGATATGTGCATAATTTAACTCTGCATGCATACACAGGAAAATTGCATCAAGTGTACTTTATTGACTGCCAGCGCTCAATGAAGATTTACGGGTTACCTCTTCTTCATACGTCAACCATGAAATACAGCTTCCACACAGATCCCGATTCCAATTTCGCAGACACAGGCGGCAAAGCGATGTGTTTTCCTCTCGATTGCTCCACGTTGCGAATGCACTCCTTCCAGGTATGTAGTTTGTCTTCTGGGAAATGTTATCCTATTCCAGGGATGGGATTAACTGCAAAATCAATCTGAAAATCTGTTTATACTTGTTGACAGACTTACAAAGAAGCGGTTTTTTTTAATCGTTTATTGCTGTTTTTGTCACAGGCATACCAAGTATGCGAGATTTACGGGTGCACATGATATACTCTTCATAAGGATATCGAAAATTGATGATTGCAACTATTTAATCGAAACTCTTTTCGAAACTTTGTCTTCTAAAAGCAGCAGCATGACTTCGTTTTCGATAAACGCTCGCCTTTGGAATAAGGATAAGCTTAATTGACAGTAAAATACATTGATCCTTCGGGACGCCCTCATTAAATTCTTCTAATATTCCAAACTAGATACTATACACAGTAAACTTCTCAAGTCTAAATCCCTCAATCCGACGCAATGAAGCTGTTTGATGGCTTCAGCAGACAAAGGGGGCGTATCGCATGTCGTGTTCAGTTTGAGTATACACACATTTATTTTTCAATTTCTGTGCCCACAGCCGAAAAGCACTCTTATCGAGATTTCCAATTAAGATTAATATTTACGATTGGGTTCACGCAGTGTTGATTAAGAGAATATGAGTCTAAGCAAGAATGGCTATTGCGAATGGCCCAACGGACTTCTAAGCGGTAGCACAGCACACCAACCATCGGGGAGGCAGTGTGTGAGGCAATTTAATTAAAGACGGACCCTGGTCCGCATTTCCGAGCACATCTCCTTGAGATAGGAACTTCTTCTCTCTTTGTGTGAAAATGCCGCACGGGCCGGTCCGAATAAGACAACTGAAGATGTACTTTACGACGGAAGTTCACATATTGGGACGATTCCTTTGTTCTCCGGGCCGTAGGATTACGAGAGCGATTAATTAATCCAGCAGTTCCGCTGTGGGAGTAGTGGATTGCGGATGGGCAACTAATTTACTCCACGGCAGCGGCGACGCTGACAGTTAACATATTTAGTGTGACAGTTTGGCAAATAAGTGTAACCATCTACTGGGCGTGAAATGTGTGTGCCGGCATGAGTAATTACATCGATCGCGTGTCGGACTTGATGACAGTTGTTAGTAATTCAGATTATGGAATTCATTTGCATATTTCTAATTGATAGTAGGAATGACGGTAAAATCACGCAGACACGATTATATTGTTGAGTGATCGGAATGAGATTTTAAACAATGTTTATTTAGCGCCAGACAAATTGAGCGGTCATATTCAAATGTTATTTTTTCAATTTAGGTTGAAGGTTCATAAAGCATAACGAGGAAATAATTTAAAATTGAAAAGACAAATAGAGTAGACAGTTTGCCCAATGAAGTATAATTCCTCATTCAGATATTGTACCTTTGTTGATGGCGATCTGAAAATATAATGCAGTACTTTCCAGTTTACCTCCGTGTTCGATACTTTTGTCAAAAAAATTGCGGGGAGGACCTCGGCGTAGTTGTTATCATCCATACCTCTCACGCCAATGTCCCCAATTTGAATCTCACCTCCGGCAAGCTACGAAAGTACCCAAAGAAGTGTTTGGGTGACTACGCCAGCCAGTCCGAATCTGGAAATCTCGATAAGGGTCATCGAGGGCTGAGGGAATCACTTTCTTTTAATAATTACTTTATATACAGGGTGTCCGAATATTATCCGTACAACAAAATGGTATTAAAACTATTTTTTATTGTTAGATTAAAAAATCAATATGTATTGTCTGTTATAGCAATATGTTTGGAAATAACAAGTTTTATTTGTTCATTTCAAAATAGCCGCCTCGTGCACGCCTTCAAACGTTTCGGGAAGTTATCCACGATGGCCGCGAGTGCTTCGACAGATATTTGTTCCCAAACCTTTAAAACAGACGATTTTAGATGTTCTAGTGATTTATGTGGTGTACTGCAGGCTCTTGACTCCAAGATGGACCATACCGAATAATCCATCGGATTTAAATCCGGTGAGTTAGAAGGCCATTCATTTTTCGTTAAAATGCTTGGGAAAATGCGTTCGCAAAGACTAATAGTCTTTTTGCTCCATGAGCCGGCGCCTAGTCTTGTTGAAAAATCCATTCATTTTTGCCGAAATGCTGCGATGCCCAAGAAGCTACTGTGTCTGTAAGTAGCTTCTGATATACCGCTTGATTCACTTTCACCCCCTTGTCGATGAAGATCAAAGTGGTTTTGCCGGAAAGAGTTATTCCAGCCCAAACCTAGCAGCAGCGGGATGATGACTCCTTGAATTTTTTTTTTTTTTTTTTTTTTTTTTTTTTTTTTTTTTTTTTTTTTTTTTTAACTCTTTATTTGTTCCAAATTTATTCATATTTACATTTCATGTTAATCTAGGTGCTCCAGCTACTACCGTAACGTATCAACCTTAATTGTTAAAATATGTACCTAATTTTGTTTACATTGTTCATGCCTTAGCAGTTCAGTATTTTAAACAGGTTTTTTTACTCCTTGAAATACTTCCACGATTTTTGGGAGCAGCTGCTTGATTGTGAAAACTTTTTCATCGGTGAACAGCACTGACCGATAGAGGCCCTCGGATACGCAATTCAGGAGATTCTTAACGACTGTTCCAGAAAGTATAAGCACACCATATTTTAACAGTCACTTTGAATATAATGAAATATTTCAACATGTTTTGGATGCGTCCTTTTTTTTTAGACGGGATGGAAAATCTGCAAACAGACTCCTGAAGAACTCAGGGTGTGAGGATGAGGGCCCCAACTCCTCGACCCATTAAAAACCCACCCGTGCCTCGAGCCCCGGCCCTCCCCGGAACCACCTTTCGGTATTACTTCAGGGAGGGGGCTAGTGTGCTTTACGCACCCACTATGTCTAATTACATAGGTCTTTAGTAGTTAGCTTCGCCGACCTGACGCTGATTCGATCGAGATGCTCCTGGATCCAAGCAGGGTTCGGGACGTCTGGTGGTCTGTCCAGATCGTCCGCAATTTCCCTACCCGACCACTTACGGTACCTGCCGAACCTCACGTCGTATGGTCCCTCCTCCGATAGAGAAAGCCAGGGCCAAGACTGAGATTGGAACGTCTGGGAGTGCGGCATTACCCCAGATCGTCTCTGTTCCCCATGTCACGACTGCTTACGGCTTCCTGCCAGATCCCGCGCCGTATGGCGCTTCCTCCGTTGTAGTTCGTTTAGACGTTAAAGGGAGCTAAACGTTTCCAGGGTGCACCGGGGGAGGCGAACTACTTCCACACCCCGCGTCCTTTTGTTTGCACATTTCTGAATGACATAGCATCAAAAAAGTGCTCAGTTTTGTGTTACCTATCAAAATGCGCGGTCTTACTCCGGAACAACGAAAAAGTATCGTGCACAAATGGTGCACTGCGAGCGGACTCTTCTTGAGAAAATTGACCAAGGAAGAGGGTGTAAGCGTCGGAACGGTACGATTTGCGTTTCGAAAATATAGAGAACAGTGTACGTTTGAAGATGCGCCGAAGAGTGGTCGGAAATCCGGTCCTGTTAGTCCGGATATCGATAAAAAGATCAGGGTTGCCTACAAGCGAAAACCAGCGACTTCCGTTCGGGATGTTGCGAAAAAACTAGGGATTTCGTCGAGAAACGTCATGCGTGCCAAAGAAAGACTTGGGCTAAAACATACCGGAAGCAGAAAAAATCCAAAAAGAACCCAAAACAGGCCGCGTCCGTGAAACCACGGGCCCGCAAACTCTACAATTCGTTATTGTGTAGACATTCTGGGTGTATAATAATGGACGATGAAACGTATGTGAAACTAGATTACAAAACGCTTCCTAGACCACAATTCTATACTGTAAGCGAAGACAAAGATATCCCCAAAACTGATAAGGCATTTTTTACCGAAAAATTCGGTAAGAAGGTTATGGTTTGGCAGGCAATATGCGAGTGTGGTAAAACATCTAGTCCGTACATCACAACGGAGACGATGAACACTCAGAAATACGTTAAGGAATGTCTCCAGAAGCGATTATTGCCGATGATCAGGCAGCACGAAGGTCAAGTAGTGTTTTGGCCTGATTTGGCGTCATTTCATTACGCAAAGGACACTTTAGAATGGTACAAAAGTCAAAATGTATGTTTCGTGCCGAAAGACATGAATCAGCCGAACTGCCCGGAGGCACGGCCAATCGAGACTTTTTGGACTTTAACCAAAGCAAAGCTTCGAAAATTCATAAAACCAGCGGACGACATCCAAAAATTTAAAAAAGATTGGCCAAAAGTGGTCAAAATGGTGGGAAGTACCACTGTGCAGAAGCTAATGGGTCATGT
Source organism: Aedes koreicus (assembly GCA_024533555.2). Taxonomy (NCBI): domain Eukaryota; kingdom Metazoa; phylum Arthropoda; class Insecta; order Diptera; family Culicidae; genus Aedes; species Aedes koreicus. Next base: position 113,979 of record JAHHFK020005448.1, on the reverse strand, counting down.
TCGAGAAAAAGTTAGGAGTCTTGGCTATGATTAAATATTTTGATTAAACGAGAGTAAAATATCATATAAAACACAAATACAAATATGATTTGCCAAATAAAATTATTAAAACTAAAAAACATATGACTTTTTTTTGTTATTTTGAAAAAGTGCTTATACTTTCTGGAACAGTCTTTAGCTTTTCTCAACCCGTTTGCTTTCATGGTGTCATTCAAGTACTGATGATTGCACAGTTTATATGACTAAAGCTTCAAATCCCCGTAAACTATGGCTCCAACGGAAGGTTTAGGAATTTTCAGTGATCTCGCCAACTTTCGGATGGAAATCTAAGAATTTCGCTTGATTCGTCGCCGGATAATCTCGCGCATTTGTGGAGTCCGAACGGTGCGCTTTTTCCTATCCCTACGCGGTCATCTAGCGTTCCAAACTATTGGTATCGCGTTATTGCGTCACTCACTGTAGATTTTGCCATATTCAGGGTCTTTGCAATCACTGAAACAGTTTTTCCTTTTCGAAAAAGTTCAATTACACCTGCGCGCAACTCATTCGGCCTTATTTTGAATGAATTAGAAATCACAACTGTTACTGCGTATAAAGACAATGGTTCAAGATGTAAAACCATGTAGGTATGTTTAGTTTAATCCGCTTGGTTGTGTTGAGGCATGTCGACAAAGTCTGTACGGATAATTTGCAGACACCGTTGTGACGGATGAGGTGTTTCGGGTCATATTGACCCGGATTTCAAATTCACATTGTGGAAAATTTATATGACCAAATTTAATACTTATTAGAGTTCCAATTTTTAGTTTCTGGTGAGTACTTCTCTTTTTGGCCCAATTGGCCACAAGGAATCTCTGCCGGAAGAGGGCATGTTTTGCCACGATCCGTGAGGCGACGACAGATACAAATTTTCCTCGGAACATGCTTTTCAAAGGCTCAAACTTCATGATATTTCATGAATATTAAAATTCTAGCCTTGAAATGGACCAATGACAGTTGCCTTTATTTAAATACGCACTAGGATTGGATGATCTTGGATTGATCTTTACGAGATCGATCCTTTTGATGTCGAGTTTTGATTTTTTAAATTAATCCTATGACCCTAAGAAAAATCGAAAAGATCATCTTTTGTTTTGATCATAAACCACGTAGACTCATTTTTGAAAATCTCAGACCCCCCTCCCCCCCTCGAAGACTTTTCTCCATAAATTTTTTTGAAATTTTGTATGGAGCGTAGACCCCCTCCCCCCAGAAAAGTCGACGTGGTTTATGAATAGCCCCTAATCAGTTTGCACGCTTTTTTCAAAACATCTACAAGAAACACAAACGATATTATTGACCTTAACTATTTTGCATATCTACCTGAACATGAAAATGACGTATGATTTGAAAATATCACTGTTCAAGAAATTTTAATGGCGCCAAATAGTCTTGATGCTGGAAAAGGATCTGGTTGCTGGAAAAGGATGGAATATCTCCAGTACTACTGAAAGAACTTGCAACTTCTTTTATAAAACCATTGTTTTGGCTCTTTAATTTATCACTTACATCTGGAGACTTCCCACTATTCTGGAAAAAATCATTTTTAATACCAATATTTGAATCTGGCAAACGACCAGACATTAAAAATTATAGAGGAATCGCACTCATTCCTAAAATGTTTGATGTGATTGTTAATCAAAAAAATTTCAACCAGGTAAAAAATGGGATTTCAAATAATCAACAGGTAGATCAACATCTACTAAAGGTTGTACGGTATCAAATTGCACCACTTTTAAATGGCTGTAACTTTTTACCCGTTGGGTATTTTCTATTGAAATTTTGGGTGGAATTAGTTCATTGTGTATTTGTTTACGCATTGTTATTTTCACTAGCAGATGTGCAATCGTTGCGTAGATGGAGTCGGAAGAACAACAGCGGTGCAAAGAAATTTTGCACACGTACCTCGAAAATCCGGATCTTTCTCATCGTGCCATCAGCAGGAAGCTGGGAATGGTACATTCTACGGTGTCTCGTGTTTTAAATCGGACGTTTGACCATCGATCGGAAAGAAAAAAGTGGCAAAAATGGATCTCCGTATAGTGTTAAGGATCACAAGCGGGTAGCTCAAGCTTTCAAGAGGAATCCCAACAGTTCAGTTCGAGATGCGGCGAAGAAACAGAATCTAACCAAAACTTTCGTGCAAGATGCGAAAAACGTGAAGGACTACACACGTACAAAGTCCAAAATGCGCCTAATCGCGATGAACGGCGGAATACGGTAGGTAAAACACGTGCACGGAAGCTCTACACCCAGATGTTGACGAAACCACATTGCCTCGTTATGGATGATGAGACGTATGTAAAAGCAGACTTCCGGCAGCTTCCGGGGCTCCAGTTTTTCACTGCTAAATTCGATGTCCCTGAGGACGTTAGAAAGCAGAAGATGTCAAAGTTTGCCAAAAAATATATGATTTGGCAAACTATTTGCTCGTGTGGAAAGCGGAGCACCCCATTCGTGACAACTGGAACGGTCAATGGGCAGGTGTACCTAAAGGAATGCCTCCAAAAGCGTCTACATCCTCTTCTGAGGTCACACGATGGTCCTACGATTTTCTGGCCGTGTTTAGCCTCGTGCCATTACTCGAAAGAGGTTTTGGAGTGGTACAAGGCTAAGGAGGTCAATTTCGTGCCGAAGCATCTCAACCCCCCGAACGTACCGGAACTGCGGCCAATTGAAAAGTATTTGGCCATCATGAAACAGGCACTTTGGAAGCATCCTAAGGAAGTGAAATCGGAGGAAGATATGAAGAAAAAATGAATTGCCACGCAAAAAAAAGTTGGCCCAAATGTTGTACAGGACCTTATGAGTAGTGCAAAGAAGAAGGTTCGTGCATTTGGATATGGAATTGAAATTGAATAAAACAAACATGGGAAAATATTCATAACATGTTTTATTTTACTCCCTGAAAGTTTGAAGATGATTGGTTGAACGGGCGAATTTTGCCGAATATTTGTGTGTGTCGCAATTTGATTCCGTACACCCTTTAACCAGATGGAAACCTCCACCTTCTTCACCACATCGTGGATCGAAAGGTTCAGTCGACGCTTGAACAGATTCAACACTTTCCTTGCCTTCAATGGATTAACTGTCTTCGGTTTTCTGCCACTGCCTGACCGCTGCTGGGTCGTCTGTGAATGATGGAATTCCAGGTGTTTTCCGATCATTTCGTAGGAAAAAGAGGTCGCAAGTGTTGCATAGGATTGGGTGTGTAGGGTTAAGTCCAGGGTGCAGGCATTTAGCCGAAGAAAGGAGGTTGATAAACCAGCTTTGCAAAAACATAGTTAATATGTGTTTATTTATTCTCTGTGTGTGTGTGTCCAATCTAACACCCATTGGCCGGCAATGGTATAGATCATTGCACGGAATGTATTAACCTCACTTTTTTGATAGTTCAGGGAGCTTGTTTACAAGGTGTTAGAATTTGAACAGCTCAAACGAAATTTTTCATTGGATTTTTCCGTATTCTTTATGATTAGATTCAGGAAATGATGTAAAAATAAGCTCTGGTGACTGTTTTTCGGCAATTTCACTTCAATCGTAATAAATTTAGAGCACAAAATTGCAAACCGATCTTACCGAAAATATTCTAAGTCCACGTAAACAAGTTCCCTGAGCTGTCAAAACTGCATTGATGACGCTATCGTGCAATGATCTATTATAGAAGAAATCTGTTTACAACAATCCTACAAGTGACCATTGGAAGCAGCTTTAATCCGGGAGCTAGAAAGTGATAGCTCTACTGCAGATCCAGCAACCCATTTCAGAATGTCTGGAGAGTCACGCCCATTCCGAGGTTACTTTCACATACAATAAGCCCCACATGTAAACATTACCGATATTATTTGGATAAGGGCACTGCAACACACTTCCAGATTTGGAAACGTAAAATTTCCAAACCAGGCACGTATTTAGTATTATTTGAAAATAGAGTTATTTTTGTATAGTTATGATCAGATACATCTCACCCATGGCCACCTCGTTAATGACACTAGCTTGTTCATTCGAAAAAATAACAAATTTTCGACGTTGATTCGTAATTAATGTCATACACTCGTGACAAAATAAGCGCAATAATTAACGTTGCTAAGCCGCTCGTTAGATATGCAACCTGCATAACAAAACTCTGTACACCGCGTGGTGAATGCATCTGAAATTATGTGCCAGCCTATCACGCTCGCATGCGCGTTTTCTTCGTTTGTTGCTTTACATTGCACTAGTCTTCTTTTTTTCACTCCACACTCTGCCAACAATCAAAATCCCCACTATGAGGCGACTCTATATCGAGCTTCAAAACTGCTAATAATCATCGATTCACTCGCGAAAAAGCGAAAAATCACTCTAATTTAATAATTTATGTCCGAGCTGATGTAACTCTTCTTCCGGGTGTGGGGCAAAGCACAAAAAAACAAAAAAAAAACGGGGAACATTTCGGGAGGGAATCGATTGTGTTCACTACGTCTTACACAAAACACGCGGAGATTTTATGATTTCACGGTTAGTTTAAGTTAAATTACGAATTATTGTTCGATTTTTTTTTTCGCGAAAACGACGCAGCAAAAACAAAACACGTCAGTTTCAAAGCACGGCTTGCTACGATCCCTCATATGTGTTTATTTATTCTCTCAGAGTTTCAAAAATATTCGACTGAATATCCGAACAAAAATGAATTTTTGGTGTTCATTTTTGTCAGTTGGATTTCTTTTCCGAGCTCAATCTTTATCTACCTTGACACTGAACGTGTGATTGCAACACTCAAAGATTATATCATTCAATTTGCATAAATGTTCTTAGGTGAATTAAATAGTCTAATAGGTAGTCAAAACGAAGTGCTGCAAAAGGACAAACTAGCAAAACATTTTTTCTCATAGCGTGAAAAAAACTACAATAGATGATTAAAAATAACTGTAGCATTTAATTTGAGTCTTGCTCTCTAAGTTTAAACAATAAAATTAATGAAAGCAAATTTATTTCCAGAATTTTCTGCTTTTGGATTTGACTCCACTGATGAGGCTTTGAGCTGTAGTTTTGTTGCATTTTCTGGAAGCCACAGACCTTTTCTTTTTGAATTCTTCCATGGTCTTGCAATCCTTACCTCTCTTCTTGACGTTGCGCTCGACTATAGCCCAGTAGCTTTCAATTAAACGAAGCTGTGGACAATTGAGAGGATTGATGTGTTTCTCAAAAAAAAACTACTCTATTTGCTTGCATCCATACAAGCTTGCTGTCAAGACCAAAATAAAGGAGGAACCTTGAGCTGTTTGTAAAACGTAAGCATCCTTTTCTGCAAACACTCAGTGAGCTTCGGCATTGATCGTACCTTTAGTGTAGAAAATCGATGACTTGGAGCCGCAGGAACAAATTGTCTGCCATACGAAACCCTTCAGGTCCAATTTGTTCACCTCGAACGACTTTTTGGAGATGCTCACATCTTTTCCGATAACCTCGATGTAAAACTTCGGTCCTGGAAGCGATCTGGTGTCCTCTTTCACATGTGTTTCACCGATCAAAATGTAGGCTGACGGTCGTTGCAAAAGTCGGCTGTATACTTTTCTGACAATGGTTTTCGCCCTGGATTTTTGCTCAGGACTTTGTTTTCTATTTTCTGCTTCTTTTAAGTCTTCAGGTTGTTGTGCTTCTTGAATCTGTTCCGTTGGATGAGGTTTAAAACCTTTAAAAAATTGGATATTCAATTCAATTATGGGTCAGCTGGACCTGGTTTTCCTCCTCTTCTTGGCAGCTCATCGAACGAGTAGTGAGCCTCAAACTTTTTGATGATAGATTTTGCGCTTTCGTGATGAATTCCGAAACGTTTCACTATTTTGTTCATCGAGACACCCTTCTCATGAAGCCACGTGTGCACCACTTGAATTTAAGCACTTTTTTTTCGATTCGCAGCATCTCGAACACGATCACTGTTTACCGACAGTTCAAGAGCTGATCAATTGTTGACAGATGATCGCGTCGAATGTAGGTAGGCTCAGACCGATAGTCTTCGGTGGACCCCATAGTGGAAGCGATTGCGACGCGACGCGATGCGACGCGATCCTAATCGAATCGATAATCGACGCGATTTGATACCCATAGTGAACGCGATTAGAAACACTTTTCACGGAGGAAAATGAACCGAAAATTATCTCAATATCATTTCCATTCGCTTCGATAGATCCATCTTCCGCGATAATGCACACGAATTATGAAAATTTTGGACAATAAGTCGAAGCGGTTTGGTTTCGATAAAAAAAAAATCTAAAAAAGAAGAAGAAGATATATGATCGCGCGACACCGAGCGACAAACCAGTGCACGCCATGTTCGATCGCAGGAAATCGCTAATCGCGTCGAGTCGCGTCGCGTCCACTATGGTGTGTTAACTATGTTTTCGCTTTGTTTAAATGTACAGAGGTTGGTCGCGCGACATCGCGCGATCTGTCAAACTTCGCATCGCGTAGCGATCGCTTCAACCCTGGGGGCGCCCTTACGCGTGTATGCGTCAGAGCATATTAAGCGTTGCCTGTTTATTTTCGACATAATCCTTACACAGAAAAGAAATATGAATATGATTAAATGACTCTGCTTCTCAAAAGTGTTATATGAAGTAACACTCTATGCAACTGATTATTAAGTGAAACAAATATGCCATTATTCTAGACTACTGCATGGTGAAAAATAATCTACATAGTTTGAAAGAATCATGTTGTTTTCTGCATTATGTAATGCATATGCATGGAATGTTAGATTTGTTATAAATTCAAGGGATATTTCATTTAAGTTTAGGCCAGAGATCAGGTCTGTTGAATGAAAAATGGTATATTTTATTCGTCTGTTAAAAGTCATCATTTTTTTTCTGTGTATTGTGATGCACAGTTGCAAGATTGTTACGTTACCGCTTCAAGATCGCTAGGAACCTGCCATGATAATACGTGACGTGAAGCCCTGGATATCAACAGTTCAGTCACGATAATCTCATTGATCATAAATATCGTAAAGTGTTGAGTCTCTATGATTTCTTCAGCTCTTACCTAGCTAGGCCGTACGTGACATGTGATTATACAGTGTAAACGTTAATAAAATGCACCATTACTCTGCAGAAGATAATCTAGCGTCATCAACGTCATGCATGATGAGTGTGATGTTTGACCGTAACAATTTCAGCATCACAATCCCGTAGCCATTCGAGCGTTGTTTAGGAAAACGTTTATGGCCCAAGTCGCGTGCGCTCACACCTTGTTTACTGAATGGCGATCCGCTCTGTAGGGATGTTCGATGAAACTCGTTATTAGGTCACTACTAGTTCTATTATACAGTGCCATTCCAAAATCGACAACAAAGTATGAACACCTCTGTCATGAATGTATATCTTTATTACAATCAGGAAATCCTGACTCTGCCAGACAAAAAGGCATCTCTACTTCTCTGACCATACACCAACACGGAAAAGACCTCCCATGCTGTGTGCTAATAATCTACTGAAATTACCGCCCGTGATTCCACTGGGTGCAGGACGTCGTTTCAGTCAAATTGGTGTACCGCAGTTTTATGATGTTGTGCCTCCACAACTAGTTCCCCTGATCCATGTCGCAGCTGCTGCAGCATCCCGACATCATCCCCCATCCGTCATCTGTGACTACATACTACGACCGAAATGTCAGTGTGTTTAGATCACGCACAAACTAACCCAACCTTCCCAGCCCACCCAGTAACCTACCACCCGTGCGGGGTGTCATTTCGTGTGTACGAAGATGACTCCAGCAGCGATTTGTATACATTCTATCGCTCGCAACAGCGCGATTTCAATCGTGCGAAGAGCTTCATTCAGAAATAAAAATTCCCCGTAGGTATAATACCTATAATGGTGAGTGAGCATCAAAACATACACAATTTTAACGGCACGGATGGTCATTAAACCGGTAGTCATCAACCGCAAAGTCGGTAAACAAAACCGAAAATTTGATAGTCAGAACGTCGAGTAGGGGCTGAGGAAGGATGCTGACGTTAAGATTTACAGCCGGGTGGATTCAACTGGGTGCAGAGCAGTGTACAGTGGTCAAGTGAATCAATAAGGTAGTTAGCCAGTTGCTGCACATCACATGTATGAGTTTTTAGAGTATTTTTTTTTCTAAAAATCCTTTACAAATCCAATTTTTTGTGAAATTTCTGAACAAAGTAGGGGAAATGTTGGCTTCGGTAAAGTTGACTATTCTCGGCAACCGATTATCGGCTTTAATATATTTATTCCATCAAAGCCCTAGACTGAGTATATTCATGTGGTGACATGAATATTTAGCTTGAATTTGATTACCCTTCAGATAGTAAGCCATTCCATTGAACCATATTTTTGTGACCCTGAATGTGGTTATATCTTTAGGTAGAAACAACCAACCTGTCGGTATGTGTCAAAAAAAATCGTAGGCTTCAGACAACAAAACGGATTTTTAGTAACAACTAGTTTTTTAGTTTGGATGACAACAAACAACTTTGTTTCTTCACACGGGACTATTTTTTCTCCGTGTATGCTTCTGATATAACCTCCTCTGCAGATACTCAGATCGATAGATTTCCGCATTGATCTGGTAGTGTAAAAAATGGTAGACTTCATACCGCAGGTACATATCTAGGGACTTTTTTCATTAGGGCGAATCTAACATTGAGAGACTCTCTTAGTCTACTTTCTCTTTCTTTTATATTTCAATCATCATTCTATTATTTAGTTTTTCATTCTATTATTTAGCCAGCACTGTTGTGTTTCGATCTGTACTAAAGAATCCCACAAAAGATTTATAATGGCGCTGTAATAAATTAAATAAAGCGAGACAGGAGAGAATTTCTCACTGTTTGATTCGCCCTATTGAAAAAAGTTCCTCGATATTGCCATACGAGCACTATTCGACCAAACTTCTCCACTTAAATCGACCTGTCTGCATCGCTTAGGCCGCTGAGTTTCATGTTTGTTGCAAACTGCTATTCAGTTTTAAAATTTGGAACTGTCAAAAATAAAACTAGAATACGTTAATCGCAATGCGATGTTTCAAAAATATTGTTTGCTCATAAATTCGCGTTTACAAAAATCACTTGCAAAACAAACCAAAAAACACAAATTTGACAATCATCAGTCATAACAACTGGCATAACTACAAAGAAATTAAATTTAAAACAATGTTGCATTCGTGTTTCAAATCGCGGTGAAAATAGAACAGAGCTGTCGATCAGTTGTAATTCAGTTGCAAAAATTTGCTCGAAAGGTGGAACTGCAATATAACGCTTGCATTAAAAAAATGGACAAAAATTGCCGATTTTTCATGGGTTTACCTTCACCCGCACTGATGAAACTACCCATGCAACATCAATCATAGGAACTCTAAATTGGAACGTCTGCGTAAAACGTCTCGTAGATTGTTTAATAAAGCGAAAAGAACCTCAGATTGGACCCCCTATAGGAGTGCACTTACTGAGTACAATAGAGAAATAAGAAAATCCAAACGAAGATCCTGGGTTCTACCGTGTGAAAACATAAGCAATAGTCCGGAAGTCGCAAGACTTCAGAGGGCTCTTGCAAAGGATCACACGATTGAACTTGGGCATCTGAAAAATGAGGATGGAGTTTTTACAAAAACTCCTAGTGAAACGTTAAAGTTGATTATGGAAACACATTTTCCTGGATCAGTTTTGTGTGTAGATCCAATCAGAGATGGATCACTTGAAGATGGAAGAAGTTCTACAAGGGCATCTCAAATGTCTGTTAGAAAAAAAATCGCCGCAAATGACTTGGCTGATAAAATCTTTAAGAAAGCCAGGGTAGAAAATGCGTTGAAATCTTTTCAGCCTTACAAATCTGCAGGAATGGACGGGATATTTCCAGCATTACTTCAAAACGGCGAAGCAGTGTTGATCTCGCCATTAATTGAGATTTTTAAGGCAAGTTTAAGACTCAACCATATTCCAACTTCATGGACACAAGTAACAGTTATCTTCATACCTAAAGTAGGAAAGCGAGACAAGGCGCATCCTAAATCATACAGACCCATTAGTCTTTCATCAGTCCTATTAAAGACTATGGAAAAAGTGTTGAATGATTATATCAATTCAAATAACATGAACAAGCATCCACTATCTGAGTTCCAGTTTGCTTACCAGTCTGGTAAGTCAACAGTTACGGCACTGCATAGTGTGGTTTCAAAGGTAGAAAAAGCTCTATCGGTAAAAGAAATAGCACTTTGTTCTTTCTTAGATATTGAAGGAGCTTTCGACAACGCTTCCTATTCGTCTATGGCTCGTGCCATGAAGAAAAGGAACTTTGACATGAACATAATTAACTGGGTTCATACCATGCTAGCAAAAAGAGAAATCACTTCAGAGCTGGGTATACACAACACACAAAAGAATACCCCAAGGAGGAATCCTCTCCCCACTAATGTGGTCCTTAGTTGTAGACGATCTTCTAAGAAGCTTAGAGGAAAAAGGTTTCGAGGTTGTAGGTTTTGCAGACGATATAGTCATTATAGTGAGGGGAAAATTTGACAACATCATTTCAGAAAGAATGCAATGGGCCCTAAAATTTACCCAGTCTTGGTGTATCAAGGAGGGCCTTAGCATAAATCCATCAAAAGTAGTAATTGTACCTTTCACTAGGAAAAGGAAGTTTAGTCTAAAAGCGTTTCAGCTAGGAGGATTAAAGATTCATCTTAGTGAACAGGTTAAATACTTAGGAGTGATACTGGATGCCAAACTGAACTGGAATGCTCATCTTGAGTGTGTGATCGGTAAGGCAACCAGTGCTTTCTGGATATGCTCAAAAACATTTGGCAGAAAATGGGGTCTAAGACCAAAAATGATAATGTGGATTTATACATCCATAATACGTCCAAAAGTAACGTATGCTTCTCTTGTGTGGTGGCCAAAAACAAAAGAGGCTACTGCACAGAAAAAGCTTACAAAACTTCAACGGCTAGTATCCATTGCTATAACGGGAGCGATGCGCAGCACTCCATCAAATGCGTTGAATGCAATTCTAAATCTGCTGCCTTTGCACGAATACGTGCAACTAGAAGCGGAAAAGAGTATGCTTAGACTTAAACGGCTGAAAACTTTCCTGTCTGGTGACTTAGTCGGTCACCTGAGCATTTCACAAAGCTTTCAAAATGGGCCAGTGATGTATATGAATGGAGACTGGATGAAACCTGTGGAAAACCATGACATCCCTTACAACATATGTGAAACGTCACGTATAGATTGGGAAGTCGGAGGTCCCACTGTTCGCCATGGCTCCATAAAATTCTTCACAGATGGCTCAAAAATTGGAACAAAAACGGGAGCAGGAATCTTCGGCCCTGGGGTAGAAATTTCAGTGGCGATGGGAAACTATCCAACGGTTTTCCAAGCGGAGATCTTTGCTATAATAAAATGTGTTAACGTTTGTCTGAAGAGGAGATATAGACATGCAAATATTTGTATTTTTACAGACAGCCAAGCGGCACTCAAAGCGTTAAGTAATTATAAATGCACATCCAAACTTGTCTGGGAATGCATTCTTTCATTGCGAAAGGTGTGCCAAGAGAACTCGGTAAATTTATTCTGGGTTCCGGGACACTGTGGCATTGAAGGCAATGAAAGGGCAGACGAGCTTGCTAAACAAGGTTCAAATGCACAGTTTATTGGCCCAGAACCATTCTGCGGTATATCATACTGTGCCATAAAAATGGAATTAAAATCTTGGGAAGTGCAAAGGGTGATGACCAATTGGTTGGTCACCACAAAGTGTGTTCAAGCGAAAAGGTTTATAATTCCAAATGTTACAATCAGTAAAAAGCTTCTGGAGCTCAATAAGAGAGTTCTTTGTACCTATACTGGCCTAATAACCGGACATTGCCCGAGTAGATATCATTTGAAAAACATTGGCCAGGTTCAGAATGATATCTGTCGTTTCTGTAACATGGAACGTGAAACCTCGGAACATCTGCTTTGCAGTTGTGATGCTTTGTACAAGAGCAGACTTAAATTTCTGTACAGTGGCTATATGCAACCTAAAGAAATTTGGACTGCAAATCCTGGAAAGGTGGTGGGTTTTATAAACTCAATTTTGCCTGACTGGGAGACGCGTCTTGGGCTGGTCACTTGACAAATGGTGATCTAGCTTTAAGATGCGAATTAGAATAGTAAACAGGGGTATACCACAAAAGTTCAACTCAGTGGACGCAGTGGTTCTACGCCCCAACAAAAAAAAAAAAAATAATTACCTTCCATGGGAAATTTATCAAAAACAATTATCTGCCTTAGCTTTTTTTTATCACCATCCGTAAAAAGTCCCTTTTTTAATGCAAACGTTAGCATTGGGAATGGCTTGTTTCAGTTCTAGTTGTTAACTAAAACAGCCCTTAAAAATAGAACAGCGTTGGGATCGGCCTTACATCCTCCCCTACGACGAAAGTGTAATATTGTGGACCTGTAAGGGTTTTGGAGTCCTCTTTGACATAGGTCCCGCCGTCCATCAAAATACATGCATCCGGTCGCTGCAAAACTCGTAAATACAATTTCTGGGTCTGAACTACGCGTTGCTTCTGTTCTGCACTTTGTTTGGGGATTTTATGTTTCCTGTAGGTTTTGTGGTTGTTCCATTTCTTGATACGTTGAATAATTCCGACGCAGGGTCCCACTTTATTGACCAAATCACGTATCAACATTGATTTGTTCTTCAGAATTAGGTCTACCACTTTCTGATCCAGTTTAGTGTTGGAAGATCTGGGTTTTCTGCCTCTTCCTGGCAGTTCATCCAAAGAACAGTGTTCCCCAATCTGGGTTATTATGGATTTTAGTCGAGGCGCCCAGTGCTGTGGCCATGGTGTGGCATCATATATCATGTCAAAACATTGATCCAAAGTCTTGTGACGTAAGGTGAACGTCGACAAGATATTTTGACATGCCAGCAGATACCACACCTCCGCCACATCAGTGGGCGCCTTGACTTACACTTGCGTGATGAATTCCAAAGTGCTTCGCCAATTCTAGAGTAATTTTTCAAACAGATGTATCTGATTTTGTGAATAAAGAGGGGAAGTAAGATTCCAACGTTAAATTCTTGAATCCTTTAGCATTTTCATGCAAACTAGGGCCACCAACACAAGGAATAACATTTCCCTAAATTGATGGTGATGCTACTTTCCGGGAGGGTTCTGAGAGATCTAAGAAATTTACGTTTGAATCTTACTCCCCCTGTTTACAAAATCAGATACGTCTGTTTGAAACAGTACTCGAGAATTATCGCATAGTTACATCCTTTTCACGTAGCCAACCTTAATTTTCACGTCTTTTTTAATGCGCGACAAGTAAACAAACGAAAAATGACAGTCAAACGCACAGCATGCTATGATGAACACATTAAAACCATCACAAATGCACGCGTACAACGCAAATGTACGTGGACAGCTTATTTTCGATACATTCCTTAGTACTGTTATGACAGGGTGTTCTGTTCTGTTAACGATTCACGTTGGAAAGAGTTTTACTTCTAGGAAGAAATAAGTTTTCAGAAACAGTATGAAAGTGAGAATTAATGCAATGCCAAATCATGTTGATGCCAATAGAAGCGCGTTAAGATCAAACATACCGGAAATCCTCCGAAACGATCATGTATCGATGCCGAGCGAGCTCGTTATTATCGGGTCAAACTGAAAGCAGCTAGACGTAATGCGTTGCCAACTTCTGGTTGAGACGATGGAGAAAGACTTTCAACTCGAGGTAGGAATCAAGTGGTTAACCAACTTGACAAAGTGCAAATACTGAAGGCGTAATTCGCTATTTTACCTCTACCCTTAGAGAAGTTTAATGTCATTTTACAAAACCTTTTTCACCAAATAATTTCTAAGCAGCGAATCATAGAATTTCCTATCATACACACTTACTTACTAATGCCTATCCCACGTCCCATTAGAACAGCACCTGCGTTGCAATGTTCCGCTAGAAAACCAATGAAACTTATCTAACCACCCCCTCCTCTTCGTCGCCCCGCCGCGGTGGTGAGAGTAGAGAGGGGGTCCCCCCCCCCGCCGCGCAGGGAAAAAAAAAAATATTTAAAATAAAAATACTGTGGCCGCTGCCAAAATTAAATTCCCTTTCGCTTCGTCAGGGACCCCCAACCCCCCGGATGCACCACCCAAAAACCCAGTTTTTCCGATGTAGCTCCACCGGTTGCTGCTTCAGATAATCGAAACCATCCCGATCCTGTGGATAGAGATGAAACGAAGATCCGCCGAAGTTCCCTCTTAGACAAGGCGTACGCAGTTTCACGCAGCTGTAACCAAAACGGCACGATTTACTACCAGAACGCGGGCGGTATGAACTCAATTGTTGAAGACTATCGCTTATCTGTTTCGGACCACTGCTATGATGTTATTGCTCTCACTGAGACTTGGCTTGATTTCCGCACGCTTTCCAATCAAGTGCTCGTATCCGAATACGATGTTTTCCGAAGTGATCGTAACTCTGTTGACAGCCGAAAATCGACGGCAGGTAGTGTCTTCTTGGCAGTCCGTTTCGGATTGATAGCCAGAGCAATTGAGAATGATTTGTGGAACAGCGCGGAACAGGTCTGGGTAGCTGTTGAATTGGCCGACCGTACAGTGCTTATATGTGTAGTATATATACCTACAAACCGTGTACGTGACATTGATTTTATTAACACTCATTGTTGCTCCATCCAAGCTTTATTGGAAAGTGTAGCTATAATCGACGAGATCATCATTTTTGGCGACTATAATCAACCAGGTATTTCGTGCCAACCGTCCCACAGTGGTTTTCTTTATCCGGATCCTGTATGTTCTGCGTTTTATTCTGGAACTACCACACCTTTTTGACAGCTACAGTACTTTTACGTTATCGCAAGTCAATCACGTGAGAAACGAGAACAACCGTACCTTGGACCTTTGCTTCGTTAGCGCTTAGGACGTTGCTCCGTCTGTCTGGACGTTGCTTCTTCTGTGCACCTGCCCCACTAGTGACGCAGACTCCTCATCACCTCATCAGTGAAGCAGACGCTTCCTTTGGCTGTGGCTATGGGGAGAAATTTGCTTCATGAATTTGACATTACACCGGACGTTGATTCCTACGATTATCGGAAAGCAGATTACCGCGCCATTGCTGACCTGCTTTCCAGTATCGACTGGCGAACCATCATCGATACTTATAATGTCAAAGTTGCGGCAATTACTTTGCCACATGTTTTGGCGTACACCATCTACAGACACGTACCGAAAATCACCCACAAGAAAGAAACGCATCATCCAGGGCAGACTAGGGAACTCCGTAGATTGAAGTCTACCAAAAGCACAGCACTGAGAAATTTCACGAAGTACCGAACTGTTCAACTAAAATGCTATTATGTTCGACTTAATCTCCAATACAAGCGGATCAGAAAGTTATTCGCGATATCTACATGGGATTCAGCGCAATATAAAATCGAACCCTAAATCGTTTTGGAACTATGTAAACGAGCAGCAAAAGGAGTCCGGTCTTCCATCGTCCATGATGTTTGATGGTGAAGTTGCTTCATCGACTCAGGAGATCTGCCGACGACCCTTCTCTCAAAAATTCTCCAAAGTTTTCACTGATGAGAGCCTAACAGAAGAACACGATAACCTCGCACCAAGTATCGTCCCTATGCATGGTGACACTTTTTCAAGAGCCGCTTCCAAACTGAAATCTTCCTGTTGTCCAGGACCCGATGGAATCCCGTCAATCTTTATCAAAAAGAGTATGGACTCCTTATTGACACCGCTCGGTCTTGTTTTCCAATTCTCAGTTCGGAGTAGTACTTTTCCTTCATGCTGGAAATCTGCTCACATGTTTCTTGTTCATAAAAAAGGTAGCAAGAGAGACGCTAACAGCTATCGCGGAATTACCTCACTAAGCGCGTTATCGAAGCTATTTGAACTTGTCATGGTTGATCCGCTACTTTCTCACTGCAAGCATTTTTTGAGCGATCATCAGCATGGCTTCATGGCAGATCGTTCCACTACCACCAATTTGCTCTGTCTAACGTCGTATGTAACTGATAGCATGAATGACCGAGCTCAAACAGGTGTCATTTATACTGATTTGTCTGCTGCCTTCGAAAAACTGAACCATGCTATTGCTATTGCTAAGCTAGGCCGACTCGGGATCAATGGCATCCTATTACAATGGTTTCAATCATACATATCTTACTGCTCGCCAACTCATGGTTGCTATACACGGTAAGAATAAAAACCCATTGATGAGTAAAATTTCACCCATTTCCACAAAAAGGGAGTCAACCCATTGAATGCGTAAACTCAACTTACCCATTTATGGGTATATGATATAAATGTCAGGAAATGGGTATTTTTTACCCATATTTGAAAATGAAATTTTGTGGAAAAGGCCCATTATCTGACATTTGTGCCATTTACTCAATAATGGGTAAATCGAGTTTATGGATACTCTCATTTTTGTTATTTGGGTTTTTGATTCCTAAGGAAAAAACGCAAGCAACAATTTCATGAAACTTAAGCTTTATTTCTCATCATAGAGCCACACAATTTACAAATGAATTGGAACGGATTCTTACGGCCCGTTTTTAAGTTATGGTCATGTTTAACATGAGCTTTGAGCTCAACAACGTATCCTTGGATGAAGGCATCTTAGCCGGACACTGAACATTTCAGACCTGCGATATAGAGAATTATTCTTATACCGTACATATTTATAACACCTAGTCCTACTCATCCTGCAGCCTCTCAAGCGAGGCATTGTCCAGCTTATTATTGACTTCATCCATAGTGGGATTTTTACCGAACTTCTGAAAATCGGGCAGAGGTCAATCCGTAGACAATCAGTTTTGGGAAACTGATGAGAGGTAAGATGGATGGTGGATGGCAGGAGCCAAAAAAAGCAAAGTTGTAATATTTTCAATACTCATTTATGGGTAAAAAAATACCCATATATTTTTCAATAACAAATTATCCAGATGGGTAATATTTTACCCAATTTCGTGTTTTTTTATTTGCCCATTGTTTGAAATTGCCTGAAGTCATTAAACTCCTCGTTGGTCCGATCAGTCCATGAATATTGCTCTGTAGTTTGGAATCCAAGCTACATCAATGGGGTTGAAAGAGTCGAATCCGTCCAACGCCGATTCCTGCGTTTTGCCCCGGTTATTACCTTGGAGAGATCCTTTCCGTTTGCCTAGCCACGAGGATCGATGCCTACTGATTCATCTGGAGTTATAAAAGATGTTTCTTCCAACAACCGAATGATTATTAAGATCATCAATATTTTCATAATCATACAAGAGTCAAATTTTCAGTTAGTAATTTCATCTGATTTCCAACCGATTGCAATTTCTACCGCTAATAATTAAAAATTCCATTTCAATAAATTCCCCATGACCGAATCGATAGCTAACAAAGGCCCAATTGTTAAATTATCCTATTTTGGCCTAACAGACTCAATTGACATTTTTTTTTTGCGAACCACGAAATGGAATTCCCTAATAGGATTGTCAATGCGATTATTACTTCCGCCTTTGGAAAAGCTGTCAGCCTTTTGGCGTCCCGCGGTCACATGCGTGTCGTCCACGTGGCTTAGAAAACAGCCAGAAGCCATTCGTGCACTGGAAATTCTTCCCAGTCTGGAATAACAGAAAATGAGCAAAATTTTTGCGGAAGCATTCCTGCAACTTTACCGAACGTGCCTAGGATGTCAGAAAAAAAACGCTCAAACCAGTCTAGAAAAAAATATTCATGGTAAAAAAAAATAATATCAATAATAAGCGGCTATAAGGAAACGAAAACAATTAATAGCCCGTTGCCATTGGCTATGTAAATTTTAACGAAAGTCCTTGCTGGAAGTAAAGCTTAAACGAAGGAAAAATGCGACGAAGTACAAATTGCTCCGATTTAATTCGAGGGGAAAAGTTATGCCGGAAAGGAGCAGATGAGGAGTGGGAGCAGATTTACTCCAGCTCACATCCTCACCGCAGGAAAATGGTGACCCCTGCCTGAGGCGATCGTTCTGCTCCATGGGTGCATTGTTGGCACGAGATGGAAGGTACATAGTTCGCTCCGGCACTCGGGGCAAAATTATGAATCACTGGCTGCTTTGCTAGCCACCACCTCCCTCACCCATTCGCTCCCTGCATACATTATGGTGGTTGTACGCAAAAGGAAGTTTTTCCATTAATGAAGTCACGATACACTTGATGCGAAGTAGTTTTACAACATCCTTTTCCCAACCGGTTCATACTATATGTGGCGTTTATGGTCGGAGGTTCGTACATGGTTTCACTTTAAATATTGCAATTATGTTTAGTATTTACGGAATTTTGATGTGAGGAATTTAGAAGAATTGTCATCAGCGTTTGATCAGCCTGTGCTATAAACTGTTCCAGAAAGTATAAGCACACCTTATTTTAACGGTCACTTTGAATATAATGAAATATTTCAACATGTTTTGGCTGCGTCCTTTTGTTTGCACATTTCTGAATGACATAGCATCAAAAAAGTGCTCAGTTTTGTGTTACCGGTCTTACTCCGGAACAACGAAAAAGTATCGTGCACAAATGGTGCACTGTGAGCGGACTCTCCTTGGGAAAATTGGCCAAGGAAGAGGGTGTAAGCGTCGGAGCGGTACGATCTGCCATTCGAAAATATAGAGAACAGTGTACGTTTGAAGATGCGCCGAAGAGTGGTCGGAAATCCGGTCCTGTTAGTCCGGATATCGATAAAAAAAGATCAGGAATGCCTACAAGCGAAAACCAGCGACTTCCGTTCAGGATGTTGCGAAAAAACTAGGGACCTCGTCGAGTAACGCCATGCGTGCTAAAGAAAGACTTGGGCTAAAAACATACCGAAAGCAGAAAAAACCCAAAAAAAACCCAAAACAGGCCGCGTCCGTGAAACCACGGGCCCTCAAACTCTACGATTCTCTATTGTGTAGAAATTCTGGGTGCATAATAATGGACGATGAAACGTATGTGAAACTAGATTACAAAACGCTTCCCGGACCACAATTCTATACTGTAAGCGAAGACAAAGACATCCCCGAAACGGAGAAGGCAATTTTTACCGAAACATTCGGTAAGAAGGTTATGGTTTGGCAGGCAATATGCGAGTGTGGTAAAACATCAAGCCCGTACATCACAACGGAGACGATGAACACTCAGAAATACGTTAAGGAATGTCTCCGGAAGCGATTATTGCCGATGATCAGGCAGCACGATGGTCAAGTAGGGTTTTGGCCTGATTTGGCGTCATGTCATTACGCAAAGGACACTTTAGAATGGTACAAAAGTCAAAATGTATGTTTCGTGCCGAAAGACATGAATCCGACGAACTGCCCGGAGGCACGGCCAATCGAGACTTTTTGGGCTTTAACCAAAGCAAAGCTTCGAAAATTCATAAAATCAGCGGACGACATCCAAAAATTTAAAAAAGATTGGCCAAAAGTGGTCAAAATGGTGGGAAGTACCACTGTGCAGAAGCTAATCGGTCATGTTCGAGGAAAAGTTAGGAGTCTTGGCTATGTTTAAATATTTTGATTAAACGAGAGTAAAATATCATATAAAATACAAATACAAATATGATTTGGCAAATAAAATTGTTAAAACTAAAAAAAACATGACATTTTTGTTATTTTGAAAGTGTGCTTATACTTTCTGGAACAGTCTATAAGATACTGATTTGGACGAGTTTAGATTTTTCAGATATAATCTGAAATATTTTCGATACTTCTAGTAATTTAAAGTTTGCGCTCCATTTGGAGCGACTGATGCTAAATCCACAATTATTGATTACGATTTTGATTTTGTTTGGGATAAGTTTGGAAGGTTGGAGGGTTCAATCGATTTTACAGCTGTTTTGGTATATTTTTCTTGAATTCTATACAAAGTAACCACACACATTTGTGAATTCTCCCAAAAGCCTCCTAACTAATTATTTGAACCAGTTAACATACTTAATGTTTCAATATGGTTTTGAATTCCACTTACACTTCTTAACATCATTCTAACCAGTGCTGTAAACAGTCATTTCGACTCAATAATATTCATTTGATAATGACTCATTCCAGAAGCTGTTATTTAAAATACAATGTATGATAAAATTGTTGTGCTCGATGGATTTCGTAAAATTCTCCCACAATGTATTGCTCTAACTTTCATCTGCATCTACGGCGTGAAAACAGATCCGTTACTCGAGTTACCGAACACTGATGGAGCAAATTGATCCCATTGATCGCTATCACCCTGTTTTGACTTACTCCTTGGTATGCCTCTCCAATATGAAGAAAACTACGAGTTAGATACACTTGACTTCCACAGAGGTAATTATGATGCATTGAACCAGTTGCATTTGCAAGTCAATTGGTCGGAAGTTTACCAATACCCTGATATCGATGCTGCCATAAATTGATTCGATCAAATTCTTTTGAGCTGAACCCCTCGTTTACTTCCAAGCTAATGCAAGCACAAACAACCTTATTGTTTGCAATCTTTCATACAGTAACACCATTATTTGCAATCTTCCATACAACAGACTAGATTCAGGCGTTATTTGACTTAAATTTACATGAAATATCCCATTAATTTCTGGCAAATCTAGCATTCTCTTTATGTGCATTAAATAACGCAGAAATTTCAATGTTTCTTTCAAACTAGGTGCATCAACATGAAAAATTACTGCCGTCAAAGATGTTCCTTTTCCAAACGCTTATTTGACGAGGCCAGTAGAATATATCATTTATACAATCGCCATCTGTACAAACGCTTTGTGAGGAGAAGACAGGATGATCCAAAATGGTTTTGGAGTTTTGTCATTTCAAAACGCAAGGAGTGTGATCTACCCGCCTTAATACATCTTGAAGACCTATTAGCTAAAACAGCACAGGAAAAATGCGCTTTTCTTTTCTCAACATTGTTTTCGTTGACCGGGTACCTGAAGTTGAAGAAACAAGAAAGGAGTCCCCAGAAACTTTATCGATTTCGAAATCTTAGAAGTGCACAGTTTGAAAGAAACATTTAAATTTCTGCGTTTTTTAATGCACATAAAGGGAACGCTAGATTTGCCAGAAAATAATGGCATATTTCATGTAAATTGAAGTCAAATAACGCCTGAATCCAGTCTATTGTAAGGAAGATTGAAAATAATGTTGTATGTTGTATGAAAGATTGCAAACAATAACGTAATCAAACTTCGTCAGCATCGTCGTGTACAGCTTTCGCGATCGTGCTTTGGCCGACGTATTTTGTTTATCGTCGCGATAAAGTCACCACTTTATTGTAAGTTGACAGTCCAGCTCGTTTTTTAGCTCTATCCACGGTTGAAGGTGCCACTCCCAGCTTCTTTGCGGCATATTGGACGGAGAGGTTGGGGTTCCGCTCGAAACAGCAGGCAACTCTTTTTGTCGTCGCTGTGGCCTCCGGCTTTCGATTTCCCCCCGTTCCAGCTTTTCTGGCTGTCGACAAACGGTCACCGAACACTTTCAATACGTTGGTAACAGTTGATTTAGCCACGTTCAACAATTTCGCCAACTTAGCGTGAGAGTAGTTTGGATTTTCGCCATGCACGTGCAAAATTTTGTTGCGTTGCTTCTCTTCCTTCGACGACATTATGATAACTGAAGTGCTCAAGTCTCAAGTGTCAGAATCAAAATAGAGGCATGATGCTACACGCACACATCTTCAAAATGAGGGGTGTGCAAAAAATTTTAATGCACGATGCAAGGAAATGCGTCAAGTTTAAGTCGACCAAATTTTGATCGAAACACCCTTTAATATGTATGACATATGATATCAAGATACTCTATATCAGTTGGGAAGCTACGCCACATGCTGTTCAAACCCGTTCCGTTCGCCATATGCTGCGATATTTCACTTAGACTTTCTCAAAATTATTTGATTCCTATCGAATGGTAGGGAATCTAGAACGTAGGCACTAGGACGTAGGAAACACTTTCCAGTACTGATTGGAATGTGAAGAGAACATTACCAGCATTAAACAACTAGTTATAAGAGAAAAAGAACGCGGGTGGCGATTGCAAGAAACCAAACTTCAAACAAGTTGTTTAGTTATTGGTTATGTTCAATACTCAATCATTTTATGAAATATTTATTATATACCGCCAGCAAATAAGCCACTATGCACAACTAGTAAATACAATAAACTCAACCTACCCTCTATACTATAGATCTGTACACATGGTGGGTCTGCCGTGTTGCAGATCGGCTCGAATTACCTGTTATAGAATTTCGTTTGTTGGTTGTTCAACGCGCTTTGCTTTTTACTCAGGGTAGCGGCGTTTAAAGCAATGCCATGTTCAGCCGGGGCGTGGTAATGGAAATTTCAAACATCACAAGAGAAAAATTCAACCTAACAAACTTTTTCGTTGGCAAACTGATTTCGTCGTTCTGAATAGGACGGATTTAGTTGACGGGGGAGAAATATGTTCGCGATTGAGCTTGGGCTTTCTTCGTGGTCTTCTTGGTTCACCTCCTCGTCGTTGCGGGTGGCCATCTGCAGGTGACGTGGGATGATTCTTGTCTCGTTGTTGTCACGAGCGGCATTTCGCAGCGAGGTTGACGGGAGCATCGGCACCAACAGCCAACTGCACCAACACCTATCTGGACAACGACTGCTCGTCAATGTACCCTCCAGGGTGCTTGCTACCGCCAAATGCGTTCCTACCGCTCTGCACAGCTCCACGACTGCCGAATAACTAAATCAAAATGCGGGGGTATTCGTTATCTATCATTCATGGCTGCCTAGGAGACGTTACTTACTTAAATATTAAGTCTGTGCTAGGATTATACTGTCCATTTGGTGAATTTGCTCTGAAAAATCGAAATTATAAGCCATCACCTTGTGTTTACGTTATTTTCAATAGCCTTATGTTGCAAATCAATCAATTTCAATATAAAAACTGATGCATAGAAATATTCCAGATAGATTGGTGCAAATAATTAGTTATTAACGTTCAAAACCTAAGCATATTTCGTGACGCTTCAAATTTTCGTACTCGGAACGTGTACCTATTGAAAACAAAGACGTAGTCTTACGTCAAAATCTCGTAGCGCAGAAAAAAACACTGAAGATGATCCTGAATTGTCCGTTCGGCACTAGGATATCTGACCTCCATCGAGAGGTGAACACTCCAAAAAAAGATTATATAATTTATGAAATCATGGACAAATGTGTGCCAAAATATAATACTTCAGAACATGCTTTGATAAGAAATTTTTACGTAGAAGGTTAGTTGTAGATTGTATATATAAGTTTTAACTAGTTTTTGCAATTCTCTAAACAAACTAAAGCCACTAAGGCGATAACACTCCAATCAGGTCTGATAGGACTAGGAAACTTTTATACAATCATACAAGTAGCTAAATATGAAAAGACACATCTGTGTTACTTTTATATGCAAACATATTTAAAAGTAACGAACTAAATTAATAAAAATCAATTAAGATGAAAAAGCATGAGAATAAGAAGAATACAAAGTGTTATTAAAGATTATCTGTCAATTTCCCAGTCGCAACCTCGGACTGTCGTACATGTTATGCTGATGCTCATGAACAAGAAAGAACCTCTGAATTGATATCTTCCATTGATGTTGGTTAATGTCAGTTTTGTTGCTACGTTCTAAGGGCTTACGCTGAAGCACGGCACCCATCACCTCAAAACTTAGAATTTATATAACTTAGAATCTGTCCTAGATATTCAATATTTTATCACATCAGTTTGTATGCTTACTTGCTGTGAGCAATCTGAGGGAGTTCGATTCGATGTCCATTCACTAGCAGCCGAGATACATAAATTTTAAACAGCCAGGTGAGTTTGCGAGAGAGAGATAAAAGATACGAAACAATACATGGAGCAGTAATTCACCTTAATATGATAGATTATGATAGAGTGAAATGGTACACTCTGACTTTTAATAAATATTGTCAAAACCGGTTCAATGTTGGAGAAATCACCCGTCAGTACCTGTGAATCAATTTCAAAATATTTTCACATTTCAGAATATTGATGTGTGTATTTCAGTGAACGTCTACTACTGCTAGTTCACTCACATTGTACAACTAGTTTCCTCGCACACCCACCATTCCTCAGTAGAAATCCAAACGACAAGCCACAAGCCACTCCATTCTATCGCCACAAATGCACGCCTGACCTCACAACTCGATGCAATTTCCGTTGCTTGGCAAACGCACATTACACACTGGAATTAGCTAAATCTGTACATTGCAGCGACCAATAGAAGCACGCCCTGTGCTCTGCTGGACTAACTATAGATATAAATTATACACATGTTTCGACTGCCAGTATTCGTCGTGCAACGCTGCAGTGAATTTGTAGTTTATTTTGATTGCGATTATTATTAGCACCAATCCGTCAGCATATAGAACGTGCGGGAATTCGAAAGGCGTGCGAAATGTTATTAATATTATGCAATCAAGTTCCATGCTCGTCTAGGGTTCGTTCTCAGATTATATTTGATTTTTGTTTTTGAGCTAAATTTATGATTATGCTACCATAACAAAGTGCCACCTTGTTGGTTGTCATCGTTCGTGTAGGTTGATCCGATGAAACGTTTGGAAAAGCCATTGGACAAAGACGTTATTTATTTTTATTCATTCGAGAGCTATTTTTGGAGTGTCTGACAATCTTTGCGAATGAATAATATAAATCAAAGTATTCCAGAGCAGATATACAACCAGCCCCCACTTTAACCACGCTAGCGCCAATGACGCCTAAATCCCAGGGGAGAAAGGAATGATTCTAGTGCCGCTCCCGACGGCAACTCAATAAACAGTCAAACTTGAGTAGGAGTAGTAAATACTGTCATTCAAAGCCAACAGATTTAGCTCATATTAGATTTCAGCACATTCCAGTACACATTTAAATGATAGACATGGTATGCAATTGAATTCCAATTGTGTGTAGATCGGTTTAAATTTAGTTTATCTTTCGGTGCACGTTGTCGAAACGGCATGATAAACCCAAAAATTAGAAATGCATTTTGTTATGTAGCCCTCACACTTTCAGAAGATGCAGAAAGATAAAGTGGCACTCGGGTGAATTTATTAAGGAAACATAATACCACCAACGTATACCTCAAGGCTCTATTCACACTCATCAGAACGATGAAGAATGGTACTTGAAAAGTTACTTCCATTCTGACATATTCGGTACAGCAAAGTGTTTGCCCTAACGAACTGCAACATTGTTGCAGTCAAGCTATACTTAGGAGGAGGGTTGCTGAGGGTAAAACGGATTCCCTTTGTAATTTCACGGTTTTCTGCATTATACAGGGTGACCTCTTTGAAGGAAACAACAAAATAAATCAGAAACTTTGGTAAACGGTGCAGATGGTAAATAAATGAGTGTTGTAGGTTATTGTTTTAACTAATTTTCTCTCCGACAAACGAAAACCAAGTTTTCGATGTAGTTCTGTATTTATATAGTTTTATCAATAGAGTGACACTAATTCCTTAAGTAAGAAGAATCCATACGACACCAAGTTCAAATTGAAAATAAATCAAAAATTGTTGACGTTATCGATGGATGAATTGAGGGCGTTTTTTAAGTCAGCAGTTTGGGCTTATCTTCAGTACAGACCAGTTCGAGAACCTAGGCGTCACTGTAATGTATCAAGTGCAAAGCACATCTGTTATAGAAATAAATGAAATAACTTTCAACAACTAAAATCAAACATTATATTCAGAATAATTTTATCATTAATTAGCTGAACCCGGTGCGAGCGTTGCTACGCTTGCAACTAAATGAATATTTTTTACAGAACTGGCACGTTTGTGGTTGTTTTTCGGAATGAGTTTTTTTCTTGACTAAGCAGGGGTTCAAACTTCTATCATAACATGCTTCTTACCCGAGAAATGCACATATTGTGTTTTAGTAACCTGGATAATTCTCATGTTTGGTAGAAATTTGTGTTTCATTTGTATATTAACTCTCCCTTTCAGAGGGAGGCGGTTTCTCAAACCATCATACAATCATTGCATTCAACACCCCCCACATGCCAAATTTGGTTCCATTTGTTTGATTAGTTCTGGAGTTATGCAGAAATTTGTGTTTCATTTGTATAAAGCCCCCCCCCCCCTTTCAGAAAGGGGAGGGGTCTTGAACCACCATAGGAACATTCTTGCCTTTAAAAACTCCCACATGCCAAATTTGGTATGATTTGCTTGATTAGATCTCGAGTCTCATTTGTAAGGAGTGTATCGAAAATAAGCTATCCACAAACTTTCTTTCAAATTTTGTTGAAAACCGATATTTTATTCATACAAAAAATTGATCCTTTATTGTACGAGGTTAAACTTGAACATAATGAAGACCGGATGAAATTTAAGTTATTCCTTCACGAATTTTCGAACTTTGGATCGAATGCTCTTCATCAAGTTCTGGACAAGTGTTGCATCGCATTTTTTGGACGCTTGAGCCCAAATTTTTTTGAACTCCTGCATGTTCCCAGCTGCCTTACCAGTCTTCTTGAAGATCCTCTTCACGATTGCCCAGTAACGTTCGATGGGTCGAACCTGAGGGCAATTTGGTGGAATGATATTTTTCTCAACGAAATCTATACCCTTTTCCGCAAGCCAATTGAGAGTGGTTTTGGCATAGTGAGCCGACGCTAAATCCGGCCAAAACAGTGGAGGTGTACTATGCTTCTTATATAAAGGCAACAATCTCTTCTGGAGACACTCAGATCGATAGATTTCCGCATTTATAGTTCCGGTAGTGTAAAAAATGGTTGACTTCAAACCACAGGAACATATTGCTTGCCATACCTTTCGACCGAATCTCCACTTGAATCGACCTGTCCGCATCGCTCACATCCTCCCCAACGACGGCAGTAAAGTATTGTGGACCTGGAAGGGTTTTTGAGTCTTCCTTTACATAGGTCTCACCGTCCATCAAAACGCATGCATCCGGACGCTGCAAAAGACGCGAATACAATTTCCGGGCCCTTGTTGCTACTCGCTTCTTCTGTTCTGCACTTTGTTTCGAGATTTTCTGCTTCTTGTAGGTCTTCAGGTGGTTTCGCCTCTTGATACGCTGGATCATTCCGACACTCGTTCCTGCTTTTTTGGCCAAATCACGTATTGACATTGATTTGTTCTTCATGATTAGAGATACCACTTTCTGCTCCAGTTTCGGGTTGGAAGAACCGGGTTTTCTGCCTCTTCCTGGTAGCTCATCCAAAGAATAATGTTCCCCAAACTTATTAATGATGGTTTTAACACTCGCATGATGAATTCCAAACCGCTTCGCCAATTTTCGCATAGTAATACCCTTCTCACTTAGCCATGTGTCCAGAACCTTAATTTTCACTTCCTTTTCAATACGCGACATTTTGAAAACGCAGAATTTGAACCGCACAAACAAGTAAACAAAAGAAAGCTGACAGTCAAACGCACAGCATGCAGTGTTCAGAGCATAAAAAAACATGACAAATACATGCGTACAACGCAAATGTATGTGGATAGCTTATATTCGATACAATCCTTATGAGGGCCCCCCTTCCTGAGAGAGAAGAGGTCTCAAAAAATCATAACAACCTTCCCCAGCCCCAAAAACCCCTGCATACATATTTTCACGCTGATCGGTTCAGAACTTTCCGAGTCTATTAGAGTCAGACAGACAGACAGAAATTCATTTTTATATATATAGATAAATCCTGCCTTCAAAAACCCCCATATGCCCAATGTGGTTTCACTTTCTTGATTAGCTCTCGAGTTATGCAGAAATTTGTGTTTAATTTATGTGGAAACCCCCTATTACAGAAGGCAAAGGGGCCTCAAACCACTATAGAAACGTTTCTGGCCTTCCAAAACCTCTACTTGCCAAATTTGGTTCCATTTACTTGATTAGTTCTCGAGTTTTGCAGAAACTTGTATTTCATTTGTATGGGAGCTCCCCTTTCCCCCTATCAGAGAGAGGAAGGGTCTCCTATCCTAGAAACATTTATTGCCTCCAACATTCCCATTTATTATTTCCCAGTGGTTTGATCCGACAAGACCGGAAGAAAGACTTGGTCTTCTTGGCAGTATGCTTCGGGTCGTTGTCCTGCTAGAATACGAACTTCTCTTCAAGGCCCGTCTGGATCAGCGAAACCTCCAGATTTTCTCGCAGGATGTTGATGCAAGAACCTGCCGTCATTATCCCGTCGATTTTCACAATGCTTCCCACCCCACCCCACGAAAAACACCCCTAGACCATCACATTTCCTCCTCCATGCTTCATCGTGCCTTGGATGTGGCGCTCCTGAAGCTCCTCTCCCGATCTGCACCAAACACGAACCCGCCGCTTTCGGTTAAACAGCTCGAATTTTGATTCGTCCGTCCAGAGAACCATTTTCCAGAACTCTAGGGGCTTATCAGCATGCTCCTTAGCAAACTTAAGCCGTTTGGCTTTGTTTGCCTTGCTGATAAATGGGCGCTTCCAGGCAAGTTTGCTATTAAACCCCTGTGCTACGAGACGGCGACGAACAGTTCGACCGGAAACTGATAACTGAAGGGTTTCCTGGATCTCGCGGACAGTTACCTTCGGGTTCTTCTTGACTTCGCGCATGATCTTGGTGTCCGTTCTCGCATCCGTTTTCCGCTTCCTGCCTCTGCCAGGGCGATCCACCACTGATCCAAACGTTTTAAGCTTCAGAAGAATTTTGCCAACCGCTGCCTTACTGATACTGTACTTCTTAGCGACAGCCCGGTGCGATTCACCGTTTTGCACATCACGAACGACCAATTTTCGGATACACAAGGGAATTGCTTTCGAAAGCACTGCGTTCTCCATTTTTTTCAATTGAATCATATGCGATCACGTAAACAAATGCACCAGGTTGAGCCGTTTGCTTCAAAACATGTCAAAATATCAAAACATAAACAATCGAGGGGTCTTCCAATGGAAACTTATCGAAAACATATCGATTTTTGAAGTGGGCACTTTATTTTGTCACTGTTTTTTTTTCAACACAAATTGTTTTTTTTTCTTTAAGTAAAACTCCTTTTTTTCAGTATTCCATAAGTGAAACTTAAAAAGAATATAAGAAATAAGATAATAAAAAAAATACAGTGTGTTTACTTTAATTTGAACCAAGTAAATAAGAGAAATTGAAAAAACGATGAGGTAGGCACTTTATTTTGCCTGTCAGTGTAAAACGTGACAAGGGAGAGGGGAGGGGGTATAAAAAGTCACTTTTTGCGTGACATAATTAATGGACGTTCCTTTAGTTAAAATATCCTCAGAGTTTTTATCAAGACATTCAAAGAATTTCCTGTGGACCTATTTCCTATCCAATATTTACCTATTATCATCCCAGGTAATTTCCAAATAAATAATCAGAGAACTTAAGAAGTTGTGTAATTTGCCTTAAAATTGATTACAATTTTTTTCGGATAGATATGAATCCTACAAGGATAGTAACTTCTACAAAACTTGCTCGGATGGCTGCCAATGTTTATCTGGAAAATTACAAAAATCCTCACAAATCCCTCGAAATTCCAGAACATTTCCTCGAATGTTCCAACATTCGAACATAACCACACGTTTTCTTACATCTTCTCATTATTCCATTGGAACATTCTTCAAAGCTCTATCGGAAAAAAATCAATTCGATTCCAATTGCCAAGGAAGTTGATTCCAAGTTTCCAAGAAATTTCACCAAGTAGTCAAATAAACAAATAAACTTCCTGGAAACCTACCTAACGAATCCCTCGGCATCTCCAAAAATCCTTTTAAATATCTAAAAAGTATTTTTGTAACTATTATTTCGGGGTATCTCTGCTGATTCTTGGGTTTCTTTTCCTCAAAACACATCCCGAGTTTTGTTTTAAATGTTAAATAAGAACTTTTAACTGAGTTTCTTGGATCTGCTCTAGGAAATTTCTCAGAAGTTCTGGTGATCATTTTCAAAGAGATATGCCCAGAATAACAACGAAATTTCTCTTGAACTTCCTCAGAACATGACTTGAAACGTCTAAAAAAATCCCTTTAATGAATTATGGAGAGTGTGAGCTGTTTAGTGGAATACCTGTAACTAGAAAATAAGAAGAATGATTAGTAATTTCCATTTAATTCCAACTACCTTTATTGCTTATCTTGACAGATACGCGTATTTCGTCTACAATGTGCAGACTTCTTCAGTGTCGTGTACTAATACTCGACTGAAAGAAAACCTTCGCCACCTGCCGTATTTATCTTATTTTCTAAATACAAACACTTGTACCTACAGCTAACATTTCTTGTACCTAACCTATCCTGAGTCCAAAACAAATATTATGCTTGATATCTACCTCGCCTTTTCCTTATACCTAACCTGATTATTCCGTAGCAGCGTTTCGGAGGTATTTAACTTCTGGTTAGCGCTTGCCGGTTGTTTTGACGGGTCTTAAGTTTCTTCAAGATCGTATAGCGGAGCTTCGCTCCGCAATTTTCGAGGTAGTTTTGACGGGTTTAAATTTCATTTTAACGAGTCTTAATTTCATTTTGAAGAGTCTTTATTTCGTTTTCACGGGTCTTGAATTCAGAAACTTAAAACCCGTCAAAACTATACAATCTTAAAGAAACTTAAGACCCGTCAAAACACCCGGCAAGCGCTAACCAGAAGGTTAATACCTCCGATTGCATTATACCGGGCAAACGCATCTAAGGAGCATTTTTCCAAAGTTTAAGGAGCATTTCCCCAAAAAGAAGGGTGCATTTACCCTTTGCCGTTTCTGGCTGACTTTCAAAATGCGCGGTCTTACTTCGGAGCAGATAAAAAGTATCGTGCACAAATGGTACTCTTTGAGCAAATTTGCCATGGAAGAGGGTGTGAGCGTCGGAGCGGTTCGAACTGCAATTCGAAAACATGGAAAACAATGTACTTTTGAAGATGCAGTGGTTGGAAATCCGGTCCTGTAAGCCTTGCTATTGACAAGAAGATCAGGAATGCTTACAGCCAGAAACAAACGGCTTCCGTTCCGATAGGATCTCGACGTCTAACGTGATGTATGCAAAGGAGCGACTTGGACTCAAGACATACCGGAAGCCGAAAAAAAACCCAAAATTAACTCAAACCATACATATATATGGTACAATTTTGTGTAGAAATTTTGGGTGTATATCCATGGTCGATGAAACGTATGTAAAATTGGATTATAAAACCCTTCCCGGACCACAAAATATCGGGGATATCCCCGGAACTGAGAAGGCAATTTTCACCGAACAATTTGGTACGAAGGTGATGGTGTGGTAGGCAATATGTGAATGCGGCAAAATATCTAGGCCGTACGTAACATCGAAGACAATGAACACCCACTAGTACATCAAAGTATACCTCCAGAAGCGTTTATTACTGACGATCAAGCAGCATGATGGTCCAGTCTTATTTTGGCCTGAGTTGGCATCATTACGTCAAGGACACACTAGGGTGGTACAAAAGCCAAAATGTCTGTTTCGTGCCGAAAGACATGAATCCGCGAAATTGTCCGGAGGCACGGCCAATCGAGACTTTCTGGGCTTTGACCAAGCAAAGCTACGGAAATTCGTAAAACCAGCGGATGACACCGAAAAATTTAAAAAGAATTGGACAAAAGTGGTGAAAATGGTAGGAAGTGCAACTGTGCCGAAGCTTATGGGCCATGTTTGAGGAAAAGTGAGATGTCTCGGTTATAATTAAAGATTTTGATTGAAGAAGAGTAAATGATTTTGTAGAACACCAGTGCTGATATAAGTGACCAAATAAAATAATTGACATCTTAAAAAACTACACATTTTTAATATTTTGAAAGTGTGCTTACAAATTTTGAAACAGTCTTTATGTTCACAATTTTCTTGAACATTCTTCTAAAACTTTCGTAAAATTTACACGAAAATCCTTTAGTTTCCTTCAGAATTTTTCGTTAGGAGTCGCTTGGAAGTTCTACCCCACAGCACGTAAAAATGTTATCTAAAACTTCGTTAAATTTCCTCAGATTTTACCCTAGCCTCCTACGGTTTTTACCTAAAGTTCCAACTGAATCTACATAATATTCCAAACCATATTTTGACTCACTTTTATAATTGGCAGATTAACTTCTATTATGAGACCTACTCATGAGCTAAGACGTAATTTGACCATCATTAAGCTACCTACTCATTTATTCCCACCAAATCCCTTTACACCCACCTCCCCTGCCCGAGTGTGATGTAAACACCATGGTCCTGCTCAAGCTGCAACACTAATCAACTCGTGATAAAGCAGCGACATGATATGAAACATCCTCTAGTAAATTTGCAAGGGAAACCCAGCGAGCTTGAGGGGTTCCAGAATGTTGTTGTTTATTTATTCGTTCAAAGTGAATGTTTGTCTACAGGTTTGACTTGCAGTAAAGTGAGAACAGGCAAGGAAGGGGCTGTAGCAACCACATGGTTCAAAAGTTGCGCGGAGGTTCAAGTTTGTCTTTCCAGCCAATTCAATGTTCCTAATTCAGGAAATCTCTTGTCAACGTACTTCGTTACCGAGAATGCCTAAAGCTCTGTGGCAAATTCCGGCTCGTACTGCCCGGTAAGATTTGGTTTTCTTGGTTAATTTGCATTTCCATGTTTCCTTTTCCGAAGAATCTTCAACCGCTGTGCATGAATGAAATCTCTATAGATATAGGTCCATCCCGTCCAGTACATGCTTCCTACACGAGGAATTCTTGTTTCCACTGGCTTATAAACGTGCTTGCGTTTAACCGTGTCCGTGGTCAGTGGGGAGCAATTTCATTCATAAATTTCACTCGCCCAGTTTTAATTGAGATACATGGTCCAATTGTTGGAATCGTGATATGACTGGAGAGCAAAGGGGGGTGGAGGTGGGTGTGGGAGAGGAAGGCATGCCTCCTGCTATTGCGTTTATACTCTAGTTTAAATAAGATCCTATGGCTCATCGCGTTGCAACAATTCACCTGACCGAAGTAAAAGCATTTTTCATACAATTGAGATATGTAGCCACTTTGGGACTTCTCATGAAAAGTTTTTAAATGAAGAATATAAAGCGTTAAAATTCATTTGTACTGAGTCATTAGTCCCATAAGGCTGGTGGCATCACTTCAAAGGCAATTTAATTTTGTCGCATTATTTGTCATGATTCTCAATATTTTAGTAATGATGCTGTTGATGCTGCCTGTTGATTTTTCCTCGTGGTACATTCAACTTTTGATAATTGATAAGGACAAAAAGTAAAGATCCTCAAAACAGGGTGTCTCAGCCTAATATGCCATGGTGGATTACAGTTATAATTCTTACTCATAAGGTCATTTAGCTGGAAACGATATTCAACTAATAAATCGTTGGCTTGGATAAGTTAAATAAGACGTTTGCTGTTCTGAACCACGAAAAGTTAAACTATCTACATTCTAAGGATGAAAAATTTCTATGAGTATGCACTGTCGGTCTATAAGCAACATATTGGATCTTTTAGTGGAAGCAACTTAATCTCATCATTAGGTTTGGTAAGGATGTTTCGGGTTGAAAATTTTCTCCTTCCCTAGTTCTACAGTATCAATACTCTTAACACACACCATACTGCATGGATCATTGGTGAGCGGTGACTCGCTACAGAAGTGTCAAAAGACTGAAAACAGAACAAGCGTAAATTTGTCTCTAATTAACCCATCAATATTATTCTCAAAAACGAAAAAAAAAACATGCTTTCACTAATCTATAGATCATTGAACCTCACGCTTACCACTACACCACCGACGCCGGCCTTTTGACGATTAAAACCTAGAGATGTCTTCAGTCTTCATTCGTTTCAATTTTGCCTGGTGATTCTTGACCGCCGTGCATAATGCATCACCTTGCTCCATTTGGACTTCAAATGAACGAACATTACCGTATCCATCCCACGATTATCTTTCAGAGGTAGCCGAGGAACGTCAAACTCGATCGTTTGTTCCAGAATTCGAGTTTCACAAGTTTCCATAATCTCCTATTTGACAGATAGGTGAGACGTGGTTCCCGTTGAGCTGGTGTTGCGAGTGATTCACAGCCTTATCCGCGAGCTGATTTCCACAGTCTTCGCCGGATATTCCCTATCCTCAATCTCGTTGTATCCAATGGCAGATTCTCGAGTATCCAATAAGGCTGCGATCCGATATATGTATACAAACGTTTGATCACGATATTTCATTCGTTGGGGACCGAATTGAAGCAAACCAGTGTAGCAAAGTTTCTGGCATAGTTCAAACATGTTGAATGTATATATTTGTTGCCGGAACACCTGCTGACGAATATGTTTTGGCAACTGCTAGATAAGCAGGGCTGTCGAACGGGATGACTCAACCAAAAATCCAGTGCCAAACGTATAAATCTGACAGAATACCGAGAGCGGTAGACGCATTGTAACATCCATCACCAAGACCCATCCTTGTCCGTAACTTTCGTACACAATCAATGGCAGAACGAACGACTTGCACCCAGTTTCAGCAAAACAAACTGGGCCGAGATTTTTCTGGGCAGAATGCAAATCCATTCTTTCCAACTCCACACCCTGTAACTCCTGTGCATCCCATGAAAGCTCATAAACTAAGTAGAACAGGGACAAAAATGACAGCTGAAATTCTCCATTTTATTTCATGGTACAACATGTTTGGATTCTTTTTCCATTCAGTGAAATGGCGTCGATTCAAGTGGAAGTGCGCAAACGCATTTTGTACGAACGGCAGCAATCCAAATTTATCGGTACGCGATCTTGCCAAGCAATTGAAACTACTGAAAAGTGCCGTGTTTTGCGTTTGCAAATCATTTGACCAGCGCTTGACTGTGGATCGGAAGGTTGAAAGTGGAACAAATCGAAAAGTATGCTCCCGACAAATGGAAAAGAAGGTGGTAGCCATTATTGAGAACAATCTCAATCTTTCTGTGCGAAATGTGGCTCGCAAAGTTGGGACGACAACATCATAGGTACAAACAGTGAAGCAGAGGCAAAGACTGAAGGCGAACAAAGTAAAAAAGGTGCCCAACCGTGATGAAAAGCAAAATTTCACTTCTAAAAGTCGTGCTAAGGAGCTTTTTTGCAAACATTTTCTTGTATCATAATGGAAGACATCACATCCCAAGTAACAATTTTAGTTTTATTCCAGCCGTATAACACTTCTCCCGGCTTTGTTGATAAAACTACATTCAAAACTGTTTTGTCGACCAACACCTCCTCTATGCTTCTGTAAACCCGAAATTTGTACAAAATGGCCCACTCTATAGCCGGTTGTGAAAAGAAGTTAATAAAACCTTTATAAGAACATAAAGATTTTGAAAATGTTCTAGTGAAAGATGTTATGACCACTTGAGAACCTTCATAAAACCTATTGGCTGCCATTAAAACCAGAATGTGGCCAAATGGCCACAGCTCTCAAACTTCACTGTAAAATCGAGGTTGTTTTTTGATGATCTGCTTTGTTCGATTCTCTGCTCTTCTGATTCATTTACAGTAAAAAAAAGATCTAGTGTTGCAAGAAATTTTGTTTGATAGCAAAATATCCAAAACAAATTGTGTTTTCTACAGCGTATTATGCTCCAAATTATATGCGCATTTATTTTTATGGTGAATATTGGCACGATAAGAGGCGAAAATTAATGCGCCTCGGAAATTATGCGAATTAAAAACAACATAAATCAAATTAAAACAAATATATTCGATAAATTAATCATGAATTTCCTGAAAAGTGCTTGGAATTGGATGAGATGATCTAAAAGAATGCCGAAATTAGTCTCTGATCTACAGTTTGAAATTTGATGCATTTATTTTTCCACATTTCAATTATTTCTTATATTTCAATATGGCGATTGGAAAAAAAATCACAGTTTTGCCATAAAGCCAATTTTTCTTCGCAATGACTATTATAAAATTATTTGGTCTTATGGTGACTTCCTTCAATGCCACTTTGCCGTTTAATGCATTTACTGGAGGCAAAATGGTTATAAAATGCTTTTTCAACTGACCATAATAAGATAATATCAATGAGTCCTACAACGGCATTCAATACAGCATTTTACGAGTTCATAAAGTCGAAATAAAACCTTTGATAGGAGTAAAAGGAATTTGAAAAACAAGGTTTTAAGATCGTTGTAAAAAAGCTGTGTAGGTTCTCATAAACCTGACTGAAATATGAAACCTATTGGCACCTCTTGGTGCCATAATAAAACCAAATTGATTTCAAGTGGCTTTCATAAAACTTTAATAAAACTTAATAAAGCAGGATAGTGTTAGCAATTTTACTTGGGATACGTACTCGAAGACTTCTAACAGCTTTCGGGGCTGGCTTTTTACACCGCAATGCAAAGGAACGCCGTTGCCGAGCATTTCCGGACAAAGAAGGTGTTCAAATTTCCGAAGAAGTATTTAGTTTGGCAGGCCATATGTAGTTGTGTTCGAAAATCTAAGAGTTTCGTCCCTGCCGGAACTATCAATAAGGATGTGTACGAGAAAGAATGTCTGCAAAAGCGGTTGCTACCGTTTATCAGAAGCCACGACTCTCCAGCTTTGATTTGGCCTGATTTGGCCTCTTGACACTATGAGAAATTCGTCCTGGAATGGTATAAGCTACAAGAGGTCAAATACGTGCCAAAAACAGCCAATCCACCAAATTGTCCAGAACTTTGCCCAATAGAGAAGTACTGGGCTCTAGTTAAGCGGAACTAAGATGAAAGCAAATGGTACCGATAATTCCAAGAGAAGATGGAGAACCGTCATGGTGGGCGTATCTGAGGATACCGTATGGAACCTGATGTCGGGTGTACCACAGAAAGTTCGAGAATTTTACAGAAAGAAGGATTAACATATTAATCAACTGTTTAAAATTTAGATATAATTCTATTTTTGTGAAATAAAGAATCGGTTTTGTTGAATGATGTGTAATTTTTTTTTCCTGCTATTACTTTGGTGTCCGAAATTTAACGTGAACAGACTTTTGTGGAACAACCTCATCCCTCACAACTTGGCAAACGTTCCTTCGTAGCTTGTTCCTACGGTGGCATTCAAAGTCTCACTCTCCGCCAGCGTTTTTTGTTTTTTTCGCACTGGTTTGCCCTGCTGCTGACGATGTCATCTTCGCCTCGGCCGCTTCAATTTTTCCGTTTAACCATTTTTGTTTTTGATCCAGTTCCAACCTGGATCAGGTATCAAGATTGGGTCAACTTGTTGTGTGCTAAAAGGTGGTGTGTTTGTCTTTATTTGTAACATGTATCGGGTTGAGGCTTGCACTGACAATAAGTTCGGGTAGCGAAGGTTGGAACTGGTTCCAATCTCGCTTCAAAAACAGAAACAGTATTTCTCGACAACTGTATCTGATTTTGTCAACATAGAGGTAAACGAAAATTCAAACGTAAATTTCTCGAAAATCTTTGCACTCCTATGCAAATTAACGTTAACATAATGGTAAAGGAACACTAGACTTTGTTATGATGGTGCTGGTGCATTTGCTTGTGCGAATTAATTTCGATTAATGTTTGAATCTTTGTTTACCCCTTTGTTTACAAAATCAGATACGTCGTTCTGAATAAGCTGTCGAGATATGTAACGAGACTTTCCGGTGGAGTGACTGAGTAAGAAAATTCCCGCCATGTTTCAAGCGAGCACTGACATCTGCTTATGGGATTTCTCCATAGGAGTGAAGAGCTAATAAAGACTGGACTCGGAAAAAATGAGACACACAAAAATAATTACCAAAAATTCGTTTTAAATCGGATACTTCTCAAATTTTCAGGGATTAAATAACTATATATTATAATTTATTAATTGAATTTCCTCCCCCAAGCTGAATGCTCGTACATTTCTCTTAACACTGCTCATGAGATCTTGGGCGAGGCTTGGTCCATCTTCCTTACACAATTTCTGTTTTTACGCTTTTCTTCAACTTCTTCTTCATTATCGCCCAATTTTTTTTCGATCGGACGAAGTTCTGGTGTATTTGGCGGGTTCGCTTCCTTTCGGGACCACATTAACGCCCTTCGCTTCGTACCAATCCATTACAGGCTTGGCGTAATGGCACGAAGCGAGATACGGCCAGAACAGCGTGGGGCCACGGTGAGAGTAGAGGAAGGGTAGCAAGCGCTGCTGCAAGCATTCCTCTCGATAAATCTGCCCGTTTATTTGTGTTTGTATGTATGTGTTTTTTTTTCCTTTTTCAAAAAATGTTCAAGTCAAAAGAAAACCATAAATTGTATAGTTATAAGTGATTAGATAATTTAGAATTTAAATTCAATATGTTGTGTAAACCATATTTTAAATTCCCACCCTCTTTCCCATCCGTAATTTGTCATTCCTATTAACCTCGAGACGGCCACGAGTAATCGGCTCTATCCTCCTAACTTTAGTTTTAAGATAAATGATGTATAAAAATACGAAAATTTGGCTCTGTAAAGTTGATTCGATTGAGCCTGTACAAATAAACGATTATTAAAAAAAAAAAATCTGCCCGTTTATGGTGCCGGTTGTAACGAACGGCTTGCTGTACCGTCCGCACTCGCAGATCGCCTGCCACAACAGGTACTTCTTCGAGAATTTGTCCATCTTTCTCTTCCGGAACTCTTCCGGAACCTCCATGCGGGACGTACCGACAAAAAACTCTAGGCCAGGGATTTGTTTGGTGTCCGCCTTGATATATGTCTCGTCGTCCATGACGAGGCAGCCTGCCTAGAAAAGCCACTCACGGTACAGCTTCCGCGCACGCAATTTGGCCACCGTGTTTTGCTTGTCAGTCCGATTTGGCGCCTTCCTGACCTTAAAAACACGTAGCCCAGCCCGCTTCATGGTCTGCTGGACGAACCACTTCGACGAATTGACCTTTTTGGCCACGTCTCGGGTGGAAAGGTTCGGGTTATTCTTAAAATACTGCCTTATCTTCCACGCCTTCTCTGGGTATTCCGTTTTCGGTTTTCGGCCGCTTCCAGCGCGCCGCTCGATGGTCTTCGTCTCCTGGAACATCTTCACAATGTGGGACAAGGTCGAATGGTGGATTCCAAGCCTTTTGCCAATCCATCTGTGCGACTGACCAGGATTATCGATCACCGCGCCCAAGATTTGCTGGCGTAGCTCTTCTTGTATCGAATGCATCTTGAAAACTACTGGACAGATCGCAATAAAAATCGCGATAAAAAGTTACACCCAAAACAAAGTGTCGCATTTTTTCCGAGTCCAACCTTTAAGTTAATGTGAAACTCGAAATGAGTTTTCAGAACAGTAAACAAGTGGGCGAATGTCGAGTGAAATGGTTGTATAACAGTTTTTGTTGTTTTTCAATAGTTACAAGACTTCAAAAATCATAGGTCCCACAGAAAATTATACTCTACAGATTGAAATTTATTTGATAAGCCAATAATAAAATCCACAAGAGAGGTCTATTCTAAAATAGAGGCTTAAGACCAAGCCATACAAGATCCAAAATGTACCGGATCTTACAATCAAGCAAAAGAAGGAGCGAGTAATAAGAGCTAAGGCATTTGCTGCACAAGGCTGCAGAAGCAAATTTGGAAAACATCGTATTTACGGACGAAAAGTTCATCACTATTCAGCAATTCGTAAACAAGGAAAACGATAGGGTTTGGTTAACAGAAAAATCCAGAAGAAGTTCCGACGTTTTGACGGCAACTCGACGACAAAAACCCGCTTCAGTGATGGTTTAGACCGACATTACCAGTAACGGTCAAACTCCACGGGGTTTGTTCTTGAAGGGCTGAAAATCAACAAATAAAGCTATCGGGAATTGGTTCTACAAAATCTAGGGTTTTTTTTCATTAGGGTGAATCTACAATTGAGAGACTCTCTCTGTTTACTTTCTCTTTCACCAATAGCTAAATCATTTTCACATTTTTCGTTTGGCTGTTTGCCCAATATGCTAGCTAGCACTCTTATCTTGCGATCTGTGTAAAAAAATCTATTCATAGTTTTACAATGGCGCTGTAATTAATGAAAGAGAACGAGGCAGGGAGAGAGTCTCTCAATTGTAGATTCGCCCTAATGAATAAAAACCCTAGAAATGTTGTTGGGCCATATGCACAAGCTTATTTTGGTTCAACACCTTGGGTCTTCGAATAGCACTTCACACCGGCTCATAAAGCGAAACGGACTTAACTTTGGATTGATGAGCAATACCCAGCACGGAGTGGCCAGCGAATTCGAGTGACTTGAATCCAATGGACTTTTCTGTATGGAGTTGGAAGCTAGAGTCTGCTCTAAAAAACATGAAAGTTTGGAAAATCTGAAGAAACATGCAAGAAATAATATCAGAATAACATCTGCGAGCAGCGTACAATGCGTTTTTTGATCGTTTGAAGTAAATAGTTTCCATCAAAGGTGGTCAACTTGAATTTGATCGATGATTTTTTCAAACAGTGAACTGTTTCAAGTAAATTGGTGTGTATATAAATAAAACTGTTTTCATTGTAGCACTACATTTGCCGGATCCTGTAAGTGATGCTATTATACCGGGGACACCCTTTAATCAATTCTCGAATGCTTCCAGCGGTTGGAAAATTGCAACCATTACTACTATCTAGAATTGGACTTTTAGAATTGATCTAGGACTTTCCTTTATGCTGACAATTTTCGTTAGCAGAAATAAAAGGTAAAGTTGGATGGATTTCAAGGTTCCGTCGTTGGCCTTCTTGACGTCTGTATGTTATTTGAAAATGTTTTCCCAGATGCACTCACAATAACAAACCGTTACCTCTGAACAAAGACAGCGTCCTTTTAGCCTCCACGGCTGGCTAGTTTTGATGATGATGTCTACTGTATGCTCCGGTTTACGATGAAACGTAAAGTTTAATCCCATCAAAACAGTTGACAGTTGACGTGTTGATGGTATACATCGCCCCATTCAACGTCAACTCAGGACAGAGTTTTTCAGCGTCACACATTTGGATATTTGACTTGTAGTATTGGTCAAAAGTTTGAAATCCGAACTGTACGAAGAGACATGTAATTACTATTCTGGATCTGAAAATGCTTCTATGAATCCACATAGCTGTCATTTTAGTGAGCCACACAAAGCTAAAAAATGAATGAAACAGTTGTAGTTTGTCATTGGTCGCACGCATTTTAAGATCTTAAACGTTGTATTTCAGTATACTTTGAATACTTTTATAATGTGTACTGAATGTTGCCATAATGTGAATAGGAATTCCTTCCTGTAAAGTCTAAAAGGCCGAATTTATGAATGTTCATCAAAAAATAACCTAACCAAGCAAATACTCGATGAACATGATATAAATATCCGCTAGTTTTGTCCAACTTTAAAGCTCACTTACTCGAATGTAACATCGTCCTGCACTCATTTTGGCATGGCTGTCTGCAACAAAATGTGCACAACCGTGTTATGGGATCTCTGTAGATATGTAGTGCAAAATCAAGCTGAAATGGGAAAGACAACCTGTCAGCACATTCGCTTTGCCAACCGCCCGGATGGTGGAAAGCCCAAAACGGGACACACCAAGTAGAAAATACGACATTTTCCACAGTCTCAAATCCTGCCACAAGTTACGGATGTGCGGAGCCGTCAGTATCGTGTAACTGGTGAAAAGTGTTTTGTTGCCTGGAACAAGCCACGAGTGTCACTTTCTCAATCTGGACGGAAATTAATTCCATTGCCTATTGTCAGGTTTGGTCCACCAATTCTGTGAATTTCCATTTCAAGGAGGCATACGAGAATTCAGATTTCATGCTTTGTTGTGGCAGTTGTTTTCATTTTCCGGAGACTGTTTTCGACTTTGTGAGATTTTGTAGCTTTTGCAGTAAGCAACCGTCCAAATCGTCCACCGGTGTACGCTGCACCACTGCCTTTATTCATCTAACAAATTACATCTCAGACCAATTTATTATTTATTGATGGATGTGATCAATATCAAATAGAGTGAAGTTTTGCTTAAAACGACAAGCAAATTATTCCTATAGCTTTTCAGAAATTCAAAATCCTAATCACAAAAAGGCGATTGTCATCCAACAATGCTGACATCATTAAGCGAACTAACCATATCCGACGAATTAAACATTCATGATGAGTTGATAGCCTTTGACTTCACAAGCACATATTTCAGCTTCCAAAATTGAATACAACTCTACCCTCATCGGTCGTTAATTCCACGCCGCCAAGCATCACTCTGCTGACAGCCAACCTCATCAATCACGTGAATTATGTTCGAGAGCAGCCAGTCATAATAAAAATTGGCTCTGGCACATTATAACAGACTACCGTCTGCTTCGAACAATAAATTAATTAAAAATCTCCATCCGGCCAATTTCTCTTAGCGTTTTGTTTACCCGATTTTGTCTATATTCCTTCAGATTGGCAGCACTCCAACCAAGTGCTTCAGCATTGGCATTGAACCTGTTTGCTATGGAGCTATATATCCACTTTATTCCACCTCCTTTCCCATTCGAAGCGTGACTTCAAACTAATTGTCTAATTGTCACCGACGTTTTATAGCACACATAAAACCATTAGCAATCACATGTCCCTTTCCCAGTGTACCACCAACAAACCCGTTCTAATTATTCTAATTATCCCCAGTTACAATTGTCACATTTCTATCTCACTCTCTCTTTCTCTCTCTCTCTCTCGCTCTCAATCCCATTTCAGCACTGGCAGGTTCGTCACAGGCAACGACACAGGCCCGGCGGTGTTATGTCTGCGGCGAAGGAGCCGATACACCCTTCCGGTTATCCATGTCTCAGGCGGCGGACGAAACAGCTTCCTCCCGCCATCCTCGGCCGGTCGGCAGTTTGCCAAATATTGTAACCACCTGCGAGGACTTTGAACGGGATCGAGACGAGCTGGACAAATACGTGCTCGAGTGTCCCCCGACGTACACCAGCTGTCTAACCCAGGTCGACGGTAAGTGAACTTGATGGTTCTCGGTGAACCTCTAGGTGAATATGTCTATAGATAAGGTATGATGGGGATAGAGCGTCCCCACGAGGAATTTTGTTGATTAACGATCATGCAAAGTATTAGAATATGTGAAAAATTTAATCCATCATCAACCACAATATTTGAATAAAAAAAAATCCCCTCGTGAAGGCGTCTGTTTTGTAATTGTTTGAAATAAATATCAGAAGAGCGTTTCTAACCGACCCCATCAAGCCCTAATCCTATATTTCCATTGGTTTCGTTTATGAACCATCTATATTGAGCACTAACTGTTGGGGGATGACATAATCGTAAAGTTGGCTTTTAACGACGATGCTCTTTCTCGGCCATCACTTCGATCAGGGCCCGTCAAGTGCATTTTGTCAAGTTTTTTCTACTTGTCGGGTTTTATGGGCAATGATTATAATTGTCTGTTAAGAGGAAGAGGAGACGGTTTGAGTGAAGGC
This sequence comes from Aedes koreicus, assembly GCA_024533555.2. NCBI lineage: Eukaryota > Metazoa > Arthropoda > Insecta > Diptera > Culicidae > Aedes > Aedes koreicus. Next base: position 70,604 of record JAHHFK020005448.1, on the reverse strand, counting down.
TGGACAGCTAGTGATTATCATGATCGTTTGATGCAAAACTCACAATATGTATTGTTTGTAAGGAAAAGGCAGCATTAGTCGGATTAGTTTTGGCTTAGCGAATTAAAGCCTGTCCACGTTAAATTTCGGACACTAAGATAATGTCAGCTGTTGGGTTAGGATTGCCAATTCTCAACGAGCAACACACTTTCGTTGTGAGTATGCTTTATGCTGCAATAGAATTTATTTATTTAGGACAATTAGGTTAATAATTAGGATAACTACTTACTACTACTGTGGGCTTTTTTTTCCCAAATGCCCATTGCCTTAGTTTTAATCGTAAAATAATTCAACTAGAAATAAAAACGTACAACTTTTATATGGCATAAGGAGTGTAGAATAGAAACTATTCACTGATTAGAATAATAAATTGTAGTCTCTCACTCGAGAAAATTGTCTCGATTTTACTCTGCATTGTCTTTGTGCGGTTTTACGTGAACGTGTCACGTTGGCATGCCCCGCTGCCAGTTCGTTGTCAGTTAACGCAGGTTGAGGTTAAGTCCGGCATAAAGCGTTCCTGTGATGAGGGGTCTCTTCGTGATGTACCCCCACCCGTAAACCCTGGTGAGTATTCGGAATTCCTGAATTTGCATTACCAGGTTTACTTCTCCCCTTCGACGTCCAATACAGCAATTTTCACCGGTGGTGAACGCATGATCCCCGAATATGCCCGAACCAACGCTTGCCATACTCTGCCAACTAATCCAGGAAACACCTGCTCAATCCGTCCCCAAATCCACTTGTTCCTTGTCGTTTCATCAGCCACCAGTACCAAAGTCGGCTTCCACCAGATCCCTTACGCCCTCGAACCACTTGCATCTCCTCTTTATCAGGGGAAGACATTTTTCTTGAGCCACCTGCGCCAGAAATCGTCGGTTATGGACTTCGCTAGCTTCCAACTGCTTCGAAGCGTTGACTGACTGTCTAATAACTCGGTCGGTAAGAACGTTTTTCCGGAAGAGTTGCCGAGCAGAAAATGGCTGGGCGTCAAAGCCTCCTGATCCGCTGACTCTAAAGGGATGAACGTGAGTGGTCTTTCCCTCCTCTTCCAAGAGGATCTTCTCTAAGGTCTCATCGTCTGGCTTCCGCGGCCCGTTCAGAACCGCTCCAATCAACAACTTGACGGAACGAACCAGTCTCCCCCACGCACCTTCAACAGTGCCTTTTTAGTCCGGTGAAGTTCCTCCCTAATAAGGTGGCCGAGTTTCAACTGGTCCTTGATTCGACGATGCCCAGACCCACCGCTTTTAATTCGAGCCGAGGAATTGACAGCGTCTTTAGCGGTGCTACCTTGGTTTCGGGTCCAACATGTGCCACCTGTGTTCCGTGTTCGGTCTCCAAACGCATAGGCGGTTTTGGTTGCGTCGACAAAGAGGTGGATTTGTAAACGGGAGAAGTCCATTGTGGAACGAAAGTAGCATCGAGGTATGCGGAGTGAGTCCAACTGCTGAAGTAAGTCTACCCACCGTCGCGAACGATCGTTGATATTGCACGGAATTTGTTGGGTCCTCTCTATCCCTACCGTCCAGAGCTCCCGAATAAATATTTTGCCGTGAACCAGAAAAAATGGCAATAAGAACAAGTGGGTCGAAGAGACTCATTACCACACTGAATACATCACGCTTTGTAGGCACATGATCGTTGTTCTGAATGCCCTGCAAGTCTGCTCGTGTGCCGAAAGAATAGATAAATAGGTCTGCATCTAGAATCCACTTCAACCCTAACACCGACTCGGACTTCCCGTCGCATTCTAGCTGTAGGTTTTTGGTTTCGATTGTTGCGACTTCACCTATCCCTCGCAAAGCTTCAGGATCATTTGATAAGAATCGTCGGAGAGTGAATCCTCTATCGCCTCTTCGATCGACTCAAAGCTGTCCAAGTAGTCATCGACATAATACATGTCCTTGATGGCTGCTGCAGCTCTCGGATACTCGCTGGCAAACTCTTCTGCATTGCGATTTTTCACGTACTGTGCTGACGTTGGAGAACAGGATGATCTGAACGTAGCGACATCCATGACGTAAATTCGGGAAAGTTTTTGTTGTCAGTGTTCCATCGCAAGCCGGTTTCAAAGTTCGATCCAGTAGAGGTGTGACGTGTTGTCTTTTGTACGATTCGTTTCGCACGGTTTTCGTCGGTCGATTCAAGAATTTGACGCGGCTTGGAAACTCTGGCATCTTTGAGAGTGAAATAGTCATCAAGCTGATCGTTTCATTTGCGATCACGATCAGAAACTGGATGATTTGAGGCGTACCTATAGATGCTCCACCCCAGTCGACATTTCGCACCAACGGGATGGGATGGCCCTCTTTCTCGCAACTTTATAGGGACGCATCTTCGAGAGGGAGGCCAGGCAGATGAGGGAAGTGATTTGCAAGGTCCTGATACTTCAGTCTTTGTGTGGATAGAACGAGACGACTAACTATACGAGCATTGAAGAGTGTAAATCGGGAATTGGTACTTTTATCGGAGATATCGATTTGCACTCATTGTGACTATGGCACGACCCGTGTTACGTCTCCGGTCCACTTCAAGGTGAGTGGTTCCGATTTTCCACTAACACCAAGCTGTCTAGCCACCGATTCGTCTAGGAGAGTGTAAGACGAAACCTCCCTTGGTTCGTTCCGCCATTTTTGTTGTAGATCGAAGACAATCTGGCACTCTTAGACACAAAAACCTATGTGTACTCTCGAGCATACCTAGGTAGCTCGTAGTACTCAAAGCAGTGGTCCATTTGGCCCCTTTTCCTCGAAAGCAAAGATTTTTGCCTGCACCGTTCCATATTCGCTCTTGTATGATGTTGCAGCATTCTCGCTCTTGCTGCATTCTACTCCTCTGCTAAATGCTTGCATTTGCCGTAAAACCAAGTGGTTTGCCATCTTGAATACGAAGATGCGCCAAGCTGCTCTTCCATTGGTAGGGCTGCTTCCACACCCAAAATAAAAAAAAAGCAAGACTGTAATGCAATTTCGGATGATTTTTTCCGGGACAATCCGGGGGTATCAACTCATCCATATTGAAATGTTGGTGATGATTGAACAAAGACCCAACGGTTGCTTTGACTGTCGGGCACTAAACGGGACGGCGAAATTTGTTTCGATCTATTTCAAGCTGAACAATGCATTAGGTCCTAAGTAACATTGGGAGATTCTCTTTGCGTTCCTACGGCTATGTAAAAACAGGTTCAAGGACTTTCAACACACAGTACGGTAATATAAAGTGTAATTAAGGATCCAATACGTCAAAAACATCAGCAACTCGTTTAATAGACAAACTATGAACGAACCTAATGCATTGTTCAGCTTGATTTGTGTCTGCCAGCCGGTTGCATACAGATGCATGGCTTCGTTTGTACCATAGAACGCTTTGTGGATTATGATGGGCAAAATTGCCTTCTCTGAACCATGTGGATTTCTCAAGATATGATTGCAAAATCTACAATTGCAATTTTTGCTACCTTTTCAACTTTTGGGTGCAGCTGTTGCACGTACTCCTGGGCTACTCTAGTTTCTCGTAGTAGGTGAATGTTAGGTCACAACGTCCGAATTCGACGAGTGTTGTACACCGTCGAAAGTTTTGAGCACATATCTACAGCAACTAGAAAGTGGTCCGAGTCTATATTCGCACTACGGTAGGTGCATGGTTGATTTGATTTTCTGTTCCTGATCAGGTGATCTCCAAGTGGCTTTGTATATGTCTTTGCGGCGAGAGAAGGTATTTCGGACTACCAATTCACGGGTTTAGGTTTACTTCCCTTCTTACCTCAGCGTTCATGCTGCCAATGACGAATTTAACGCCTCGCCGCGAGCAGCCATCATACATTTGCTCTAGCTGCGCATGGAACGCTTTTTTTTCGTTGCCCGCTTTTCTATACCTTCTATCCTGTGAAACAAAGTCCCTCTAGTGCTACGGCTGGAAGTTCCGTGGTTGAAGATCGTCGTAGATTATCTTATCGCAACCCGAGAGGCAGAGCAACTTGCAGTTTCATATTCCGAGTTTCCGATCGTAGTCCTTATTTCGTCGCCAAGGTCTTTGCCAATTGTTTTGGTCCGTATTTACTTGTGTGCTATTTGCACCTTTAAATTTTTAAGAGCGGCTTGTTGCACCTTCTCCAACCCCCTGTCTAGCCGGAGGACCATCGTGCACACTGCTGCCTAGAGCCACACGCTGGAACGAGGAAGTTGATTACTCTAACATGTAAATCGAGAACAGACGCAGTTTTGAGCCGCTCCAGACATGAAGAACAGACGCACCCTTCGAAGAGGGCAGCCTTCTTCCCTGTCAGCATACGACCAAGATTCCACCGGGGTTCATTACCCGATCTTTCCTATGATTACTCATACATCTGTCGGCACCACAGGGAGGTGATATAGAAATCACTAGGCTTGAGGCTATGAATCTTATTGGGATCAATTTTATAGCAACAGGTACGCGAAGTACCAATTGTACGCATTGTCCAGTTATTTACCAACCATTTACCGATGGGTTGCAGTTTCTTGTAAAAGACCATCAGTTAAAGAATACACTCAAAACGGGTATAATCAATTCCGCTGTTAAAATTACCCAGCTGAAATAAACCAAGACTGAAAAAGGTGACACCTATTGTGAGACACACTGTATTTCAACATGAATCCCAACAAACATCGGTGTTGAATTAGAGCTTGGTCAAGCAAATTTGGAGAAACGATTTAGCTGTTTCTTCTAGAATAGCTGAATAGCTTCTCCAAATTTGTTTGAACAAGCTCTAATTCAGTTAAGCAAAGAGTTTGAAATTTGGTGTTTCTAAGAAAATTTCTTGAGCGGAAGCGTTGAAAATGTTGCAGAAAGCTTTAGGGGAATCTGCTCTTTTGAAAACCAGAGCAAACAAATGGTAAAGAGAGTGTAAAAGTGGTCATGATGTGGTCATGAAGTGGTCGAAGGCTTGCGTTGATCCGGACGCCCTTCATCATCGAATACCGACGATAAGGGGAGCAATTATTTGAATTATTATGAAAAACTGTGCCGATTTTCAAGTCATGTGAGCCTTAGAAAGATGGCTACTGATCTCAACATCTCATATGGAACCGTTCATCACGTTGTTATTAATATTTTGGGCATGCAACTCGTTGCCGCACGGCTTGTTCAGAAGGAGCTAGATTTCTGCACACAAGACCAAGTTTGGTTATATGACCAAATACAACTAGAATTTGCACGAGCAGACCCCATATTCAACAGGAAATGTTTCCTTTTCTCTAAACTCAAAATTCCACGTCGAGGAAAGAGATTCGAGTCCATTGAGGCTATGAAAGAGAATGCGAGCTGAAGGCCACCCTTCCGGCGGCCCATGAAAACTGTATGGATGACTGAGTCAAGCGTTGACATATGTAATATTATGAAGGAGGCATAATAAGTTTGCAAAAAATATAACAAAATTTTGTTTTATTTACAAATTCCCGGTTCTTTTTGATAGAAGTGTAAGAATTTTTCGAACTTCCGAAAAAAATGCCTAAGAATATCTCCAAAATTCCATCGGTACTTCCGAAAAGTTATCTTAGACCATTTTAAGTTTCCTTTTGAACTACTGAAAGGTTCCTCGGAACATTCCAAGAATTCGTTTGAAACTTCTTAAAGATACCTCGAAGATGTTTCGGAATGAACTCAAAGTTTCAGAGGGTTGTGATGGGGACGCTTTCTCCGAAGCGTTGGAAACCAGGTTCAATTGGAGCCTCCACTGTCCTTGTTACACTGGAACAGATCCAGGTCAGTCGCACGTAGTAACCTTGTCCAAACGCTTCCATGTAGGTAACAACCCCATTTTACCCCTCCCAAAAACAACACCTTGTTATTATAGGTAAACGTAAAATATTCTATACAATATTTATTGTAATATTTAAGTTTAAGATGATTGATTGCCCTTAGATTATAAAATTGTGTTTTGAATCCATTACTAACTACCATCAAAATTAAACTACAGCAAATTGAACCTTACTCCCTCAAAGTAAAACGACATCATTATATGAGTTAGATAATGTTAGAACGCCCACAACAACTTACTGCCATTTTACTTATCAACCTATTCCTTCAAGATTAATAAAAACATAAGCAGGCACCGCTATTAGCGCACAAACAATAAGAAGGTTTGAGTGTAAAGTGACCAGATGGCCACAGTTCTGAGGCGGGAAACCAATTTATAATAAGAAAAAATTGGAATTTTTTTTGGAAAAAACTCCAACCAAAATAGAATATTTTGTTTTACAAACAAGTTAGTGAATACTCTCAATTAATTTAATAAACTTTATATGCCTAATACTGATCTCCACGGTAAGAGATGTGCGGAAATTTGATCCGACGATTTTGTTACGGTAATTATTTTGTTCACGGATGCTGATAACAAAAAAAAAATACTTGGTTGGCTCAAAAAATGTTGTGGAACACTGTTGGAGACATTCTTGCTGAAATTCACAAGTATAAAATTAATCTCTCAATTACATTCAATGTATTGACCCCCCAGTTGAAATTCAGTCATGATCCAGACTTTGCTTACTATTGAAAAAAAAATCTTTTGGCAACATCATTCCTGGGAAACACAACCGTTTATGAGAGTTATCAATAACGCACTCAAACTTTTCGGTGCACTCGAGCTTCGTGAAATTTCAGGTCAACTTTCTACTGCACACGTTATTGAATTCTGCATAAAAATAGAAGTAGAATGTAAATTTTCGACATGACATTATGGTACGTACGTTTTATATAATGAATATTTGTTTGTTGGTTTGTTGGTTTGGTTTGTTGAATTTCGTAGGGGAAAGTGATTAAGTCATAATATGATAAATATTTCGCGAAACCTATACCCACGCGGAACGTCTGGTCACTTTATATGAACGTATTTCCCGAGCTTCAAATCCCTTTCCATAGCGTGGCAGCAACCCATTCCCCCCGAAAGAATGATTCAATTGTTACTACCATCTATTCGCGCACCTTTTCACCTCATAACGATCAGAAAATCCACAACAACCGTCATCGTCATTTCGCACACAAGACTGCACAACAACCCTCTCCGAACTAGAAAATAAACAAACCGGGTGCTGTGGCGTGGCGGGCAAGCAAACCTCTGACTTCGCTCAGATGGAAAGAGGAAAACCTTTTCCGCTATGAATTTAATTTTAATGATATTTCCCCAAAGTACCACCCGGTGCGGATGGATGTTTCTTCTTCTTTCAGTCTTTTATCGTTTTTGTATCTGGTTTTTTGTCGGCTCTCAACTCACAGTCTGTGTTCCGATGCCTGCATCCGCGAATCGAACCTGACACCTCCGTCTTGGCTATGCCATGCCTTTACCGACTAGCGGAGACCACGTCGCTTACCACTCACACACTAATAAGATGGTTGTTTCTTTGCTGAAATAGTTGCGGCAGGGTTGTCTCTCCCAATTTACGAAATGCGACCGTTCTGCGCTGGGAAGAGGTAAAGGTAAGGACACTTTCAGCACCGCAGATGAAGGGATGATTGGAGGGTGGGTATTTATTAAAATGAATTTCAGTTAGGTCGTAGAGATTGAAATGAAATTTTAATGATGGCAGATGAGTGGTATTTTTCGAACGAGGAGACATGTAGAAATAATTACTAACGAAGTTGATTGCTTTTGGTTTGGTGGATTTGAAAATTGTTCGGAACGAATATTCACAATAAAACTTAGAGTCTAAATGTGGAAGCTTTGTAAAATGTCAGTAATTGATTCAAGAAGATCAAACTGAAGAAATATTCTGTATTCCAGCTGGGATATTATATCCGAGGCAAAGCTTAGACCATACAACTGACTCACCTTCTCAGTATTGATTAGGCACTCTATTGTTTAGCTCCGGTAACAGTGGTCGAGACTTTAATCCCACAAAAAAACCACCCAAACAACAATTTTTTTTTTTTTTAAAAAAAAAAAAAAAAAAAAAAAATATTTTTTTCCCCCCCCCCCCCCCCCCCCCCCCCCCCCCCCCCCCCCCCCCCCCCCCCCCCCCCCCCCCCCCCCCCCCCCCCCCCCCCCCCCCCCCCCCCCCCCCCCCCCCCCCCCCCCCCCCCCACCACCCCCCCCCACCCCCCACCACCACAACAAAAAAAACACACACCCCCCCCCCCCCCCCCCCCACCGGACCCCCCGCCCCCCCCCCAAAAGCCCCGAAGGATTTTGTCATCAAAATCAACGGGATATTTGTATGCTATGCACTCTAGTAGACAACCTTTTGTCTCTATAATAGTTATGTCATTGTTAAGGTGCCGCCACACGGCGCTTGAAATATTTGCTATAGTTTACTACGATATAGCCGTTATAGATATCTATTTCATAGTTCTATGAGATTCGAGAAACGGTTTTGCAAAAAATATGAGTAATAGAAGCTATGTAGTAGAAATCTTTGCCGCAGCGCTATCACTTAACTTTTTTCGGTGTACACACGATTGATTTTCTTTGTGGTCGCATATATTCAGTTGCGAGCCTTTAAAAAATTACTTTGGGAAGTAATCATGGGCACATTCGGCAGCTATGGACAAAGAATGAAAGCAGTTGCTGCGTACATCATATTGGAAAGGCGGATAAAACGAAAAACTCGCAAAGTCTGGACAAAGTCGTGGATTGCTCGTCTTGAAGGCTATGGAATTTAAGCTTATCTGCTGAAGGAGCTGGGTTATGAAGATCCGGCTCACTGTTTCAGTGAAATTCTTCAGAGAAGCTCAGAGGAGTTCCTCAGAGAAGTTAAGAGAAATTCGGGGGAGTTCATTAGAGAAGTTCAGGGAAGTTCTTCAAAGAAATATAGGGAAGTTCTTCAGAGAAGTCCGGAGAATTTCTTCATAGGAGTTCAGGGAAGTTGTTCAGAGAACTTCAGATAATTCATTAGAGATGTTTGGGAAATTTCTTCAGAGAATTTTAGGAAAGTAATTTCAGGGATATTATTCAGAGGAACTACAGGGAAGTGCTTCAGAGAAACTTCAAGGAAGTTCTTCAGAGGAATTTCAGAGAAGTTCTTGAGAGAAATTCAGAGAACTTCAGGGAACTTCAGATAATTTTTCAGAGAAGTTCAGGGAAATTCTTCAGAGGAATTTAGAAAAGTAATTTCAGGGAAGTTGTTCAGAGGATTTTCAGGGAAGTTTTTCAGAGAAACTACAGGGAAGTTCTCCAGAGGAACTTCAAGGAAGTTCTTCACGGAAATTCAGGGAAGTTCTTTATAGAAGTTCTTCATAGAAATTCAGGGTAGTTCGTTACATAAAGATTTTCAGAGAATTTCGGGGATGTTTTTCAGAGAACTTCGGGGAAGTTCTTCAGAAAACTTCGGTAAAGTACTGCAGAGAACTTTGCGGAATTTCTTGAGAGAAGTTCAGGGAAATTCTTCAGAGAACATCAGATAATTCTTCAGAGAAGTTTGGGAAAATTATTCAGGAAATTACAGGAAAGTAATTTCGGGGAAGTTCTTCAGAGAATTTTGGTGGAATTTTGCACAAAACTTCGGGGAAGTTCTTCAGAGAACGTCAGAAAAGTTTTTCAGTGATCTTCGGGGATTTTCTTCAGAGAATTTCTTGTAAATTCTTCAGAGAAGTTCGAGGAAGTTCTTAAGAGAAAGGTTTCAAATTGTTCGTACCGGTGCTTAGAGCAGCAAAAATTAAATGAAATTGAAATGACAGCTTTATTTAAAATACGAATACTATTCACAAGAGGAATGGCTGTCAATTTCACGTGTTTTGAAGCAAAACGGTAGTTTTCCAATAGTGTAGGAACGTTAGACGGAAAGCACGTTTGTATAAAAGGCCCTGCAAAGAGCGTCAGGTATTATTTAAATTATAAAAAGCAGTTCAGCATTGTTCTAATGGGTGTGGTGGATGCTGAATACAAGTTTACGTATGTCAACATAGGAGCAAAAGGAAGGATCAGTGATGCCGATTGCTATTGGGGAATCTGATGCAGGATCTTTAGCTCCTGAGATGCTTGTTTCGGCTCCAATGGTGGGCAAGTTGTATGGCTCATCTGACGCGGGAAAATCAGCAGCTCTTGAGACATTCTGAAAATTATTTTTTCTTCATAGGACTGCTCAAATTTATTATTCAAATTCCTTAAAGCCATCGAATATTTGTTATACAAGGCAGTCTTCAGCCCAAAACGTCTCCAGCATTGAGTTGGTCGATTTACCCAGAATAGTGGCCCGTTTTTTTTTTAAGTTCCGTGGGTTTGGACACGATTTCGGCCATCTTCAACCAGCGCCATCTCATCATATGACATTTTACGCTTCAAAATGCGCACTGCTGGCTTTGATTTCGATCCACTCGGATTTTTTAAGTTTCAAAAAGGGGTGATTGTACGTTGGAGTCAGGGATCAAAATCAAAGGTTGAACTTCGGAACTGGTAGAATCGTAATCTGCCTCTCAACGTTATCATATTGAAAATACTTAGTACTTGACTAGGCATCAATATCCTCTGGTCCGTCCGGATGGAATAGTTCATAGCCTGCTACTATAACATAGAAACTATCGCTAGAGTGTACACACGACAACGGACACGCTTCTATATCATAGCGTAAAACTATCGCTTGCAAGTCGAAACTATGAGCTATCACTACATAGTTTAGGTATTCCTATGAACTATTACATAGTTTTCTAGCTTATAGCTCACTATATACTAGAAAAAGCCATCATGTGGCGGCACCTTTAGAGTTAGTAGAGGGATCAAAACGATATTATTTTTTCATTACTTAATACTCGTTTTTTTTGGATTGTTGGAATATGAAACGAATATGAAATAATATCTACGGAATATTGGAAAAGCTTACAGAACATCTAAATGGATGATACAAAAGTATATAATAGCTTACCACTATCTTTGATAAGATACTTGATCCCAGCAACGTCGACGTTCGTGCCTAAGATCGAGTTTATTTCATTTTTCAACTCGGGTGGAGGATCATCCGATGACGACTCATTATTTATTTCCAAGAAATCCTTGCTATGTTGAAGCGGATCTTCGAATTCAAAATTCTCAATATTTTCGATGTGTTGTTTGTGATGATTATTAGATCCAGGATTTGTTGACATAAGAGGTGGTAACAAGGCCAGTATAGGATTTGCGGTAGATATCCCAAGTTCTGCCATCATTAGTTCTGCATCAATTTGAGAATGCATTACAGCTTGTTCAATCGCTTCCTGCAAAGGCATTTGATTTGTAGTACAGAACTTACTACTCTCTTTTGAAGCAATTTCATAGTGTAATAATTAGAATTCAGCATAACTCACGGAGTCAATTCGATGAATTCTGTTAAGCAAATCAAACATAGAGAAGTTGACGATAGCTGAACAAAGGGTGGTCAGTGATCTCAATTTACGAAAAAATTGTTCGCAGTCTTGACTACTAAATAATGTCGGCAGAAAATATTCATGCATGTTGTTAATTCTGAAATAGTTTATGAGCTTGATCAGCTCATGAAAATTCATCTCAATGCACGTATATTTGCCGTAATCATAATTTTTTCCATCTTGCAGTTCAATTTCCAAATCCGCAACGCAAAACAAACATACGCTATTCTGTATACTCTGTCTAGAGGTGGAAGCGTTGGATCATTGAATGCATCATTAACATAACGCATCATTCTCAAATATGCAGCAGTTGCATTGCTTCCAGGAATTGACTTAAGCATCCACTCTTCGATAGCTGGATTCAGAAGTTTTGGGATTGACGAGTAATTCATTTTATCGTTGGACAACAGATCACCTGGAGTGAGTTTATGTATAGCCTTTGGCATGTCCTGAAGAACGATTCGAAGATGAGTTTTTGAAGCTATGTATTTTCCGAAAAAAAAACCTCAAGTTATTAGAAACAAAACAACTGTTAAAAAATGTATACCTATCTTCAGTCCAGCTGAAGCATAGAACAAATTGTTTCGCATTTTTCCTTCAATGTGAATGGTATCTTGTATGCAGTAGTGATCAAATTGATTTGAATAATGTGCATTGAGCCAATGTCTCCAATCCAAAAGTGGCGAACCAACCCAAGAGGCTGAAAGCCACTCTAATAAAGATATAAAAAAAAAGTCTCCAGTCCACAGGAACAGTTGACATATCTACAGCTTTGTAAAGCCCACAATACTGCCGTTGAGAATAGCCCAACAAATAATCACTCATTAAGTGAACATTAGTATGGCGATTTAATTCAGCAGCGTGTTGAATAATCTCTGAACTATTTTCAATCACAACTTTTGTTCAGGCATTATTCACAAAAATTTGGAGAAGTTATTAAGCTGTCGCCAAGTGCTTTTGAACACTGCCAATTGCATATGCTTAAGAAGCAAGTTTGCAGCAATGGAGTTCAGCTGATAATTGAATAACTGCTGTTTAGGTGCTGTACAGAACTTGAGGGTAATTCCGAGAGTTAAAATGACCTTTGTTGAAATGATGAAATTTTTCTTCAACATCATTAAGCATATTAAAAAAGCTAAGGTGTCTTTGATAGAACTTTTGTTCCACTTTTTTAAATTCTCATAAAACTTTCTTTGGTTTTGTTGTATGATTTTTCATACGATACAGACATTTTATACTATGCATATTTAATTTGATATTATACATGTACATTAACAAAAACGATACGTAACATTTAATGATTAACATTTAATAGCGAGATTTGAGCCATCAACCTTCGTATCCTCAACTACGAGACTTACCAACTGCGCTATCCTAGAATTGAATGAAGTATAAACGAATCGTCTATATAAGCTCAATGTTATATATTAAATAGAAGCAAAAGTGATGCTTTAATTGAGCTACAATGATATTCTGTTCATAGCGTTGTCTGTAAATAAGCAACCTCTGTGCTCAATTAAACCTTCTAAATGTTGTTACCCCCCTTCTCCCCCACACAAACAAAAATATACAATATTTTCTATGTTTTTGTTACCACTGCGCTGTTTTCTATTCGGATGGGCAATGTAAAGAGTAGCCTGTGAGCTAAGGTCTGTATTCACATTAATCCGGACACCTTCAAATCATTGTAACTTTTGAAATATTGCACGTAGGAATGAAAAATTTCACTGTGGTATAGCTGAGAGTCTATGATGAAAAAGACTATGATTGATGTTTACATTTCATGTTTAGTATTCAAGATGGCGACGAAAGAAAAACAAGTGCCCGAGCGAATTTTGTACGGGCGTACGGCAAATCTTGACTTGTCAATACGGGACCTTGCAAAAACATTGGATTTGCCTAAATCCACTGTTCACGATGTGCTCAAATCATTTTCGGAACGTTTGACGGTGGAGTCCTCCGTCCGAGAAGTGACAAAAACATTGGACGCGCTGATCCTGTCATGGACCGAAAGGTGAAAAGGATATTAACGAAAAACCCAAATCTCTCCATTCGAACGGTGGCTCGTAAAATAGGGATGTCGCCTGGTTTTGTCCAAAAATCAAAACAACGTTTGAGACTTAAGTCTTAGAAAGTAAAAACAGTTCCAAATCGCAACGACAAACAGAACTTGGCAGCAAAATCACGGGCTCGACGTTTGTACTGCGAATATTTGACGAAGTTTTCATGCGTTGTTATGGACGATGAAACTTATGTCCTGGAGGATTTCAAGCAGCTTCCAGGGGTGGCTTTTTATTCTGCTATGGCCAGAAATGCTACAGCTGAGCATTTCAGAATGAAGAAGGCATCGAAATTTCCCAAAAAAATACCTTGTGTGGCAAGCAATTTGCACGTGTGGCAAAAGAGTAAATCTTTCGTCACTACAGGCACAATCAACAAGGTGATCTATCAGAAAGAGTGTCTGCAGAAGCGATTGCTACCCTTCATCAAAAGTCACAAAGGAAAACCTTTGTTCTGGCCCGATTTGGCATCATGCCACTATGCTAAAACTGTGATGGAGTGGTACCAAGCAAATCAAGTGAACATTGTACCAAAAACCTCAAACCCGCCAAATTGCCCAGAGCTACGACCAATCGAGAGATATTGGGCTCTGATGTAGCGGAAGCTTTCTGGAAAGAAGCAAGGAATCAAAGACATCAAACACTTCCAGCAAATTTGGACAAAGATGGCTTCCTCGATTTCTGAAGAGTCTGTACAAACCCTAATGGACGGAGTTAAGCGCAAAGTTCGAAAATTTTATGCAAATACCGAATAACTATGTTTTGTCTTCACGAATTGTTAAAACACATCCCATGAATCTGAAATAAACAACTACGACGGAAATATAATGCGAAATTTATGTTTTATTCATGTTTTGAGGTGTTCGGATTATTGCGGATACAGACCTTATTTCTGAATAAAGTGCTATAAACATGTGCTATGTAACGTTATAACAATCAAAGTTATCTGATTGACCACACAGAAAATAAAGCGTTCCCGAAAATGAAAACGGACCCTGAACTAGTTCACATTTTCAGGATGTTTCTCTTTAAACGTTATTTAGTTCATATTTACGTGATTCATTTCAAGGTGTATTTTTGCTTGTTCTCGAATTCATGACTGCAGTAAACGGATCTGGGCACGGCTTTTTTCCGTGCACATAATATCAATATCAAACCATCCTTATCTATTTCAATTTATTATATCCCAGTAATACTGTTTATTTTTCGTGTTGCAACAAAATATTATCTGAACACTATAGTGAGCTCGAAGTTCTAACGTTCTACATTGAGAGATTCCTTGTCGGTATTTTCGCCGTCGGACTCAATGGGACGTGACGTTTTCCAGTTTCTATTTCCCGTTGCATAAATAATCGATTCTGATTCTGATCAATACTGATTTTTCTCTTCCTCCAGGAGACATGGAACTGCGCACCTGTGGTGAAAATCTTCCAATCAACGATTGCAAAAGTGCCAACAAAATCGACTACTGCTACTGCAGTGAGGATCTGTGCAACAGTCTGAAGAGAACCCAAATCCGGCGGGAAATTGAAGACTCCCAGCTGGGCGGCCAATCTGAGCATCTAAAACAGCCGCACAATAGCGACGACGAAGATCTGACCGAGTCATCTGGAATGGAGGATTCCCATGAAAAACATCGATCCAACAATCATCGGATGAATACGGTTGGTCACGTTGGCGGTAGCAGCGACCATCGCAGCGATAAGGACTCCGAAACGACACAGATTGTCATGACTCTGAAACCGATTGCGTCTGGGTCCAGTGAACAGCGGAATAACAGCGGCGGAAGTAATACGACCGCCAAAAGCGGTTGCGACTCGCGGTGGGCTTTGGAGCGCAGCAGAAATGGTTGGGTCGCTCTGGTGCTAATTGGTGCATCGATGTGGCGATTCGCCGCCTTATTATTTTATTTTTTTAAACCCCCGGCGTTTCCTTTTTTTTTTTTTTTTTTTTCCACAAGGCTTGCCCCAAAAATTCATTTCAATAAAAAAAAAAAAAAAAAAAATTTAAAAAAAACCCCCCCACATTTTATCCCCCTTTTGTGCGCCTCAAAAAAACACAAAATAAACAAAAAGAAAAAAAAAAATATAAAAAAAAACATCTATCGCATTTTTCTCGCATCCGCCTGCTCTCCCCCACAAAAAAACACCACGAAAAAATACAGGGAGTTATTACCCAAGATGAATTTAATATATCAGGTGGGCTCAATACTGTATATGAGAATTACAGCCATGTTAAAACGCATACTAATACGATCCATATCAAGAAAAATACTGGTCTGGTATACTGAAGTGATCACCTTTACACCTATGCAACAGTGCCTGTGATGTCAAACTCGCAGTTCCAATTTAAAACAAACGAGTAAAGGAGATGATTAGGTTCACACTGCCAGGCCTGTGTTCTATGCCATGGGATATGAAGCGTCAGGCTGCAAGGTTTGTTTACCAATATTTCGGGGAAAAAGTGCACATGCTAATGTATGTAAACAAAACGTTTAGCCCATACCGTTTACATTAATATATAACTCTTCACTCCTAGGCAAAAATGCAATCAACGAACTGTCATTATGTGCGTAATACACTATTGAGTATTCCCTTACTCTTTCGCTCCACTGCTAAATCTCTTTGATACCCCGGTACTCCATCCGTCTTTCCCAACCAACTGAAGAAAATAGCCATAAACCCTTCCCCCCCCCCATTAATTTTTTTTCCTCTTTTAAAAAAAAAAAAAACAAACCCCCATATTCTCCCCCTTCCCCCTACTAACAACAATTGGAGTGCAAATAGATGAATTTCTTTTCGTTTTAACGTTTGCATACGTTCAACAATAAATTCAAACTTAAAAAAACAACTTTCATGTTCCATGTAGGATGATTTTCGAAGTGATGAGATTGATATGGGAAAAGGATTTAAGCGCAACTCTCACTTGCCCTAAAGTTCGCCAAGAAAAACGTTCACGAGTCATAGTGAACTTGGATGAACTTTTCGAACACTAAGGACAACAACATTAACACCCTTCCGTAGGATGCTGCACTGCTTCGGCAGTGGACGGAAATCGGTTCACCCTATGTGCCATTTAATTTGGTTAGTTGTCACTTTACTTCCATTCAGTTTCAAGAACTTTAAAATCAACCAATAGGGACAAACAATGACATTGACTCTGGTGTTTCATTATTGATTTTTTTAGATGACGAACAGACAATTTCGAATTCAAGACATTGATGATGACATTAAATCTTCCCAATCACAAGTATCACCCAGTTGTAGTTCATTTTTCCTTCTGAAACGCCCCCCAATCAACGTACTACGGCCATGTGATGCATTAAGAATGCACCCACATGAATATCGTGCAAC
Organism: Aedes koreicus; assembly: GCA_024533555.2. NCBI lineage: Eukaryota > Metazoa > Arthropoda > Insecta > Diptera > Culicidae > Aedes > Aedes koreicus. The sequence continues at coordinate 53,848 of JAHHFK020005448.1, read as the reverse complement.
TGTTTTACGAGTCTGTCACAAGATTTTGCGGATGAAAAAAAAAATGTAAAGCATTCGTTACCTAGCTGTGATGGTGCTTTATCGATGCTTAAAAAGCACACCAGACACACACTCACATAAAAATGTAATTCCTTTTAGTTCGTAAAACGTCCTGTCGGTGGGACAGTGAAACGATTAGATTATTGTTTTCAAATATAAATTTAAGAAGTTCGAAAATGCTCATTTGCGTTAGTGGAAGCTTTGTAGAAAACAAAATAAATGAAAGTATATGTATTGAAAATAAGTTTATCACATACATGAAATGTTGGCATACGAAATACGTCTATCTGAAATTTGTGGAAAAGTTAGAAGAAAGAAAAACGGTTTATAAAAAGAAACAAATAATTCGTAATAAGTGTCACTATATCGAAAACAACTTTCGTGTAAATATTGCTGAATGTACATACTGTGAATTTAATCTAGTTCTCGTATTCTAAGTTAAAAAGAAAAGATCGTATTTTGCCAATCTTGTGACAAAATCAACTCTAAATTAATAATGAAGTAGAAATCTGAAATTAACGGTTGGCAATGTTTGGTTCAGACGGTGTGTGATTAAAACGCTAATTGAATGCAACGAGTATTTATTTTCCCGTACAATGCTCAAGGAAAATGACAAGAACGTATTTGTAGATTATTATTATTTATATAGTAGAAATGAAAGGCCGTTGCATGCATGCATACATAAATACGTGTTAGAACATGAGATATTATCATGTGTGAAATCAACGAATCACATACGGACGGGATTTGATTCTCGTACGAATAATTCAATGAGAGAAATGCACCAATATAGTATAATAAACGAAGTCATTATTAGTCGGCGATTCTTCCCCCGATCGAAAGGAAAAAATAACCAAGTTTGAACGTCCTTGTCATATCTGTATTGAAATAAATATGGAAGACGATAAATGGAAATGTTTTTTTTACTGTTTACTTTAGTGTTTTGAAGAAAACCATTTGCTTCACTAAGGGTGTGTAAAGTGTCACCTGAAATCTCTCCTAACTGAAGCTAGTATTGGAACTTAAAAGAAATATGGTATTTGGGAACACTGCCGCGTGACAGGAATGAGATGCTTTTTCTTCATTTGTTATCTGGCATTGACGCTATTTGCAATAAAGTTTCGCCTGCTCTCAACTACAGTCGGGAATCGATCTTTTCGGTTTCGTTCTTTGCGGTCTCAAATTTTGCATTTGCGTTCTTTTCGGGCAAACTGCAAACTACTTTTCAGACAAAACATGCAATAACAATCCATTCTAAAGATCTTACTCGAAGATATTGCAACACTTTTTTTTGTGTATAGCTTTTTATTGCATGGGTAAAAAATTATGAAATTTTGAGTAATACTAGTTCAGAGCAAAATCTCGTCACAATCTGTCAAGTGGGTATGGGGATGGCTTCCAAGCAAGAAGTGCTTGCAGGTCAGTCCCACAAGGTGGATGTCCCGTGTGGTAAAATCGTTCAAGGAGACACCGACGACCCAGCGCCGAGCTGGCAGCGGAATAAAAGCGAAGACGACCGCCCCCGTGAACGCAAGAAAGGTGAGGGATTAATTCAAGCGCAATCGGAACTATTCGATTCGGGACGTAGCCAAGAAGGTCAATTCTTCCGTCTGGTTCGTCCAGCAGACAATAAAGCGGACTGAACTTCATGTCTTCAAGGTAAGGGAGGCGCTTAACCGAACCTATAAATAGAATGCGGTGGCCAAATCCCGCGCCAGGAAGCTGTGCAGCCGAAATGCATCGTAATGGACGACGAGACGTACGTTATAGCAGACGCCAAGTAGATCCCCAGCCTGGAGATTTTCGTCGACAAGTTCCGCCTGGATGAATCCTCGTGAGTGTGAGCTTTTAAGTGGAATACCTGTTACTAGAAAATGAGAAGAAAGATTAGTAATATCCATTTAATTCAAACTACCTTTATTGCTGACCTTGACAGGTACGCGTATTTCGTCTACAATTGCAGATGAAATACTCGTATCTGCCAAGGTAAGTAACAAAGGTTGTTCGAGAATAACATCAACCCTACCCTCGCTACCCCACTGCCGAACGAGAGGCGATTCTCTCCAACGATCGTTCCACCGAATCGAGTCGGTATTCTCCCTACCACTTCGACCGATAGCGACAGCGATCACAGGAGATCCTTATCGGTGACGTCACTGCTTGGAATCATCTGGTTGTTTGATAGTAGACGATCAAGTATGCAATAATCGTGTCGGCTCTGACTCTCGGGAAGGATGGATGGGAGCAGAGCCACAATGGAAACGAATGTTTTGTGTTAAGTGTTTGTACCGTAAAATAGTTGAACGTTCTTTAATTATTCTAATCTAATCTAATCTAATCTCACACTAACGCAGCCAATTCTTGAAAGCATCCTGGAAAATGACGTCTTCTGGAATGCATCATTTTTCTTGTCATCGGCCAGGCCAACTGCGTAGTGTGTGCCGCAGAGAGGATTCCAAGAAATAGAGCGGTTCCAGAAAGAGTTTCTGAAATCGCTCTACCACTTCGAATCAAGGGAAGGAAGAAAACGTGGACCTCCCGTACCATATATCCCGTACCATATAGCCTCCATATAGAGTTCAATAATGTGATAATTTGTATTTTATCGTTGGGAGCATAGATGCTAGAAAGATTAGTTTATGCTCCTTTTGTCTGTGGGTGGACTTTAGGCATTTGAACCAAAAGTCTGACAATAATTTGCCAAGGTTATAGCGCCTTATCTCGCTCACTGAAATTTAAAATTTACAGAATACAAGCTCATCGATTTAGCACCACCCGGGGGAGACTTGGTCCTATACCCAATGATTTCATTATCTCCAATCCGCTCAACCAATCGCAATGTTTTGTGATATAGTGGACGGATTATTATAATTTGAGATAACTCAATGCAGACGTCTTCCAAATTTGGCAGATCGACAGGCAATCGGTGGAGACCCACCTGGTACCTCATAACAATATGCTTAGAGGCGGACCGGAAGATTTGATGAGCTACCTCCCCCAAGTTGAACGTTCTTTAATTATTGTAAATAAAATGTGTGTTGGACAAATTATATGTGCTGCGTGATAGATGGACAGATGTGCAGTGCTAATTAATTAGTGCGCAGCTGTACGACAAATTGCTGACAAAATTTGACTGCGTGGTTATGGATGATGAAAATAAACGTCAAAGTAGACTTCAAGCAGCTTCCTGGTCTTGAGTTTTACACCGCATTAAAACGTGGCAAGGTTGACGATCATTTCAAAGCCAAAAAGTTATCGAAGTTCTTTAAAAAGTATAAGGTTTGGCAGGCTGTTTGTAGTTGTGGTTAGAAAAGCAAATTCTTCATAACTGTAGTTACGATTAACCAACAAGTTTACGCCAGCGAGTGTCTGCAAAAACGGCTACTACCATTCATCCAAAAGTGCACGAGTTCTGTGTTGTTTTGGCCTGATTCGGAGTCCTGCCATTATGATAACGTTTGCATTAAAAAAATGGACTTTTTTCGGATGGTGATAAAGCAAACCTAAGACAGATCATTGCTTTTGATAACTTTCCCATGGAAGGTAATTATTTAAGCTAAGTTGCTAAACAATTCTACACCCTTTCGAGCGGCCTTCCGGCAGTTAACCGGAACATTCGCCATGCCGGACGAAACATGCGTGTAGGCATGTTTTTGAGTTCTTTCTTCGTTTTATCTATCAATTCCTCCTAAGTTTTCGGGACAAAATTGTTGGAGTAGATGTTACGCTTCAGGTTGGCCCAGAAATTCTCGATGGGACACAGCTGGGGGACGTTGGGCGGGTTCGCCGACTTGGGAATCACATCGATATTCAGCCGCTCCATCTCCTCCAACGATCGCTTCGAGTAGTGGGCCGTCGCCAGATCCGGCCAGAACACCGCGTCATCGCCGTTATGGTATTTCTTGATGAACGACGCAACTTCCGGTAGGCATTTCGTACCATAAATTTCCCAGTTCACGGCCAGTCTGGAGCGAAAGAAGAGCGACTTTGACATCCCCTTTTCGCTAATTGTCAGCCACAGCAGCACCTTCTTGGGGAACTTGGTGTGTGAAATGAACTTCACCTCGGAGCTCACTTCTTTCGTGGGGGAAGTAAAATATGAAGTGCCCTGCCAGTCTTTGCCATGCAGGGTGAGATAGGTTTCGTCGCCCATCACCACCGCCACGTCGCGATTCGCCGGGAAAATCGAGTTGACCATCTTATTCAGCCGCTGCCGCTGCGTCGTTGCCTGCACCTCCGAAACCAGTGGACGCGATTTCCGCTTCCTGACATGTATGTTCGTGTTCACCAAGTACTTTTTCACTGTTTGGCCGACCTCCCGGCCAAGCGCACGCAGCGATGTAGCCACTTTTCCCTCGGTCTTCCTCTTCAGCATCCTTTGGAGCTTCTTGTCGCTCAGGGTCGTCGGCCTTTTTTTCGATGCTCTGATTGTTATCTAATAGTGCCAAGATGTTGTAGATGCCGGAACGGGCGTATCCGGCGTCCACAAAGTTCCGCACGACGTCCGTTTTCGACGCGGCGAGGTGCCGTTCTTTGAACCGCACACTTCTGAACGGAGTTGTTTAACTGTTTTTGCCATCACAGTTAGAGTTCGACTGATAGATCTGTCAAATTTTGTCTGTTGACTCATGGGTTACTATGATTGATGCTGCATGGGTAGTTTCGTTGGTGGTAAAGGTAAACCCATGAAAAATCGGCAATTTTTGTCCATTTTTTTAAATGCAAACGTTAAAGCGGCTCAGAAGTGGTATGTAGGAAACAACGTCAACATTGTCTCAAAGGACTGTAATCCTCCAAACACCCCAGAACTTCGCTCAATTGAAAGATATTGGGCCATTGTGAAGCAAAACGTTGGAAAACCGAAAGGAGAGGCAAATAATGAGAAATATTTTGCTAAAAAGTGGGAAAATGCATCCAGAAAGGTGACTGACGTCACTGTGCAGAATTTAATGGATGGTATAAACGTAAAGTTCGAGCATACGGATATAACAAGTCCGAATAATAATATTTTGATGCAAATGAGTTATAAATTAATCCTTTGCTACGATGATTTTTTTCGGATGTATATATATTTTTTTTTTTTTTTTTTGTTGGGGCGTAGAACCACTGCGTCCACTGAGTTAAACTTTTGTGGTAAAAATAAAATAAAAATCTATAAATAAATAGAAATAATGTTATACTGCGAGTTTTTTTGGCCAGATTTTGCAGTGCGCATATGTACCTTATTGCCGCAGCTCTGGTAAATGGTATGACCATCCCGAAATTTACACACCGTGGATTCTTTCCAGTATACCTCCTGCTACGCTACGATGTCGAACTTGCTGTTCTTCAATTCGTCGGAAAGCATGCGAGTACTGCCAATAAAATTAAGAGATCGGGAGTTCCACGTCCCAAGCATTCAATCGTTAGCCCTTATCCATCCATGCTTAAGACCATTTCAATTGTTCCTGTTCGAATCTCTTCCTTGAGTTTTATTCGTTGCTGTAGTTTTTTTTATCGGTGTCGGCTCGCAGGACCAATCCCACCATCTCACAAGAGAACTATGGTGATGCTGTTATTTAATAGTCCCGAGCCCCACAAGCACTTCCGGATTTTGTATTTAAAGTCCTGAACGCACTAACAAGAAAGACGCAAGCTCAGCCCCTCCTAACATAGAAAATAGACACTACTTTGAGCCGTCCCTGACCTAAAGGCAGTTGACAGTAGTTCATTTAGCGTTACCGAGACTGCACCACGGGGAGGCGAACTACGGACTGTGACGAACTAAACAAGTAAAATACAAATACCAGTATCCTTTCCGCATACTTAGTTTTAATTATTTAAAAGTCATTATAGTTTGGGTCATTGCTTCAGAAATATTTCAGATTATTTTCATTCAGTTGGTCTTACTCTCCCAGATCTTCTTACATGCACATACATAGAATTCCATTTCTTGCTAAAGTAGTCGATGTTCATACAACTTTGACCAGTTTTTCGAAGACTTTCTCAAATAAAAAAACTGTCAACCAGTTCAGCTGTCGAAGACACTGTGGAATGCTTTAACGTATGTCTTACCGTCAGGAACTAGAAGAAAATTGATTTTTCCGAGAACATCATGAAGCTTCCGAGCGCGAGTCTTGATCACGTCACTCTGCTTTTCTGATGTTTTTGCTGCCTTCTACTTCTTATACGTTTTCTTTCCACTTCGTTTTTTGACTCTTTGAACCATTGCTTCTTCGGTTGCAAATTTTTTTGCAACATCTCTCACCGTCAACTGTGGATTTCGGAGAACTGAGGTAGAACCTTTTTTGTCAAAACTTGTAACTCGAGGTCCTAGAGGAACAAACTTTCGTTCCTTGTTGTTGACAAGCGTTCAAAATACCGCTTCAAAACACCTTCGACGGTACTCCCCAACAAACATCAGTGTCGAATAACCGCTTGTTCAAACAAATTTGGAGAAGTTATTAAGCTAGAAGAAAACGCCGAACAACTTCTCCAAATTTGTTTGAACAAACAGTTATTCAGCATTGTTATTTGTTGGGTCCTCGGCATATTTTATTACTTTGCAATGTGGGCGCTCCGGGTTTTACATCCATTTGACGACGATGATTTTACGGCACTCTTCTTGATTCATTGCCACTGTTAAACGAAACTTTTAAAAATGCGCATCACAAGTAAGAAAGCTACTTGACAACACAGCTTCGTGAACACAATAAACGAGAGGTGCATGGATTCAGCGGTTACATAGCTATTGTGTTTTCATTTTTTCTTGTTTACTTCGTCACAGTCTTTATGTTAAACCAATCACTAGATGCATCTTATGCTTTGCGACCAAATTATGTGCATTAAATACTTATTTAAATGCCGAAGTTAAACAATTAACGTCGGTAATGTAGAGGACAGTTGCATTTGTATCACCAAAACAAGTTATTTATTTAGAGATTGTTTAAAGAAATAATTTAAACTATGCGTCTATGACATAAATAAGTTAATTCATAAAATACATAGCCTTCGAATTCCATAAATCACCCATCAATTTTAATTCCATGTCAGAGAAATCTATGTAACCACTGATTTCCATTGGCACTAACTAAAAGCCGATTGAACTGAGCGAAGTAATTTTTCAAACGATTTGTAAAATCCAATAGCTCTGATCTCGCTTATCTGCCTTTCCAATAGACTGGCGAGGGGGCGAGGAACAAATGGCATCTCTCACCTTTTGATGCAACGTGCACATGATAAATTGATTCTATTGTGACTGACCGGTCAATCGACATACCATGCACGGCGCGGGACGTTTGTGGTCAACAGTGAGGTGTTAATTGGGTTACGGAAAGCTCGAGTGCGTTTGTGTGGACAATAATTTCATTAACACAGACACATACAAACACACACGACACGGCACGACAACGATTCACAATTTCGAATTTTCGATTCGCTTGCATGTTTGCCTAGATATGGGGTTGCTAATGATGCGGTCAAATTGGCACTGTCCCAGGTTGAAGAGAGGTGCATGTGTAGCATAATCCTAATTAGGTCATCATGCTCTTTCAACTTTCATCAGTATTGTATTAATTGTGAACCGGTACTGATCCTTTCGCAACTTAATTGGTCTTAATTTGGGATGGGCATTGTTCGATCATTTTTCCAGCACATGATGGGAAGAATGTGTAACTTCGAGATGATAGACGATTACATTTGCAATTTCATACTTTTTTCTCCACGCTAGCTGAAAAAAAAAACAATACCAGAACAAATTTATTACATTAGGCTACTTAACATGCAAGAATTCGTAAATAATTATCTCGTCTGTCGGCAAAACATCAAAGCTAAAATTTCTCGAAAACAATTCAGTGTGAACACTGTTTCACGGTCGCGTAACGCCAGCATTTCCCATAATAATACGATGCAACCGAACGGCAAGAAGAAAGGTGAAACCTAACGAAAAACTAAACTGCCCGAATGTATTAATAACATCATAAACAAAAACAAATCCCCCATTGCACTCAAAACCGTTAAATAAGACATCATGATGATTTCGTTTTGTTTGTTTAGACTGCAACCCGTTGCTTCACGCGGGTTTTCACTCCCAGTGGTGCAGGCTCAGCTGACTTCCGAATTTGGGGATAAGATAGGGGTCACAATATCACTTAATTAATTGCCGGGCGCGAGGAGGAGAAATTTAAAATATTGTTCCACCGCCAGGAACATGTGAAATTGATATGTACATAAATTACCGTCCAATGGCGCATAAGCAGATAAATTAATGGGCCTTGTAGTAGGAAAGCCCTTTTCAGAAGCACGCTGAGCCGTTATCTCGCGTCGCTTTCCCATGGCATAAACGAAACATAAACCTATCACACATTCATGTTTTGTTCAGCATTCTGCTGTCAGCCAGCTTTGTCACTTTATCCTCGCGTTATCCGATGCTCGAACAAATAGATTAGCAAATTTATTGCCATTCTCCACAAAGAAAGAACTGTGGATTGGCTTGCGATACTGAAATAAACATGTCGCTTTCAAATTGACAACGCAACAGGCTGTTTATTTTGTAACATTCATATGCTTCAAGTATTCTACAATTAACCACGTTTACACTGCTCATGCAAATGACCTTTGTAAGCGATGCTGTAATTATGTATAATTATGCCAATATCCGTAGTAACGATTATGTACTCATTGATTGTGTGGTTGACTTATACTTTGCAAAGAACTATTTTTAGGTGGTTGTAATTATGAGTTTTTAGTTTTTTAACTCGTGTTGTCTGTTTTACCTCAGTTATTATGATGATTACAATACAATTTCTTCCATCATAAAATTGAATCGTTGTACAGCACCATCCGATTTTGGAAAACGTGGTAATTATGAGACACAACAAGTACACGGAAGAAACAAAGAACCCAAAATTGAGTATTTCTCAACTCAAAATTATATAACTGTTGTCGAATTGAAGAGATGGGTGAATTTTATTCTGCGCATTAGGTAAAGATTACCCAATGGGTAAGTACTTCATTGACAACTCATTTTTTAGTAAAAATGAACTTGCATATTCTTTTGAAATGCTGCAAAAAATGCGTCAATGAATTTAACTTTTCAAAAATAATCGTATTGAATTTTGAAATATGGTCTTGATGAATTCTAAGGCAGCGCTTCAGTCAATCAAAATTGAAAAAAAAAAAACATGATACTTCCTGGATATTTAAACTCTACATTATTATTGGTTTAAATTAAACTCTCAGTCTGTTACTGTACAGCACCATAAACTATTTTGTTTTACTATTTTAACTTACTTTTCATACAGCCAATGATACTCAATGTTCTCAAATTCAAGTTTAAACCACTCAACCTGTTAGCTTGGGCTGCGTACTACCTATGAATTGTTTTTACTCAATTTTGGGTGAAAAAAATAACCTTCTGCCATATTGGTTGTCAGTTCGCATAAATGTAGTGTCAAAACAGTGAAAGGAGTCAAAAATCGCGTTTTTATTCATCCGAATAACTACTTAGTGCTTTTAAACTATCTTTTTCGCAATGCAGTGAAAGTCGCGTTTCTTGTTCATCCGAATTTCTAGTTAGTTCTTTTAAATTTCTTGTTTCCGCAAGTGGAACAAGGTTGCGCAGTGTTACTCGTTTACTGGTCTGTTGTCGGATTTGGTTTGGCGGATATCTGAACTGCAGGGAGATTCATGTCCGTTTCAAAGCTGCTGGAAGCCTCCCGGTCGAGGGTTTCGGATTTGGCAGTACCGCTGGAGAATTTTCGAGCTGCAGAAGGTTTTTATTTACCTTTTGTGCCCTGCTGCGTGTACCCTCTTGTCCAAACATACCATGAAATAAGTTTCTTAAATGACAAATTTCCATTGTAAATCGTATTTTAACATTGAATATTGAATTATTAATTTTTATGTAGAAAAAGTTAATAAGTTTTCTAAACATGCAAAGTCGTTTGCATTCTTTTATTATTTTACGTGCATAAGTTTCAAATACCGAGAAAAAATTAGAAAAAAAAAACAATAAAAATGTTACGGTGATAAACTAGTCGTTATTGTTAAAAATCGCGGAAATGGAGAAATAAACAAAACCAATAAAATTATCCAGAAAATTCATGTTTTGATTCTATCATCATCACGAGAAAGCCACTTATTTTAAAGGTTTTATGACATTTGCTCACTGTACCGTGTGGAAAAGTACTCATTTTGGGTTTTTAATGGTTTTATTTCATTAGGTTAAATTTACCCACCAGAAACTTCGGGTACGGTTACTCAAATTACTATACTATGGCATACTATACTATGGAGTACTATGGCATGTATGTATGTATGTATGTAGGAAGCCACCATCCTAGCGTGGGCCTTGCCCTGCATGCGGTTCCACTTAACAGAAAGATCATGCTTTATTACCGTGCTAAATTCAACATATCGCTGTATGATGGGCCAAAAAGGGTTGGGCAGGCCCGTAAGCAGACACACTTACGCGAAACCTGCGGGAATAAGAGAATCTCCTTCCAGCAATATAATCCTATAAAACGAATAACAAAATACGCAATTCAGTTAAGCTTTCCACTAGATGGTTTGTTTAAGAAAGGCGCGTCAAATTCATTACAACTGTTGGAGTGGAATGTACCAATCATAAATGATAGACACATCCCCTCCTAGACTCCGGTTGGCCGTCCACTCCATTGTCCAATTGCAACTTCAATGATGCCCTGATGCACCCTCCCATCCCAGTTATGTTTTAAATCAATAAAGTATTAGGTTTTTACAATATATATCAAATATAGAATATAATAAAGAAATAAGTATATATATAGAGTGCGTATGAGTATATATAGTGTACGGAAAATTGGGTAGCCTGGACTGGATAATATTTTCGAATTGTACACCTTGCATGTCAAAATATCCTAAATGATTTTTGTTTAAATTACATGTTTGCACATACTGCTGGCCTACTGCACTTGTAGAAAAACCTGCAGAAAAACCTGAAAATTTAGACAATGTATCGTAACCATGAGAAAAAAAATGAATTAAAAATTATTTTACATAACTTAGTAGTTCCATGGATGACCTGAAATAATTTTTATATAATAGTATAACTTAAATTTCGGCATCTTGTTCCGTTTCCTTGCATCGCAATAATCATTTGTAGAGGATCTCATAGGTACTACAGTGATTTAAAATGATCAAATTAATTTAAATGTAATAATATACTTTCATATCATAACAATGACGTAACAAAATGATAACATGAGCACGACAGTTATCGATAATAGAATGTATATCTGTGACTAAGCTGTTCATCCTCTCGTCGATAGACTTCACCTTTTTCAGCTAGCATTAATGTCAAGTAAGATTAATATTTGTATCCATAATAATAATAAGAGAATATAATTTATTAATGTACAAAAAATATCTGACATCCAACGATCCAAGCACATCTAATGTGAACGTTATGCTGAAATAATGAAAAACAAATTGAGCCTTTAATGCTTGTAATGTTGCTCCATGCTCATAAGATAAGTGATTTTAGAACGAACAGATGATCCCAAAGCGTAGTGAATTTATAAATTTAATGTAGATGATCGCACCCCCTCACTTCGCTATTGTCAGATTGACAACATTGCCCAGGCTACGCCAACCAGCGTCTCCATGTTTCAGCTGGCAGTCTTGTGATCATATGACTCGTGGAGGCGCGAGGTAAGAACTTGTGAGGACTAAAGGTCTGTCGTATCCTTCTTTAATGCTGTCAACTCACCATTTGAAGCCCACTCAAATTTGAGTACTATGGCATGTACTCAAAATTGGCTTCCCGTACGGAACTTTGGAGCTGAGTGAAATAAAGTTTATTTTGGGTACTTTGTTTCTTCTGTGTAGAGTTGTGTATAACACACGGCCGGTTGACGCAATCTACGTTAAACCGTTTGATGTATTGAGGAAATATTATCCATGTTTTTTCTTTCAGTGTATAGTTTGGATTTGACAGATGCTGAAATGAGCACACCTTTGACGTATTTGGACATGGGGCCTCCCTTAGCTCAGTCGGTAAAGGCGCAGTTACAAAGCAACACCATGCTGGAATTTTTCGTTAAGGAAAATTTCTCGACTCCTTGGGCATAGGATATGATTGCACTTGCCACACAATCATACTAATGCAAAAATGGTACCTGGCATCGAAAGCTCTCAATTAATAACTGTGGAAGTGCATTTAGAATAGAACACCAAGTTGAGAGCAAGCAATAAGCAATTTGTGAAAGCAATAAGCTTGACATGCTAAATAAGAAGAAGATGGCGTATTTAACCGTGCATCATTACAAACAAAAGCACAAAGTTTCATTTGAATTCGTTCAAGCTTAGTTTCACAATGAAGCCAAATCCATTACAAAGTGCGGTGATTGAGCTGTATGAGCAAAGAAACCCTCCTGTGTCATCGATGAGACATTGAAAATGCCAATAAATACAGTTCGAGACGCTATAAAACGATACAATGATGTTGGAAATTTGGAGGATTGTTCTTCAAGAGGCAGAAAAAGAACTGCGAGGACCCCTCAGAACCGAAATATACTTAGTGAAATAGTTCATCTTAATTCTAGACGGTCAATCCGAAAAATGGCGAAATCATTGACAATCGACCCAAAATCAGTACGAACTATTCTTCATAAGGATTAAGGATAACGGTTTTATAAATTTTCAAAGACAACTACCTAAATCACAAGATTAAAGACAATCGGTACCGAAAAATAAAGATTTTGTTGTAGGAGTTATGTAATGGACGTCATCGTACAATTTTTTTCACCGATGAGAAAATTTTCACTGTGTAGCAATACCACAACCACCAAAACGATTACCAGCAAAGGATTCCTCTAACCGTATGAATATAGCCAGATTACACCATCCAGCATTGATGGTTTGGATAGGAATTGCTGTTTCCGGTAACACCCCCTTAATATTCATTAAGAATGGCCTCAAAATCTACCAATCAGCTTCTAACGGACACTGTAGCACCATGGTCACGTACATATTTTGGTAAGAACAAATGGGCGTTTCAACGAAATTTGGTACCATCACATGGAGCGAAAAGGACGCTGGAACTCTGTAACAGGCTTTTCCCGAGAGATTTGACCAAAGATCGATGGCCTTCCAACTCTCCGTCTAGTCCATTCTTGAGTCCAGAGCCTGTACTAAGCCACACGTATCGTTGGATCATTTGAAAGCTAGTCTAACTAAAGCCTGGGATGCTTTATCTACGGAGGAACTAACGTCCATTTTCGATTATTTCCCTAAGCGATTAAAAGCGTATGTAGGCGGAGGACATTTTGAGACTTCGATGTAAATTTTACTATCTATGTTAGTGTATCTACTTTTTCCGTAAATACATTGTTATTCAATATACGATTGATAAAGTTATGACTAAAAAAGTGAACACGAATAATATTTCCTCACTTTGAATAATGTTGGATTAGGCAACCCGCAACCGAATTCCGTAGCGAAACATTGTTACGCAGGTGCTGAGACGTTGAATCAGCATAAGCAAGAAAGAATGTTGGAAACATGTATTAGACACTGTTGAGAAATCTTTTTGGAGGCCTAAAAAAGCAGTTAGAAATAAATGTTAGTACCATAAAATTGCAATGGTTGTGTTGGCTGTGATTTTTTTTTCTATGTTTTACGTCGGCCTATTTCCTCACATGGTGACAATCACCGACGCCAGGAAGACGACTCCACCACCTGGACCCTACCTAACGACTCATGAATATGAGCCGGGACCAACGGCTTTACTTCCCTTCCGAAGGAAAACGTGACCAGATTTTTTCGCCTCAGAAAAACCACCGACGTCGACTGGGATTGAACCCAGACCCACTGGGGTGTCAAATCAGTCACGCTTACCACTACACCACCGACGCCGGCAAGTGTTGGCTTTGATGAAAGTGGTTAACTGATCGTCCAGCTGAAGAACATTATCTGTATCGCGTTAAGGATTGTTGAGAGCTTTTTTGGGAATTTAAAGTAATAATTAAAATAAGTGAAAGCGCAAAAAATTCCAAGTGATGGATGCAAAAATCTTGAAAAACTATCGAGAAATCATAGTTAAGGGATGTTACCTGCACTTTGGAATAATATAGGAACCTTTAAATTTGCCGAGCCATGTTTGCAGTTTTACACATTGTATGCGACGAAAGAAGCGAAAACTAAAACTTTTCTTAACCACCGCTGGCTGCCAACTGGTGAGAATATGCACCCAGCTAACACAAAATCGTATATGATAGCGAATATAAGTAAAAAGTGGAGGCGATATACGTACATGCGTCCATTTGACGTCATGTAAGGCCAGGCGCCCACTGATGTGGCGGAGGTGTGGTATCACATAACACGTCAAAACATCGAGTCAAAGTCTTGTGGCGTGAGACGAACATCGAAAAGGTGTTTTGACATGCTAGTAGATGCCACATCTCCGCCACATCAGTGGGCGCCTGGCCTAAAATGTACGTATATCCCAGGCCTCCACTTTGCACTCTTATCCGCTATCAAGTATGATCATGTGTTAGCTGGGTACGGTAAGTTAGATTACATTAGGAGAAATTGCAATCAACCAAAGCCTTTAGCTTGGAAAATCATTTTGGTCGTCCTGAAAATGACGGATGGCAAGCTCGAATTTAAGCCTTCTACTCTGTTTTCTGTGGAAACAGTTTATTTTACTTGTCGTAACACCTCACCGGCTGGCTCCGATTGCTAGGTTGCTTAGCTGCCTCTGGCTCATACCGGGCAGAAGTTCTTTCAACACCTCGTCGTTCGCCTTCCCAGCTGGCTGCCAACTCTCGAAAATGTGCCATTAATTTTTAGATAACTTCTATTTTAAAAACAAATACACTTTTTTTAAACAAAGATCTTTACGAGCGGATTATAGACTGCTCCAGATATCATGAACACATCCAGTTTTCAATTTAAAAAAAAACTACATAAGTGTACAAATTCAATTTTTATCACATATACTGTTAACATTAGAGTAGCACATCAGGTTGACCCGTAACGCTGGTAGATCACCTTTTTGTGGTGCGTTACGGGGTATCAGATCTACCACCGAACCCTAGTTTGAATTAATTAAAACTAGGGAACATATTTGTTTTTGTAATCAAAGGAACATATATTAGTCCTTATTACATTTTATGTCTTGTGAAAAGTGCCAATACTCGGATTGAGCCACCGAGGATGAGCTTGGAATAAGGGAAACATGGTTAGTATTCATTTATGTGAATTCTCATTTTTCTATTTGATGTTCTATAATTTGAATTGGTTATGACTAGGGTTCTGATGCATGGTCAGTATCGGAGTCATTGTTTGTTTTGTTTGCAATGAATCCGGTTTTGACGGATAAAGGGGCGCGCCTTTGAAGAGTACTGTCGCTCACAAAGGGTTTAAATAGCGGAAACTTTCAATAAAACTCGATTTATTACCAACAAAACAAACAATGACAACTGTAAAAACACCGAATACTTCATCATTTCTCAATAGTGATGAAGTAACTCGACATGCACTAAACAAAGGATACGGGATATACTACAATAGATCAAATTACTGGTCGCAGTGGTTTATGTCCCGAACAGAGAAAAAAAAAAAAGCACATCAGGTTAGTGTTCTCCATACTTGCAATTTAGCGATTGTATGCTATCTGGTGTACCTCTTGCGAACGTTCTTCATAAGATTCAGCAGTGACTTCTTAGCGACTGTCTTCCAATCTTTTTCAAACTGTTGAACGATATCTGCTGTTGAGACATGTTTCCTAAGATGTACCTTGGTCAATGCCAAAAATTCTTCAATTGGTCGAATTTGCGGGCAATTAGGTGGGTTCATGTCCTTTTGAATAATTGAAATATTCTTGATGCTATACCATTCTACTGTTCATTTCGTTTTTTTAAGCACTCTTTGATGTTTATTCCACTGTCCATCGAAGCAGTTGTGATGAAGGATTGCAAAACCATACCACAGCCACAAATATCTTGCCAGACCATAGTTTTCATAGCCTCACACTACCAAAATGTCATGTAAGTTTCTGTCTCCTGAGACCGACACATGCAAGCGTCCCTTAGCACAAAGGAATGAGTTTAAAGAGATGAGAAAATAAATTCAATCAAACACATCTTTTGTCGAATTGCGTATTTGTCAGTTTCAGGAGACATAATTCTACACGAAATCTATGTTTACGTTCCCCGACTTCTTACAAGCAGGAATTACGTCTCGTTTAAAATTCCTAATTTCTAAGTGTGCTGTCAAGGTGGTACCCTTCTCCTTGCCTACCCCGCACTGGGGTAGCTACACGCAAAAAAATCCGCAGTATAAACTACTATTTCGAGGGTTAAATTAAGTGCAAACACCAACAATTTTCACCTGACTATAAATGCGTTTGATTTTACCATGCCTGCGATTAGATCAACTATGGTGCGGTAGATATCAATATGAAGTCTGCCAAATATATCACAAAGGTTGAAGGTTGTACCATAAACGTAGTAAATTTGACTGAAATTTCATGGTAGTTTTGAAAATAGGCATAGTCGGGTAAAATGGTAGTTTTTACTACAAGATTTTTTTCTATGTAGGTAAGAGATTGTGTGTTCGATCGAATGCCGCCTTCCAAAAATGCCCTACGCTCAATTTCAACTACTTCTGCTCAATTTCACAGCCTTGCCCTTACGGACCTATCAATACTTTCTCTTCACATCTTTGGTTTTAGCAGAAATTGCTGTCCAGTCCTAGGGTCGCAAGTTGATGAGAAGGATATTTTCATTTCAAACATTATAATTGATTACGTGCTTCACGCAACAACAAAAAACATGATTAGTTAAACATAGTTTTCTTACCAAACTTTCGACTTGAATGGATGTCTCAAACTGGTTCAATACTTCCACCTCACGCGCCGTATAATATTGTGGTCCCGGCAAGGATTTGTAGTCGAATTTCACGTAGGTTTCCTCATCAGTGATTATACAGTTCTCATTCCCAGCAAGCATCGTATCGCACAAGTTTCGCCCTCTGGGCTTGATCGATGCTTCTTGTTTCGGACACCGTTTTAGCTGTTTTTGCTTTATATAGGTTCAAAGATTCAAACGTTCTTTGGCACGATGCACATTGGACTTCGGCGTGCCTACTTTTTTGGCCACATTCCGCCCCAAAACCTCCTCCATGAGCTCGAATGCCTTCATTATACGTTTATATCAACGAGAGTTAGAAGGGTATTTTTTTTCTCTCTCTCTCTCTCCCTCCAATCTCCAATCTACAATCTCCATTCTCCAAGCTCCAATATCCAATATCCAATCTCCAATCTCCAATCTCCAATATCCAATATCCAATATCCAATCTCCAATCTCCAATCTCCAATCTCCAATCTCCAATATCCAATATCCAATATCCTATATCCAATCTCCATTCATCAATCTCCACTCATCAATCTCCAATCACCAAACTCCAATCGTTAATCTTCAATCTAATCTACAATCTACAATCACCATTCTCTATTCTCCACTTTCCAATCTCCAATCATTCGCTCCCACTCACTCATTATATAAAACCTGCCTTGGTTACTAGAAACCCACCTGGAAGATTTATTCCAACACTGATTTACTTGATTTACAAGCGTCAATTTTCGAGTGCTACAAGCGTCAATTTCCGATGATCTAGCGGCATTGGGATCGATTATTTCGAAACCACCATTATTGATGTTTGCTAGTGCGGCGAAATTGTTCACTCTAGATGGTCCGGCCACGTCGAAATTAGTGGTGGCTGATGGTCCGGCAACGGCGAGATCATCAAGTTTCAATGGTTCAGAAACGGTGAGTTCTTGATTTCCACATTCTAGATTAACTGCACTTGGAGTTGCTGGCTCGTTTTCTTTCTTGATAAAGCGATAAAGTCTGCAATAGCAGGTATTACAAATGTAGGAACAGCTTTTATCCAATTTTATTCTCCTCTCCGCTGCATAACCATATAGTTTAGGAGTAACTTTCTTGTAACTATTACTCCAAACATGGCAATTTGAGCATTCGTGCTTCATTGTATTAAATGTTTAAAATTAACACTTCATTTGATTACTTTTTAAAAATTAAAAATAAAACATTGAAACACTTTTCTCAAATTTTTGCTAGTACACGCGAGCAAATTCCTTTTAATTCTACCGGAAGCTTACTTACAGACTTCGAGTGCTCGACTTAAAGGGAACATCACAGTAGGTCTAGTATTTATAGTAGGTTTGTTGGTACCGCAGTGTGTGAGGTAGGGGAGGTACTTGAGTGTGTTTATGTGTTTGTTTGTTACCTAAAATGTTGTTTGATACCAACAAGGTTATTCATTATTACTTCGTTTGAAGGTAGTCAAATTGGTGTTGTGTTGTTTAGTTAGTTGTTTTTGTGATGAAGGTATAAATTTAAACAGCCACGAATATCCGTTTCCTTGACCCTTGCTAAGCAAGTTTTTGGGATTTTGTTTGTGGATTGCTATGCTTTCCGCTACATTTAGTCTCGTTGAATATATGTTCAGCTACTTTTGATTTAAAATAAAATAACTACAATGAAATAATTCCCGCAGTTATTTTGAATTGTATGATGTATGATGTATGATATGTACTACCACCCATTGTAGCACGGAAACTAAGTCCGACAGCAATGGGCTCTCCTCTCTGTTAGACTTGATCAAGCTTTAATAACCACTGATTATCCTAATCATGCCATTGTATGAAGGGCCAAAAAGAGGTTGGGTGGATCGATATGCAACATCACTTATACGTATCCACAGGGATATAAAGAATCTCCTTCCAACAACAAGATTGAACAATTGGTTAAAAGAGCGAGCTATCTAACATGAGGATGCCCCAATGGGCGGGGAGAAGAGCCCGCCCTCTATTCACAAACTGTTAGAAATGGGGAGTTGGCATTCCCACTCTCCCCATCCAGGGTGCTTCAATCGGGTGCCCTGATGGTCCCTCCCATTCCCATGAAATATTTATATGATAGTGTATATATTTATGAAAATGAAAAATACTACAAGCATTCGTATCTATAATATATGATCTTCATTCGGTTGATCCTGAAATGCAAGAAATGTTGTAAAATGTTAAAGTGTAGAGTTCTGTGGTTCCGCGCTTAAACACGTTTTCGTTCGTTTTCAGCGATAGCAGCAATTTACCAAAATCTTGATTTGAGGTATTCATAAAAAGTTTGTCAAATCTATTGAAATTTTACAAGACTAACATTTATTAATTCAATTTATTGTTGGATGGATATAATACGATGTTGTAAAGAAATACTACATAATGTACATATAACAATTAAATGCCGCTATTTGCCTCTTCCGCTGCGATCTTAGATGATTGAAACTCTAAAATAGCGAAAATTCCAACGTGATATAATGAAATAAAGTTGATCACCTGACAGCCTAGCAAAATAGCAAAGAAAATTTAAGCAAACAATAATGCAAGATAAATTTTATATGAGTATGATTACTGCCCAAAAACGGAAACTCAATAAATCCAAAACGAGAATTTTTTTTTAAATAAACGACAGGAAATTCTTCGATAACTCTTTTTTCCTACTGGGCCCATAAATGATTATTTTTGTCTGTAAAATAGAAAATGTAGGATCATAAACAATGTTAGTTTTTGAATTAATTATTTTGGACGAAGAATTTTTTTTTGTAGAATTTGTCGTAGATAATCATCTCTCTAAAACATATTAAAACCATCTCATCTTTTCAAATACATAACGTGAGTCAGATGGGCCAAAACTTACAACGATGCAAATGCGAAGCTGAAAATAGCATAAAAAAATATTGTGAAGGGACGTTACAATATAAAATGATAATAACAATAATATTTGTAATGTCTGCATGTCTGCTGATCCTGCTGCTATTGTAAACGGACTTGCATTATCATAGCCACGGTGGAAGAAAACAATTCAAAATTATCATACAATACTTGGGAGTGCCATGGATGATCTGAAATTATATACGGTATAAATAATACTTCCATTTTTCGTGATAGGGTAAGATTTCAGCATGCTACTTTACCGAAGTCACGCTGCTTACATCGCTTTGGTGCGGCTGCCACCTAATGTATAGTTGACGCGATACAGCGTTTCTTAGTCAACCGCTGGATGCCAGGACAGACGCTGTTTGAGCCGCACCTCCTTGGTGGACAGAATCCCGCAGTTATTTTGAATTGATGGAAAATGATGCTCATTCCATGTATGGGCAAAAAACTTGAAATTTAAAAAAAAAAATATAACTCAAAAACGGTTCGATAAACATTTGAGATTTTTTGATATGTTATGTAAAAATGTTTGAATTTTGATAAAAAAATATAAAAATAAATAGTCGTTGCGGTCCAACATTTTGAAAATCATAAAAAACAAATACTTTGACCATTTTAGCAAATTTCAGTACATTAATTATTTTAATCAATATTTTTAATAAAATAATAATAATAATATCTATATAGAGAAAACCCCCCCCGCAAAATTATTATTATTAAATAATTTTTTTTAAAAATTTCTTTTTTCTTACCCCTCACCACCCAAAAAAAAACAAAAAAATACGTCTTAATATTTTCCATAAACCACCCAGCTTTTGAGCAAATCGACACTTTTTTTCAACCCCATCTTTTCCTGAATCCTCATATTATATAACTATTTGGATTTTCTAAAAAACTAAAAAAAAACAAAAAAAAAAAAAAAACCAAAAAAAAAAAAAAAAAAAAAAAAAAAAAAAACAACCAATTGAAAGAACTCGGAAAAAATGCGACACTTTGTTTTGAGTGTAATTTTTTATCGCGTAAGTAAAAATTAATGAAATTTTGGTTAATACTAGATTAGAGTGTAATGTTTATGTGTGCAAAATTCTAGTAGTTTTCAAGATGCATTCGAAACAAGAAGAGCTACGCCAGCAAATCTTGGGCGCGGTGATCGATAATCCTGATCAGTCGCACAGATGGATCGGCAAAAGGCTTGCAATCCACCATTCCACCGTGTCCCGCGTTATGAAGATGTTCCAGGAGACGAAGATCATCGAGCGGCGCGCTGGAAGCGGCCGAAAACCGAATACGGAATACCCAGAGAAGGCGCGGAAGATAAGGCAGTACTTTAAGAATAACCCGAACCTTTCCACCCGAGACGTGGCCAAATAGGTCAATTCGTCAAAGTGGTTCGTCCAGCAGACCATGAAGCGGACTGGGCTACGTGTTTTTAAGGTCAGGAAGGCGCCAAACCGGACTGACAAGCAAAACACGGTGGCCAAATTGCGGGCGCGGAAGCTGTACCTGGAGTGGCTGGTCAAGCCAGGCTGTCTCGTCATGGACGACGATACATATATCAAGGCGAACACCAAACAAATCCCCGACCTCGAGTTTTTTGTCGGTACGTCCCGCATGGAGGTTCCGGAAGAGAAAGATGGACAAATTCGCGAAGAAGTACCTGTTGTGGCAGGCGATCTGCGAGTGCGGACAGTACAGCAAGCCGTTCGTTACAACCAGCTCCATAAACGGGCAGATTTATCGAGAAGAATGCTTGCAGAAGTGCTTGCTGCCCTTCCTCCGCTCTCACCGTGGTCCCACGCTGTTCTGGCCGGATCTCGCTTCGTGCCATTACGCCAAGCCTGTAATGGATTGGTACGAAGCGAAGGGCGTTAATGTGGTCCCGAAGGAGGCGAACCCGCCAAATACACCAGAACTTCGTCCGATCGAAAAGTTTTGGGCGATAATGAAGAAGAAGTTGACGAAAAGCGGAAAAACATTCAAAACAGATGAAGCTTTGAAGAAAAACTGGGAGAAATTGTGTAAGGAAGATGGACAAAGCCTCGCCCAAGATCTCATGAGCAGTGTTAAGAGAAATGTACGAGCATTCAGCTTGGGGAGGAAATTCAATAAATAAATTATGCCAAAACATAGCTACTATATAGTTATTTAATCCCTGAAAATTTGAGACTTATCCGATTTAAAATGAATTTTTGGTGATCATTTTTGTATGTCTCATTTTTTCCGAGTCCAGTCTTTAAAAATTTTTCTATAACCTCACCGGGCGGACGCTGCGGGGTGTCCTGCGGACATCTCTATACTGCGCCCCCCCCCCCACCTCTACAATATTTTTCTAAATATTTAATTGGTATACATATTTCCAATAAACAAAATACCACAATATAAAAAAAAGAAAGAACACATCGCAAAAATCCCTTCTGTTATACAAATGTATAAAAATAATTACAATTGCGTTTGTATTAATTATACCTACGACAAAGTTTTACGAATCTGTTTATTTTTTGGTGCTTTTCTTTTTATAGATATGATAAAAAAATATTTTACAGCTTTTATAAAAAAAACTAAAAATGTACTACCCCCGGGAGGGGTTGGTTTTAGATTTTGGAATCGATCCTGAAGGAATACTTCTGATCTTGCATGGTTGATCTCCATAGGCCATAATGAGTTGTGAGAAGTAGCATAATTTATGTAGATGAATTTACAGCTTTCGACTCAAAGCGTGTGACTCTTTTTCTTTCATTTGGAGGTAAGCAAATGATTAGCCCTTATCAACAGCAACACAAACATGTGCATATATGATACGAGAGGAGCAATGATTGGCAGGTCCGCACGAGATTCATTTCGTACATTGCATTAATAAGGTGTAATGATAGCGTTTTGCGAGCTGGCAAGCAATACGAGCGTTTCTTACAATTTATGAAGCATGTGTACTATGAACAAAAACTTTGTTTACACAACGAGCGTAAGCGAATTTCCTAAAAAAAATATGTTCAGTGTAGCGTCCATTATGCCTAACGAATGTATATATATACATATGTTATGCCTACGTTAGTTATGCCTAATGTTCATTTTGCCCATGGTCCGTATGCCAAACGTCAGTATGCCAATGGAGTGCACTCATTTTGTCCCATAGTGTGTCGTTGATAAACTGTTTTGCAAATAATAGATTAACAATCAATGCTAAATATCGTTCCTGTGAATATGACTATGACCTTACACCTTCGACTTCAATGTCCCGGTTTAAAAATATTAGAGGAATTATTCTTAGCCGTTTTTCAGCTTTTAAGGTATTACCCATGTATACTTTAAGACAGTTTCCTACCAAATACATTCAATTTATTGAAACAAAAGCTTTCACGCCCTTTTGCTTCCTTATCTTACTACTGCTTATCCTTATCTTAAGTTAAGAATACTGCAACCAGTGCTTTGAACCATTCACAAATATGTCTGGCTTAACACAAAGCCCCCAACATTGAATTCCAATTGTTAGAATGAAAAACTAGTCTGCAATGCAAAAACCACCATCACAAAGCCTCATATATTATTAACAATATCCTGCATCGCTTATCGGGCATCAAAAGCAAGACCATTGTTTGAACCACACAACAGCCCTCGTTTAATTATCCCTGTCTCAGCCTATTATCAGATTACGGACAACGCATTGCAATGCCGAACAGCACACAGGAGGTCCAATCAGATATTGCTTCTGATTTACCACCCCAATCGACCGACCAAGGGTCTCAACCTTCGGTCGCAAATGCTGGCACATCCGGCCAATATCGAAAACAGCAAACAAGCGGCAATCTCTTCCTATGTGTCCGGTTTGGAAATCATCCTTTATGCTCACTTAGCCCCCCAAATCCGCCTGCACACACAAGCTATAATAACAGCAATGGCAACGACACTCACTCTATAACGCCCCGGATCTGCTAAAGGGACATCAGGAGCCAAACAACAAAGCTCATACAGCCGGAACCAGTAGTCATCAAAAATTTATAACCGCACTTGTGCGCCATCTGTACACTCTTGAAAGTTTCAATTTAGCCTCCCTCCCAAGCACAGGAAGTGCCACTTGGTCGAAGTTGAATGCGGGAGTAGTGATGCCGTTCTTTTTCCACTACCGTTCTCTGGAGTGAAGTTAGAGGTAGAGTTAGCAGTTAGAGAAATTTTCTACAAACGATTTTCATTATTTTCATAGCTACGCTCACTGATCTGACTCACTGATTAACGCTAAAAAAAAAAAATGATTCGAAACCAAAATATTCCCAGTAAACGGTATCTTACAAAAGAAAAGGTGTTTGGCTGGAAATCACAGTTTATTAAATGACATGCACCCCAACCTCGACGAAACAGTAGTGGCTCATTTTGAGAAGCGTTTTTGTTTTGTTTAAGCGTACTCAACTATGCAGACTTTGTTGCTGTTTGAGCAAATATTGTAACAAAGTAGCAACAGAAGCCACCTAGCAAAAGCACCCACACCCGTTAAACAGCACCAGTTCGGTCTCAAACAGCAAATTCTACTGGCAGGTTAAGAATTTTACCACAAACATTCGCTCATCACGGATTTCTAGAAGAGAATGACCAGAAGATGTCTGCAGGAAGTCGAATAATGCCTCTGTCCACATGAAATAAGCCTAATCTCAACTTCAGTGATTCTAAGGATTCACTCGAAGCGATTTCAAAATCAACCGCATAGTTGGGAACGAGACTGTTACTGGAACGACTACATAAAAGGTGGCTAGGTTGTTGTATTGTTTCTTCTTTGTTGGTTGATTTTACCCTTCCTACCGACAGGCGTGCCCCGCTACTTGTAGAGCTGACAGTAGCTAGATTCCTATTGGTATTCATTGGATAGTGTTTCGTCGTTCGGTTTGGTTTTCCACTAGGTTTTCCATTCGCAGAGCAGTGCACACAAGGAGAGAAAAAAGGATTTCCTGAGCTTAATTTTCCTCGAGCAAACACACAAAGCCAAATAAGCGGACCCCATTCAACCGGCCGGTGTGCTAAATTGAGTTGAAGTCGCATTTGCGGAGGGAAGATAAGGGGTGGTGTCGTATAAGCGTACGCATTCATTGAGGGTTGAAACTTGCTGGGGTAGGTTTTTTGAGGTAGATTTTCTTGGTTCTTAATTGAGGGTTGCGAATTGAGGAAGCAGAATATCCTCCGGCGCTGAATTCCAGGAAACCTAGATGCCAGTCATCGACACAAGAATTCAAACGTTGCGTTGTTTTCGGCAATTTCAGTTGAAAAAACAAGCTGATTTCATACTGTAATTCGGATTTAGTACGAGCAATTACCATCGGCTCTAGAATAAAGCCCATCAAGAAAAAAGGTCCTTCCTTCATTTTTGCTTAAATAAAGTGTCAACTGAACGAACGAAACGTTCCTATATTCTTGGTAATAGAAAAAAGAAAAACGGACCAATGTTTTCCAGATGTCGGCCTATGTGGGAAAATCTTCTTCATTGTTGGTGACAATTAGCTTATTTACTGCACACAACTTTGTGTTCTAAATGCTTTCGATGTCTGTACCATTTTTGCATTATTGCAGTTCTACAACCAGATTCCTGAAGCACTCAGGGAGGGTACCAACCCCTCGACCCACTAAAAACCCTCCCGCGTCTCTTGCCTTGTTCCCACCTCACATTCTGCTGGTAACTTCACCATCTGGCTTGGAGCTCTAGGAAAATCTGAGAGGCCGCCGTGTTAACGGCGTCCCAGATGTCCCGGTCTTGCCAAATTCTCCGGGCCGGGTTGTCCGGGGTCTTGACCGACCGCTCACGGCCATTAAGCCGTTTCTCGCGATTTAATCGAGGGCACGCGAAGAACACATGATCTGCGGTTTCCACAGGACACGGGGAGGACTTGGCGTGCCGTACTTGTGCAGATACTGTCTAAAGTAGCCATGGTATGACAGGATCTGCGTGAAGTAAAAGTGACTTCTCCGTTTCGCCAACCGTCCCATCTGGATACTACCGGGAGAAGTCGGTGGGTCCACCGACCTTTGGTGGAGTTATTTCATTCCCTCTGCCACTTGATCAGTGATGCGGCTCTACTGGTCTTACGGATACCTCTCATGCCACGTTGTTCGAAGCACTCTATGTCCTCTTTTATGATGATGCCGATGGGCATCATCCCCGCTAAGACGTTCGTCAACTGCGTCGAGTGACATTGTGCGGTATGCGCTCATCACCACAGTAGTTTCCGTTTTGGGATGAGCTAACACCAGTTTTCTGGAGTGCATCCATCCCTCGACTATGTCGATGGAGTGTGTGGCCATTAACTTCACCTCTTCTATGGACTCACCATAGGCGTCGGCGTCTAGCCGACAATCTTTACCGCGTTAGAGAACTTTATTATCAACACTTCGTCATACGTCGTGTTCCAGAGCACCGGGCCCAGGATTGAACCTTGCGAAACTCCTGCAGTGTCTTAACCACATTCCTGACCCACCACAGTTTTGTTTACCAGTACCCGATTCTGGAGTAGTTGCCCAGAATCCTGTACAGGCACCCAGGAACCTGGAGACGTTGGCTACGGCTATGGGAGGCCCCCAATGACCGTCTTCAGTAGCTCTGGTGATTGCTCGATTGGAGCTGCTGCACCTTTGGTTCTGGCCATTTCCACCCGATAGGCGTCACCCCATGGGTTCGCATTGGCTTTCGAACACTGGTCCCAGATGCAGACTCGTCTGCTGGCCTTTATCTCCCTTCATCTGTGGAAGAATGGACTGGGTACTCTTCCTTCTGCGCGCTGCGTAGTATTGTTGACGATACTATAGCGAACCACCAAGTGGTTGCTATAAGTGTAGCTATCCTCCACCCTCCAGTTGTTCGACAGCCCAGGGCTGCAGAACGTCACGTCGATAATCGACCCCGCTCCGTTTTTATGGTAGCTACTTTTGGTACCTACGTTGTCCAGGATCACGATAAGCCTGGCCAGGGGCTCAAGCAAGATCTGACCCCTTGGGTTGGTAAGGCGGCTGTCCCACTCCAGCGCTCAGGCGTTGAAGTCGCCCGCTATCACCAACGGATTTCGGCCAGACAGCTCTTTTGTCATCCGATCATCCATTTGTGAAAATTGGTCAATCGACCTTCTTTGTGGCGCATAATAGCTGCAGAAGAACACTCCATTCACTTTTACAACCACGAAGCCCTCGTTTGAGGTAGACACAACTTCCTGAACCGGGAACTTGCTCGTCGTCTATAACGCCGCCATATTCGACCTATCCACAATCCAGTTACCGCAACCGGCCGGGATGCAATATGGGTGGGATATTATGGCGATATCCGTTGCCGACTCGTGAACTGCGTTCAGGTTTAGTTGGGTTACCTGCACTGCGATTAGCTTCTTGGTTTACTCTTGTAAGCTGGGCACTTAGGGCCTCCCGTAATGTGCTTGTGGCCTGGTTTCCCAGAGCACGTCAGACATTTGGGGGCTCTTTACAACCCTGAGCTTTGTAACCTTTTCCACCGCATCTTCTGCATAAGTCGCTCCTATCATGGCTCTTACACTACCACGACATATGCCCGCTCTTAAGGCCTTTGGCGGCTGTTGTAAAGTCAGTGGAAAGCTCAGCCACTTTTAGGCTGAGTCCACGGTGGCTACTGCAAGCCGTATTGTAGTCACTTGGGTCCCAAGTAGACCCTTTAGAGGCCGTATGGCTGTTGTGGCTACCTCCACCCCACACTGGGCCTTGATGGCCGTGGAGATTTCACATCGGTTCCTAGATCCACGAGCTTAGCATCGCCGCGCATCGCTTTGAGGACCTTGGAGTTCTCAGTTCACGATGAGCGCCTCACCGCGGTTTCGCTTCCATGCCAGGACTTCGTTTTGCTTTTCTTTGTTTGGCGACCGGGTTCACCTCTTCCTGTTAAATCGATGGGTTTGGAGCTTGTGGCTCCATTCTGTTGGGTCCCATTTCAGCCCAGCAATTCAGACCCACGTAGAGTAGTCGCCATTGTGATCCCATGGTTATCTATGCGAACAGAGAGGCCATGCGAGGATTGACACGGGCCTTTATGGGGACACCGTGTTCAGAGTCAGATCGGCACAAGTCAGGTATGGACATCTGAGCCTACTTTCGCCCGGCTGACGCAAGAGAAAACTCTACGACAGGGAGGGGTGGGTCTGAGATTTTCAAAAATTAGTCTACGTGGTTTATGAACAGGCCCTAAGGAGTGCAAGACCATGGAAGAGCCATATCCCACAAAGAAAAAGTAGTCATTGAGAAAACAGCACTTGAAATTAAAAACTGTAGTTTTTGTGTAAATATTTGAAATCACATAATAAATCAATCCACCATCAATTCAGAACCTCCAATATTTTTGAAATAGCAATGGTAGGACCTCTTGACCTTGAGCTGTTTGCATGCTCATCTTTGATAGTGCACCGTAACATACTCGGCGAAGCCTCATAAATAATTGCTATTAATGTGATATTATTTTAAGACCACATAGCTGCTAACACCACTCATTTAGAATAGACCATAGAAGCAACGCCAACACAGATTCATTCAATTGACATCTTCACACAGAACATCGACCTACCCATTGTACCACACCGGTTTGTTTTCCCTCGAACGGATTTAAAACAGACAACATTATACGGGAATAAAAGTCGGTTAATCGAAACTTACAGTAAACATTGCAGACAGCTCGTTGCCATATCAATGACTGTTTTAGATTGATTTTCCATTTGGTCAAGTTTCGTCCTATTTCCGGAAAACCATGCCATTGCGGATGGAAGACCAAACCGCACCCAAACCACTTCACTTCATCCCGGCCGCCAGACAATCGAGCTCGTTTTTGTAATGGACCACTCGACACCGGGGTGGTGATAATGGGATTGAATTTGCATACACGTACGATTTCCAACAATATGCCGGAACAGCTCATTCAAATTCGTAAGAGAATGTAAATTAAATCTACAGGCAGTAAATAGAATTAGATTGAGGGGTGAGCCAAAATTTGATTAGACTTTAAAGATATTCTCGAATGTACGATCTCTTCGATGAAAACAAAACCATCTTGTTAACTCGAGAGAAGTGCTTGGACAGATAAAATTATGTCGCTTGTTTTTTTTTATTTTTGTTAGTACACTTATAAAAAGAATGATCACATATGATATCTATTTATAACCATACATACTTCCTGTCTGTATACATGACCACTAAGTGTGGCTACACATAGTTTTCATATGGTACTTAAACTTTATTGGTTATTCTGTTTATGTGTGAATTTTTTTCCGTGTACGCACCATTTTATGCATCATAAATGGGCTAAGCAAGAATATCAAACTTGTCGTCGGAGATGCCTCCGATTTTAGCAAACTTCAATATTCAATTAGACAAAATCCAATAAATTGGTTTTGCTAGTCATTCACAGGAAATCAACATTGTCTGTCACCATCCGCTTCCAGTCTACGATAAAATACAATAAGAAAAGTTTGCAGACAGCACAATATATAATGGTCTGCAATTGCGAGTGCCACAGTCACAAGCGGCACACGAGGTAGAGATTTTCCATACACAATATTTAATGAAGAAAGGTAAGACGATTATTTGCAAAACAGAGACGAACGTCTGGTGGGCAGCGCAAATTATGCCAACACAACAATGCTTCGGTCTGGTACTGTATCATGCTATAGACTGTTCCGATAATTATAAATAAACTAATGATTAAGCGTCAATTCAGTATGCGTGCAGTATTCAACCAACTTTTTGCTGCGTCCTGTTGTTTACATCAAAATCAAACTAATGCCATTTTTTTCAATCTTTCGCAAGGAAGTTTGAAAATGCGTGGTCTTTCTCCCAATCAAAGAAAACGGATTATGCACAAACGGTGCACCGTCAGTGGTCTTTCGATCAGAAACCTGGCTAAGTAAGTAGGTGGGAGCAGTTCAAACCGCATTACGGAAGTATCAACAACAGTGCTCTTTCGTAGATTCCCCTGAGACGGGTTAGAAAACCCGGTCCCGCTGACCCTACAATCGACAGAGAGGTAAGGAACTATTTCAAACGTCAACATCAGAAAGGTAAGGGACTAAGTACTTCGGCGACTAATATTATGCGTGCCAAGGAGAGAATGGGCCTGCAAATTCGTCGGGAGTAGAAGCAGCCAAAACAAAGCACCAAACCGGCTGAATCGGTGAAACCGAGGGCTCGAAAGCTGTACGACAAATTGCTGACCGAAAAATCGGGATGTGTTATCATGGACGATGAAACCTACTAAAATAATAAAACTCGGTTATTAAACTCTGCTGGGACCCCAGTTTTACCTCGCGGAAATAAAAGGATGTCACTGGATCAGTGGAAGCCATTAACACCGAAAAATTCGGCAAGAAGGTAATGGTGTGGCAGGCCATATGCGGAAGTGGAAAAATATTTCGTCCATTCATTACGACAGACACAATGAATGGTCAAATCTGCGTGAAACAGTGTCTGCAAAAAAAAAAAGGTAGCTACCCTTGATCAAACTGCATAACAGAGAAGATTGCAGGCTATCTTTTGGCCTGATCTTGCTTCCTGCCATTACTCTAAATGTGCACTAGAGTGGTACAAAAGGAATAATGTCGCATTTGTACCAAACGAGATGAATCCACCAAACTGCCCAGAGATTCGCCCTATCGAAACTTTCTGGGCTTTGAGGAAAACGAAGCTGAGAAAACACATGAAACTAGCGGATAGTGCTGAAAAATTTAAGAAAGATTTGCCAAAAGTGGTGAAAATGGTAGGAGAAAGCACTGTGCAGAAGCTTATGAGTACTATTAAGGGAAAAGTTAGAGAGCTCGTCTACCCTAGGAAAAATCAAGCAATTTGAAAGAAAGATGGAAAGAAAACATTGTTATTTACTATGTTTGAGAATCAAATAATCAAAAATCACAGTATGATCTTTTTTTATTTGAAAAAGGAAGTGTATTTATATTTTCCGGAACAGTCTATAGTTGAAGAATGCCGAACACTAAATGAGGAAAGAAAAGTATAGGGTATGTTATGGATTCATCTTAAGTTGAACGAGCCTTAGTTCAAAAGATTTCGAGAACCCTGGAATAGATCCAGCATTTTGGTTTGCTTAAAGGTGTGAACGTCCAAAATTATTGTTATACTTTTTCCAAGAGCATTTCATTAAGTTCGACCTGTACGAAATCAGTGCGAACCTTTATCAGACATAAACGAATGTTCTGACGTTTTAAAAGCAAAGGCACTGAATAACAAACGTATTCGCTGTACAGTACTTGCAAAAATAAAGTATACACACTAATTATATTTACCTTTTTGTTATTATCTAGTTTATATGTACGGATTGAGTATGAGTTTATTCGTACAAATTGTCTACTTTTGGGTATATTCTTCTATGGGCGTATAAAAATTAACAAATTTCCCGAAACGAATTCATTGACATATATTTATCAGTTTTTGTGTTCCAAAAATAGTGTCAGGGTGCGGCAGAAAATAATGCGAAAATTTGTTCTATTTCTTTCGAATCCCATTTTCAACTAATTCAAGCAATAATATCAATATTTTCGAGTGCAGTTATCTTTATATAGCCCTTTTAAACAAATTTATACAATATGTCCTCCATTTTTATTAATAACATCCTCGAGCCGACGCCGGAAGCCAGAGCATGCCTTTTGGACGTAGTCCTCCGACATTGACTGTCATGTGCGTGTTATGGTTGACTTCAGGGTTTTCACACTAGGGACTGATGTTTTGCAGGCTCGTGCTTCAACATATGTCCAAAAAGAATAATCGAACGAATTAAGATATGGACTGCTAGAGGGCCACAAATCCTTCGGCCAAAACTTCATGTTATCGTTCAACCATTGTTGGGTTCGATTGGACGTGTGACACGGCGCTCCATCCTGCTGTAGGACAACGTTTTGGTCTTCGGAGAAGTTGGCCTTCACCCAGGGAACCACTTGGTCCTTTAAAATACCGATATACACTTCGGTATTGATTTTAACTCCAGCATCAATGAAAACAGGCGGCATTTTCAAACCGTTGGACGCCACCAAGTCAAACATCATGACACCAGCCGGAGAACATGATTATCATTTCTTCAACAATAAAAGCAATCTCTTGGAACGAGTCACTCGTAGTTCCTTGACCCGGTCCGTAATCAAGTGGCGTTTCACTCTGGCTCTGGAAGATGCATGCAGGTCTTCTTTGATGATTCTCCGCATGGATTTCTCCGAAAAATTGGCTTCCTTTGTAAGTTTTCTTATGGAACGCACCGGGTTGCGAATTTTTTTGCACGGACCGATTTGATCACGTTCGGCGTGCGTGCAAAGCGCGGACGTCCGCTTCCCGGCTTCCGCTGCTCAGGACCATCCTGCAGGGACTTCTTTATGCGGTAAACTGTTGCCAAATGGCACCCTACCACCTTGACAATCTCTTTCGGCTTCTTCTGGGTGAGCAGCAAACTGGTGATCACTTCTTTCGCGAACATTTTGACGAATTTGCAATAAAACAAATAGAATGTTTGGATGCAGCACTTGAAAGTAAACATAAACAAATACACTTTCGACAGAAATTAGTCACTACCCAAGTAACACCAAAAACATCCTTTGAAATGTAAATATAATAAACTTGTTGTATAAAAGTCTTAATAAAGAAATATGAAACATCTTCAGTCAAAAAAAGGTTCTGAGGATGTTTTTCAAATACCTCTTCATTTTAAACAAAACCCCAAATATTAATAAAAGGTGATGTTTTATAGATGCTATATTATGGTAAATATTGCGTTGTTAAGTCGCTTCAAGTGACAGTATTCGTAAATATACCAACGTTGTTATTTAGATGCTGTTGAATACATGATGTTTTATTCGAGTAAACTTTTATCATGTTTCAAACATATTTTGTCTATCTATTTTAATATTTATTATTCACTGAGAGAGTCACTATGATGCTCTGATTAGGTTGATATGATGCTATGATAGCTTAAAGTGGTTGAAATGCAATAATGAAGCTTCAATTAAAATTGTTGTTGAGATGCTCATAGGATGTTTTTGGGACGTCACACCAACTTCCTCAAATAAATATCAACTTCCTTCTCAAATAACCGTTTCGTCCTTGAACCTAGGTTGAAACCAGTTCGAACCTGCGATACCCGAACTTATTGTAAGCGTAAACCTCAACCCGATACTAGTTACAAATAAAGGAAAATACACCGACGTGTAACACACAACAAGTCAACCCAATTTTGATACTCGATCCAGGTTGGATCTGAACCAAAAACGAATTCGCTATAAGCTACTTTCCATAAATCTAGACAAAATCGACAAAAGGTCGAAAGTAACAATTGTAAACAATGACTTAAAACGGAAATTTCCTGGAAATGCATGGTTGCTAACATCTATATCCACTACCGACGGGAAGGTAATAACTCCCTGTATCTGTTTCTGGTGCTATTTTGTTTGTGGGAGCAAGCAGATCCCAGAAAAATACGCTAGAAGTCATTGTTTACAAATGTTACTTTCGACCTATTGACTATTTCATCTAGAAATGTGGGCCAAATTACAGTGCTGTTGGAAAATTTTAATCTATCAAGCAATCTTCATTTGTGCAAATCCTGATATGACTCTATCGCAAATTAATAAAAATGAAACCTTCAATATATCGAAGATGACAAATGATAGAGGGAGACATTTTTCTAATTATGTTTTCCAAGATTAACCGAGTGGCAAAAACTGATTACAGATCTCTTTAGGATTACTGAAATAAGTGTCTTTATAGTTTGTATAGTTTCACCTGTTGCAATGAGTAATAGTAAAATAGTAATATGAGAATTATCGTTTTATGGCGTTGATGTCGGCTATTTTTTATATTCTAGCGATCATCACCGTACTGCCGATTAAAAAAATGGGATAGTTGGGATAATAACTTATTATAGTAAGCTGTCAAATCAATTCCAAAAAATACGAACTCCTTTGAAAAAATAAACCGTAGGCTTTCGAGTCAAATCACATGTTTTCCTTTAATTTTCAATCATTTTATAGTTTTGAATCGGTATTGATACATACCACACATGGAAACAGCGGAAATTCATAATGAAATTGTTGTTTGTACATGTTGTTCACCGAGTCCTATATAACTTGTCGTAGAGCAGCATATGATCGAATCATTCAGATTTTGACAGCTCTCGCTGCGCGATTCTCTCAAAATGATTGCTTCCGCTTAAGCTTATATCTTAAGGCATGCCCACAATGGATACGTTGCGTTTGCATTTGCGTATTTTGTTCATGAATAAGATAAATGAAAAATACATATTGTCATTATGTTAGATTTACTATTCACTCCATATGCTAGGAGTTTCAACAGTAGTGAAACAATACAATCAATTTTAATTGACTCAAATTTAAGATACATAACAATCCCCTTTCTCTATTGTCTCAATGTACATTGAATTCTATAGTTGAAACAATAACTCCTATTGTCATTTAATCGTTGTGGACAATTCTATTAATTATGTATAGATGCTATTGTATAGTAACAATACATTTAATAGTAATCCTATGAGAAATTTTTTTTCGGCTTTCATGCGAGTTAGGCAACAGAAAATGCCGCCAAATAACAATTATGGAAATTTAAGAAAAAATTGTAGGACCACCACTAGGATTTTTTTTTTATTATACTTGGAACCACGAAAAAAAGCCATTACCATTATTTATTCACACAACGCTCATATTTGAAAATAATATGTACGTTTTCAATCGAAACAGTTCCAAATTATTTTCATCGG
This sequence comes from Aedes koreicus, assembly GCA_024533555.2. Classification (NCBI taxonomy): domain Eukaryota; kingdom Metazoa; phylum Arthropoda; class Insecta; order Diptera; family Culicidae; genus Aedes; species Aedes koreicus. Next base: position 19,310 of record JAHHFK020005448.1, on the reverse strand, counting down.
CAGTGTACATTTTATGCAGAATACGCCATATTGTGGTTTGAATTTTTTTACAAATCCATGCAATATTGTATAAATTGACTGAATTTTTTTTGCATGTTTCTATCCAATCAATAGCGCGTGAATTTTAGTTGAGTAAAATAGAAAGTTCCACCATACATCTCTTGTCGCATATTAATTATACTAAATTGCAGCGTAAATTATCTTTTCGTAACTTAAATCAAATTATCGATTTAACTGTGTTTACAACATTTGGCAATTTCTTTTGATTGTAAATAAAACTTATTTTTGTTTTTATTTTTATTATTGCGTTCATAAATAACCGCAATAATGCAGATTATGGATGACATTTTGCTTGGATTCAAATTGAAGTATAGCTATGTTACATGCATGTGTTTTTTACAAGATTTGTTGCCTTTGATAGCTTGATAATAACCATTTAGTATTTTTGAAGTAATCGATAACCTCATTAAGACATATCATTATGTTACAAGTATGCTATTGAGAGCATCGTAAGGCATAATCATTAGTCTCATTTATGCATTGCAAAACATCTCTTGTGACTTGAAAGATGTTATATAAACTTCAATTTATTGCGCTGTTTCGGTGTTATAAGTGTAAAAAATTAGGTAAATTTAACTTGAACAAAAACATGTGTCTATGTCTGGAAGATGTATTTTTTACTTTTACATAACAAGTTGTGTTACTTGGGACACAACAACCCAAACCAAATATTTATTTTTTATTTTTTCTTTCCCCCCCCCCCCCCCCCCCACCAAAAAAAAAAAAAAAAAATTAAAAAAAAAAAACAAAAAATAATAATACCCCCTCTCCCCCACCACACACCCCCTCCCTCTTTCTTCCCCCCCCTTCCCCCCCGTTCTAAGTTTTTTAATTTTTTCTCCCCCCCCTTCCCCGCGTCCAATGTAGATTTTTGCTGGTAACGTTACTATTATCAACCTGTTGATAACGAATGTTCCAGAAAGTATACACACCTTATTTCAACGGTCAGTTTGAATATAATGAAATATTTCAACATGTTTTGGCTGCGTTCTTTTGTTTGCACATTTATGAATGACATAGTATCGAAAAAGTGCTCAGTTTTGTGTTACCTATCAAAATGCGCGGTCTTACTCCGGAACAACGAAAAAGCATCGTGCACAAATGGTGCACTGTGAGCGGACTCTCCTTGAGAAAATTGACCAAGGAAGAGGGTGTAAGCGTCGGAGCGGTACGATCTGCGATTCGAAAATATAGAGAACAGTGTACGTTGTAAGATGCGCCGAAGAGTGGCCGGAAATCCGGTCCTGTTAGTCCGGATATCGATAAAAAGATCAGGGATGCCTACAAGCGAAAACCAGCGACTTCCGTTCGGGATGTTGCGAAAATACTAGGGACGTCGTCGAGTAACGTCATGCGTGCCAAACAAAGACTTGGGCTAAAAACATATCGGAAGCAGAAAAAAACCCAAAAGGAACTCAAAACAGGCCGCGTCCGTGAAGCCACGGGCCCGCAAACTCTACGATTCGTTATTGTGTAGAAATTCTGGGTGTATAATAATGGACGATGAAACGTATGTGAAACTAGATTACAAAACGCTTCCCGGACCACAATTCTATACTGTAAGCGAAGACAAAGACATCCCCGAAACAGAGAAGGCCATTTTTACCGAAAAATTCGGTAAGAAGGTTATGGTTTGGCAGGCAATATGCGAGTGTGGTAAAACATCTAGCCCGTACATCATAACGGAGACGATGAACACTTAGAAATACGTTAAAGAATGTCTCCAGAAGCGATTATTGCCGATGATCAGGCAGCACGAAAGTCAAGTAGTGTTTTGGCCTGATTTGGCGTCATGTCATTACGCAAAGGACACTTTAGTATGGTACAAAAGTCAAAATGTATGTTTCGTGCCGAAAGACATGAATCCACCGAACTGCCCGGAGGCACGGCCAATCAAGACTTTTTGGGCTTTAACCAAAGCAAAGCTTCGAAAATTCATAAAACCAGCGGACGACATCCAAAAGTTTAAAAAAGATTGGCCAAAAGTGGGGAAGTACCACTGTGCAGAAGCTAATGGATCATGTTCGGGGAAAAGTTAAGAGTCTTGGCTATGATTAATTATTTTGATTAAACGAGAGTAAAATATCATATAAAATACAAATACAAATATGATTTGCCAAATAAAATTATTAAAACTAAAAAAAACATGACTTTTTTGTTATTTTGAAAGTGTGCTTATGCTTTCTGGAACAGTCTATAACAAATTAATTGGATTGAGTCCCAGATGGGGTTTTCACCGGAAAAAATAGTTTTTGCCTTTGGCCTCCTTTCTACCCCCCCCAGAACCCCAACCCCCACCCCCCCACTCCCCCCTCCTTCCACCCCCACAAAAACACAACATCACCTTCCTCTTTTATCACTATCCTTCTTTATCAATATCTAATTTCTCGCTATTCATACAAGCTCTGTACTTTTATTTTTTGTACATTGTCTCACCATATAAATTCAAAAAAACTATTTCGATATGTAAGAAAACGAAACAAGATATTTTAACAAAACAAATTGCATTTTATTCGAATAAGGAGTGTATCGAAAATAAGCTATCCACAAACTTTCTTTCAAATTATGCTGAAAACCGATATTTTATTCATACAAAAAATTGATCCTCTATTGTACGAGGTTAAACTTGAACATAATGAAGACCGGATGAAATTTAAGTTATTCCTTCACGAATTTTCGAACTTTGGATCGAATGCTCTTCATCAAGTTCCGGACAAGTGTTGCATCGCATTTTTTGGACGCTTGAGCCCAAATTTTTTTGAACTCCTGCATGTTCCCAGCTGCCTTACCAGTCTTCTTGAAGACCCTCTTCACGATTGCCCAGTAACGTTCGATGGGTCGAAGCTGAGGGCAATTTGGTGGATTGATATTTTTCTCAACGAAATCTATACCCTTTTCCGCAAGCCAATTGAGAGTGGTTTTGGCATAGTGAGCCGACGCTTAATCCGGCCAAAACAGTGGAGGTGTACTATGCTTCTTATATAAAGGCAACAATCTCTTCTGGAGACACTCAGATCGATAGATTTCCGCATTTATAGTTCCGGTAGTGTAAAAAATGGTTGACTTCAAACCACAGGAACATATTCCTTGCCATACCAGTACCTTTCGATCGAATTTCTCCACTTGAATCGACCTGTCCGCATCGCTCACATCCTCCCCAACGATGACAGTAAAGTATTGTGAACCTGGAAGGGTTTTTGAGTCCTCTTTTACATAGGTCTCATCGTCCATCAAAACGCATGCATCCGGACGCTGCAAAAGACGCGAATACAATTTCCGGGCCATTGTTGCTGCTCGCTTCTTCTGTTCTGCACTTTGTTTCGAGATTTTCTGCTTCTTGTAGGTCTTCAGGTGGTTTCGCCTCTTGATACGCTGGATCATTCCGACACTTGTTCCTGCTTTTTTGGCCAAATCACGTATTGACATTGATTTGTTCTTCATGATTAGAGATACCACTTTCTGCTCCAGTTTCGGGTTGGAAGAACCGGGTTTTCTGCCTCTTCCTGGTAGCTCATCCAAAGAATAGTGTTCCCCAAACTTATTAATGATGGTTTTAACACTCGCATGATGAATTCCAAACCGCTTCGCCAATTTTCGCATAGTAATACCCTTCTCACTTTGCCATGTGTCCAGAACCTTAATTTTCACTTCCTTTTCAATACGCGACATTTTGAAAACGCAGGATTTGAACCGCACAAACAAGTAAACAAAAGAAAGCTGACAGTCAAACGCACAGCATGCAGTGTTCAGAGCATAAAAAAACCATCACAAATACATGCGTACAACGCAAATGTATGTGGATAGCTTATATTCGATACGCTCCTTACCCCAAACCCCCCCCCCCTTTTCCCCACCCAACCCCCCCACCGTTTTTATCACCCTTCCCCCTTTCCCCCCCCCCCCCGGGGTCCCCCCCCCCCCCCCACCCCCCCTTTCCGCCCCCCCCGGGTTTAAGCTATTTAATAGCCATTCCTCCTGCTACCCCGATCCTGGTAGTGCTGCTTCAACGTTTCATTCACCTCACATTTATCTGTCTTAATACCTCCATCCTTATTCTGATATAATTCGGATCGCGGCTCAAAGCCTTTGCAGGACCCTTTGTGTATCTTGTATACATTTTAGGTTTCATGTTCACTTCATATTCAGGAAAAAATAAGACCGTTTCTGTTTATATCGCTACATTTTGGTGGGTTCCTCACCATTATTTCCCTCACTGCATTCTTCTCGGCTATAACCGTCTGACATTTCTCGCCGAACCAACCGTTCCGTCGATTTCTTTCCGCAAACTCTATGACACCTTCTACTGCGTCTTATGGCATAACTTTCTAAATGTTGACCATTTTGTAACTTACACGTCTTGGCTTCTAGACCTCTCATTTTCATGTTTTCAAATTTTCATTTTGGAAATTTTTGCTGCAACTTTGTATGTATGCGACGCTACTTATGTTTGTCACCAAGATTCGTCCAAAAGTCTGAGGATTGAAGACGTAAAGAGTCAAAAACAGAACTCAACTAAATTGATAAGCCAGTTTTACCGACAAAATCACAAAGGTCACATTGTCGTTATGGACAATAAAATTCAAGGCATCAGAGATTTTCAACCATAATGTGTGCATTAAAAAAGCGACTATTTTCGGATGGATGGTAAAGAAAACGGAAAAATATATTTTAACAAATCAAATTGCATTTTATTCGAATAATGGGCCGACGCTGGATCCGGCCAAAACACCACATCGCCATCCTTGTGGTACTTTTTTTTAAATGAAGGCGGCAACTTCTGGGAGGCACTAATCGCATGAAAAAGCGGAACATTTAGTCGCTTTTTTTATAATGCACACTTTATTTTTCAAAATGAATACTTCAGGACGAAAAAGCTGTCGGACCGACATGCTTTCCTGACGAGCAAATTGGTTTTTCGGTGTCAATTGCTAATGCCTGTAAAAGTATATTGTGTGCATAATATAGAAAATAATGCCCAGTGAAGAAAATATCCAAACCGAAAGACCTTCTTCATCGAACCGAGCTTGATTATAGTGTATCTTGATGGCTACACAGTTCGAGAAAGTTGTGTAAATTTCTGTTCATTGTTATGCTCATAAAGGATCCAAAACATACAAGTTTACATTCTAAAACGTGTAAAATTCTGATGAATTACAAACATTGTCTTTAGTTTCATCTGCAAAAGCCGTTCTTTTCTAGCATTATTTTTTGCAAGTCGGTTTGGTGCAAATTTTGGTTTCTATGGTTGTGGTCTAAGACTCCTAGGTCTCATTGATTTTATGTTTTAAAGACAGATCACAGCAGAGTTGTTCAGTCGCAATAACTGACGCATTTATTTATACATCTGTTACTTGCACCACGGAACAATAGAAATAATGTTCGCTGCGAAAGTGCACATGTTTGGAACGCGAGATTCGGCATAGATTAACACTACATTTTATGTAAAATTTAGAGGGGATTTCGCCTAAATCAGGTATATTGTATGCAAGCTTGAAAATCTTGCTATCTGTTGACGAACAAGGTACATACCCTAACCGAGCTCAGCCACACAAGGTACTAAGTCGGACTCATCAAAGAGAGCATCGCCTACACGGCCAGAAATTGAACTCAATTTGAGAAGCCACTTTACTCAGTCGCATGGGAACTGCGACGCAGTTTCGTAAAAAGTAGAGTCACGCATAGACTGAGTAACTCCACTTTTTACGAAACTGAGTCGCAGTTCCCATGCGACTGAGTAAAGTGGCCTCTCATATTGAGTTCAATTTCTGGCCGTGTACCACCCCCCCCCGCCAGCACCACCCCCCCCCAAATTAAAACCACCCAAAAACCAAAAAAAAAAAAAAATAAAGAAAGGATATTTGTTTATTTTTAATTTACAACCCCCCACTCCCCCCCCCCGCATCCCAAGGGGAACCCCCCTTCGATTTTTTTAAAAATTTTTATTTAAATATATAAAAAAAATAGAGAGAAAGTTAAACAAAATATTCCCATTTAAATAAAGTGTAGTTATCCGTAATAAGTCCGTTAATAAGTGGTGTACAAGAGGAATTGTGTCCAGTTAAGAAGCAAATAAATAATAAATCTACCAAGAAAGACTGATTCCCCGACAGGATTTCAGAAGGTTATTTGAAAAGCAACGAGGTTTGGAAGATATCCCAAAATCTCGTTTATGCGTACTTTTGCTTGAAATTGAACAAGGGGAAATTTTATACATCTGTTAAAATTCTTCTTTTTTACAGTGTTTCGAAACTTGTATGAATTCATCATTCATCTTCTATATAATTCCCGTTTATGCCAAAATCATCAACAAAACCTATGTTTTTTGCTCTATAGAAACAAAGGTGCGATAAGACCTGCAGATGCAATTCATGTATGCCTCAATCTAAGATGGATGATAAATCTCAAGCAAGCGAATGAGTTATTCAAACAATCTTGTAACATATACTGTATAAAATTAAACCTCCATCTTCATCTTATTAAAAGAAATCCGGAAAATTATCATCAATCTTCCATCTATGTATGTATGTATGTATGTAAGGTAGCCACCATCCCTTCTAAGACCTTGTCATGTATGCAGCTCCACTTAATAGCAAGATCAAATTGAGTTACCGGTTTGCATTCACAGTAACGCTGTATGAAGGGCCAAAAACGGTGGGGCGGACCCGTAAGCAGAGACACTTACGCGAAACCCGCGGGAACATGAGATTCTCCTTCCAACGATACGATCCAACAAATCGAATAACCCAATTCGCAATACTTATTAAGCTTTCTACGGGATGGCTTGTTAAGAAGGGCGCGTCACTCTCACTGAAACTGTTGGAGTAGAATTCACAGCACCACAATCGAATCGGTAGGATAAAGAAAATGATACTGTTTGTTCCCTCCTAGACGCCGGTTGTCATACCACTCCATTGTCCAATTCCAGCTTGAGTGATACCCTGATGCTCCCTCCTTTCCCAATATATATTCAGTGTCATATAGTAATATTTAAAATCTTGTGAATATTATAATTATAAAAATATAGTGAATGAATATTATATTGACAAATAATATAGTGAATGAATATAAGAATGATAATAGCACTTCCATTTGTGGACCTGAAAGTTAGACAATGTAGCTGCGAGAAAAAAAAATGATATTAAATTATCTCATAAAACTTGGGATACCTATGAATGATCTGAAATTATATAGCAATAGAATAGTAAACCTAAAATTTCGATGTGCTGTTCCGTTTCCTTGCAATAATTTATGTAGTGAGTCTCATCGGAAATAGTGATTTTAATGAAATGAATTTAAATGCAATTATGTCACATCATTTAATATCATAACATAAAATAATAAACTGACGTTAATATAAAATAATAATACCAGCAGGCCAGTAAACTATAGTAGAATACATATATCCGTAATTAAGCTGAACATCCACTCATCGAAAGACTTCCACTTTTGAAGTTTCTATTGGATTAAGATCTACTAAGATTAGAATTTGTTTTCACAATAATAGTCAGAGAACATAATAAACGTAGGTACAAGATGTATCTGACATCTACTGGTATGTTACTGAAAATAAAAATTTGATGTGTATTAATATCATAATGAAAACAGCTAATAATAAGGCAAAATAAATTTCATATGAGTATGAATCCAAAAACTGAATCTTAATAAAACAAACATACAAAAAGATAAAAAAATGAATTTTTCGATAGCTCTTGTTCATCTGGACCCATAAATGATACTTTATGTCTGTGAAATAGGAAATGAATGATTGTAAACTGCTAGGTTGTAAATTAATATATATTTTTGATGAAGAAGGAAAGAGCTTTTTTAAGTAGAATTTTTCGAATGTGATTTTTTCTAAAAAAAAAAAAAAACATCAAAAACCTTTCTATCTTTTCAAATACATAACGTAGGTTAGATGAGCTATAACTGACAAGGATGCATATATGCGAAGCTGAAAATGACTTATAAAAAAGCATACAAAATGTAATGCTTGGATGTCATAATATAAAATGATAATAATTTCATTTTTATTTAAATGTCTGCAGATTGTGGTCCTGCTGCAATTGTACCATGAACCTGAAAGCTAAGACAATGTAGCATAGCCACGAGAAAAAAAAATTGATTTAAAATTATTTTACAAAACTTGGGATATGCATGGATGATCTGAAATTGTATAGTATATAAGGAATCATGGGATATAAAGCATAAAATGAACCTAAAATTTCGATGTGCTGCTCTGCTAATAAATGTGATATAACAACAAAGGAACTGACTCTTAGCTTCGGGTCTTGATCCCTACTGAGCCCTTGCGGCACATCAAGCCGGCCAGTTCAGCGCAAGGGTTATCATCAATCTTCCATCTAGATGAAAAAACATGCTGCATCTCAGATATAGTCTTCTTTTAATTGACTTTAGACGCCCTAGAGAACTTAACCTGCCGCTCAAATTAGTGTTTTTGAAGCACAGTAGGAGCCTTTTGGGCCCTATAATAACTGTGCAAAATCTAAACTTGTTTTCTGCGGTCATTTTTGCACCGTTTTCTTTTTCAAAGTTTTGCTTGATGTCTGTTTCTTATTCTATACTTGATAAACTGGAATTCAGCTAAGTATCCTTTAAATGTTTGAAACCCAATTAGCTTAAGGTTCCGTAGAGTATAAGTTGAGGGTAAATATACAGGACCTTAGCATCGGGCGGAGGGGGCACGGATGTCATTTTCCACATAGCATTAGGTAGAGATTACTGCTCTCTGTTTGTTGTAGGTATCGTTTCAATCGCTGAATGTCATAGCTGTATGTCGTATGGGTGGTGACCAGAGACTAAAGGGACCGATTACCCCGTTCGGTGAGTTGGGGAGCAGGATTTGAAAGTGTGCTCTGTGGAACTTCTCAAAGAAATAACTGGTGTCCGGCGGCAACTCTGTTAGAGTGATTTGGTGCCCTTTTGGCACTATAATTAAGTCACCGCGGCCAACCGGTCACCATTTGTAAGTGGCCCCAAAAGCAAAAGACCTTAATTAAATATTTGTTTGTAATCCATCATCACACAAATATACTGCCTGTAATGTATGTATGTATGTATGTAAGGTAGCCACCATCCCTTCTAAGACCTTGTCATGTATGCAGCTCTACTTAATAGCAAGATCAAATTGAGTTACCGGTTTGCATTCACAGTAACGCTGTATGAAGGGCCAAAAACGGTGGGGCGGACCCGTAAGCAGAGACACTTACGCGAAACCCGCGGGAACATAAGAATCTCCTTCCAACGATACGATCCAACAAATCGAATAACCCAATTCGCAATACTCATTAAGCTTTCTACGGGATGGCTTGTTAAGAAGGGCGCGTCACTCTCACTGAAATTGTTGGAGTAGAATTCACAGCACCACAATCGAATCGGTAGGATAAAGAAAATGATACTGTTTGTTCCCTCCTAGACGCCGGTTGTCATACCACTCCATTGTCCAATTCCAGCTTGAGTGATACCCTGATGCTCCCTCCCTTCCCAATATATATTTAATGTCATATAGTAATGTATAAAATATAGTGAATTAATATTATAATTATAATAAATATAGCGAATGAATATTATAATGACAAATAATATAGTGAATGAATATAAGAATGAAAATAACAATTCCATTTGTGGACCTGAAAGTTTAGACAATGTAGCTGCGAGAAAAAAAATTGATTTAAAATTATCTCATCAAACTTGGAATATCCATGGATAATCTGAAATTATATAGCAATAGAATAGTAAACCTGAAATTTCGATGTGCTGTTCCGTTTCCTTGCAATAATTTATGTAGTGAGTCTCATCGGTAAAAGCGATTTTAATGAAATGAATTTAAATGCAATTATGTCACATCATTTAATATCATAACATAAAATAATAAACTGACGTTAAAATATAAAATAATAATACCAGCAAGCCAGTAAACTATAGAAGAATACATATATCCGTAACTAATCTGACCATTCACTCATCGAAAGACTTCCACTGTTGCAGTTTCTATTGAAATAAGATCTACTAAGATTAGAATTTGTTTTCACAATAATAGTCAGAGAACATAATAAGCGTAGGTACAAGATATATATGACATCTACTGGTATGTTACTGAAAATAAAAATTAGATGTGTATTAATTTCATAATAATATTGGAAAAACTGAAGACAGCTAATAATAAGGCGAAATAAATTTCAGATGAGTATGAATCTAAAAACTGAATCTTAATAAAACCAAAATAAAAAATTAGGAAATTGAATTTTTCTATAGCTCTTGTACACCCATACATGACTCCTCATGTCTGTGAAATAGGAAATGAATGATTGTAAACTGTTAGGTTTTGAATTAATATATATTTCTGATGAAGAAGGAAAGTGCTTTTTTAAGTAGAATTTTTCGAATATGATCCTTTCTAAAAAAAAAAAAAAAACATTAAAAACCTTCCTATCTTTTCAAATACATAACGTAGGTTAGATGAGCTATAACTGACAAGGATGCATAAATGCGAAGCTGAAAATGACTTATAAAAAAGCATACAAAATGTAGTGAATGGATGTTATAATATAAAACGATAATAATTTCATTTGTATTTACGTGTCTGCAGATTGTGGTCCTGCTGCAATTGTATACGGACCCGCACATCCACCATGAACCTGAAAGCTTAGATAATGTATCATGGCCACCAGAAAAAAAATTGATTTTAAATTTTTTTACAAAACTTGGGATATCCATGGATGATCTGAAATTGTATAGCATATAAAGAATAATGAACCTAAAATTTCGATGTGCTGCTCTGCTAATAAATGTGATATAACCACAATGGAACTGACTCTTAGCTTCGGGTCTTGATCCCTACTGAGCCCTTGCGGCACGTCAAGCCGGCCAGTTCAGCGCAAGGGACCCCCACACCACAAAAACACACACAACAAACAAACAAAGCCGAACAACAAAAGAAAAAATTAATTTTTTTTTTTTTTTTATTTAATTAATTCTTCCCACACACAAAAACCACAACACGGCGGCCGGCGTCACTCTCTATTTTTTTTTGGGTGTTTCGCCATAAATTTTATTTTATTATTGCAATTTGACTTTCTACTATATTATTTATAGAAGGGAGGGTGGTGTTTTGTGGTATTTTATGATTTATTATTTTTTTTTTTTTTGTTTGTTGGTTGGTTGGATGGGTGTTTTTTTTAAGAAAACATCAACCGGTTTTTTGGGTCACTCCCACCCCTCCCATCTTGGAAATGTTACTAGAACAGTATAAAGAAAAAATATTACAAATATCTTTTATTGAAATTTTATCTTTGATATTTGGAATGATCTATTCTGTTTTCAGGTTTTCAAGGACTAGTAGGATATTGATACATACATATATTTTTATTTATTTTTCAGTAACAATCCATTTAAGCTTGAAGTTTGAATAAATTAGCATTTTTGTTTATAATACAATCAGAAATGGACAAACGCTTCTTGGTGCAAAAATTTGCCGGATCAGAGAAAACTCGCTCGCTGTCGGTAAAGGTCGGTTTGGTGGATTTCAAGTTGTCAAAAAGTGTTTGCAGATAGTTCGTCAACTTTCCGGTTAGTTCGTACAGCATTGCTTCCTTATAGATAATTTTTCCACGGTCTACTGACTTAATTGAGTGATTTCTTTCAGAATGTTCTTAAATAGCACTCTCCAGCTCCTGCTGGAGAGTAAGTTCATCCGGGCGCAGCGATGAACTACTTGAATTTGGTGACACGATTTACCATTTCTAGTTCAGAAATGTCATTATCTACGACCTGCAGCACGTTGACATTTTGCTAGTTGAGCCTATTAGACCTACAGCACCATTTGGATCAAAGAAGTGCGAGTAAGAAGGAATATCATTTGGAGGAAAACAAATCATCATTCCTCTGCATGTGCCAGAAAGTGAAAGGTGATTAAACGTCAAAAAGCCTAATATGCTTATATTTAAAAAAAAAATCATCATGAAACCAGTTCCTCACTTTGTTTCTGTCATAAACTGCGGTTCTGTCGTAAACTGCGTCATGTCGCTCATTGGAAATTGTGCTATTCTGCTGCTTAAGTTTAGAAAGCAAAAAAAATCAAGCTGCCTTCAGCAGTTAGCAAGGTCGCATCTCGTCTGTCTATCGCTTCAGACACTACCCAGGTAACCAATATGCATTAGCATATGCAGTAAATCAACCCTAAATCTGCATTTCAAATGCTACAAGCATTATATTAGCATTATATCAGCATCTTGAATGCTATCTGTTGTAAAGTTGCACTTCAAATGCTATTTAAATGCTTGTAGCCTGTAATAAGCATTTCGAATGCAAAATAGCATTAATGAAGCATTATCATAGCATTGCAGTAAAGCAGCCGTATATTGGGCCAAAAGCAGCATTTATGTTGCATTTAAGGCTACTTAATTGCTTGATAGGCTGCCCTTAAGACGCTTTGGAACTGCTTATTGGTTACCTGGGTAGTCTGATTCTAGTTCTCAAAGTTCTTTTTGAAAATATACACGGGCGTTAAAGCAGCTCACTCATGTTTGAGTACATACAACTCAAATACGCAAAAAGTGAATTTCCTGTTCGGGAAAACTGATAGCATATGACAATATCATTGAGAACGATATTCATTAATATTGTTTGCATCAGCCGTTAATATTGTTTGCTTCAGCTTGTAATGTTGAGTAAATGCAACATTTAATTCCAACACTGTTTAAAACTATCCAAATTTGAGTGTTGGTCACACAAACTCGCAAAAACGGAAGTTTCTAAATTGAATAAAATTTGGAAAACCTAACAAAAAAAACCCGGGCTGCACGGGATCCCGGGATTAGTTAAAATATTTTCCGGGATCCGGGAATCCCGGGAAATTAGAGAATCCCGGGATTTTTCATATCGGGACATCCCGGAATGGAAGCTCTAGTCCTAAGTAACAAATGTATCAATTAAACGCCTAGAATCACCGTGAACACCGTGAAGGCAACATTTTCGTTGTAATCCTGACGACGTTTTACGTTGAAAACCATGCAAAACTTAAAGATTACACGATTGAGTTGCAGTTACGATTTGAAAAAAAAAAAAAATTTTCGATCCTATTTTTTAGAATTGACACAAATGTTGCTTGGAGTAATTGAACATTAGCCATCAGAACGAAGCACTTTTTGCTTGTTTTCATTCACGCGTTTTAGAAAACAAAATGTAGCTCCTATATAAATCTGTCAAAATTTTAGACGAACATTGTACATTGGACAAGCGGCTGACAAATGTTCCATGTAAAGAGCTGCGTGATATCAGACGGAATGTACATTGGACGTTTTGTTATCGGTCGTAATTTCATTTTTTTTATCTTAAAGCATAATATCGAAATTATTCATAGAAAAGAAATGGCTTTCTATCCAAATCGGTATTCAACTCGATTTTGTTTATATTGTTACTTAGGACCTAATGCAATGTTTGGCTTGACTTAAATAAGTCATCAACCTCATTTATAATATCATTAAAGATGCATCTATCACTGCATCAAGCACAAAAAAAAGTTCGTTCATTCATTCTCGCTTTTTTATCGAACAAAATTCAACAATAAAATCCGATATCCATGTCTGGCAAACAAAATCAAACTACAAAGCAGTTGAGTGTTTTCGACTCCCTATCTGTTTCCTTTTTGGAGAAAAAAAAACAGATAAAAGCCGGTATTTTCCCGCTCACTGTTTTGACATTTATCCTATCATGGCTACTGTTTGATACTGGAATATCTCTGTTGTTTCCGGTTTATAAATAAATCTAGTAAGCGCACATGAAACTAACATTTAAAATTGTGGCATTGTTTGAATTCGGAAAATCAGAAACTTTACAACTAGTTGCGTGATATTAACGTTCAAATAGCAATTAATCCATGTCGGGTATCTTCTTCACTGTGACCAATTTTTAGATATATTTTGACAAATAGAAATAATGCACATGATTATTCTTTGGAGTGAAATTTTATGAGATTATGAATATATCTACACTCACTCTAAATTACGTTGCTATGGTTGCTAATGCCTCATAGGAAGGTTTTTCATTATGCTACATTTTCAGCTGTGGTTAGTTGAAGTTGGACCACGTCTTTATTGTTGTGGGCAGCCCCTGAAAAGAAGGAAACTTTGGAACGGCTAACGAAAGCAAAATGGAAATACATATTTTTAAATAGTTGTCACATTTAACAAGTTAGAGTTTTCTGCTTTTGTCAGACTAATTTATTCATTGCAGTTTTTATTTGTCGAGTTTCAATCCAGACGAGCGGAGGCTATAAGTTAGGTTGATTTTATGGTGCAAAAAAAATGTTGTTTTTGCTGAAAGAAGTGGATAAATTGGATTTTGTGGTATTTTCTCCTCATTCATGGTTGGATAAAGAAAAAAACACGTATTGTCTTTTGGTTGTAACATGTATTAATAGCAATATGCATTTTTTAAATAACGTAACTTTGTTGTTGTTTAAAACTTATAATGAAGCATACTGCCCTCGACTACAAATAGTATAATTTTATTAGTACCACAGTCCGTGAGGTGCTGTAACTTATTTGCTGACATATTTCTTGCCAAAGAGTGTAACGACGATTTTGGTTGAGTTCAGTGTCCCAATGCATGTAGATTCCAGTGAGTAGAGCTATGTCATTTTTTACGATTTCAGCTTACATTAGGCATACTGAAACTGATATTATCATTCATGTACGTGAACTTGCGCTTGATCTTTGATGACAGCACATTTCGTAGTTGCTTCTCGGTAATTGGCAGGGACCAGCAAAATTTCACATAGATCCAAACGAAAGATGCCTGGGACTAGAAAACCTTTCTCTATGTAAACGTTTCGAAGGTACCTTACTTTATCTGGTCCCCGGCCACCGGCCTTGATTTTCAACTCAGGCAGTAAAAACGGTTTTCATTTGGCCTCCGAGCTCGCTTTGATGACAACAGACGAATAAAGCGGGTATTCAAAATAAGCGACTAAATGTTCCGATTTTTCATGCGATTACCCTGCCACCTGGTGGTCGGTCCACCAGTCAGGAGTCAATATATACTAGTTGCCTATATACTGTGAAAATTTGGCAGCTCCATCAGTTTGTTTACGGCAGCTATAGCGAGAACAGTGAAACAACTCCGATCTATGTTGGTTCGTACCGCCTGCTTGATCCGGGCTTAAAAAATGCGGCCATCGGGGGCCTCTTCGTGTCGGCAGTATACGATCATCTACACAGATTCTGGTACTTCTGGAGAAGGAGAGTCCATCGAGCGGAAGCCTGGTTCCGGCCGTCCGACCGTTTAAAACGACCGGAGGATTCAACAGAAGCTCAAACAGAAGACGCAATGAGCAGGAAGGTCGGTGCAACCGGCCAAATGGTCAAAAAGTATTTGGCCAAAATGGATATCTACATGCGGAAGCGTAAGTCCAAGCTAGCCATGTCGGAGAACCAAGCGAAAATCCAGAAACAACGGCTGAAGATTCTGGTCAAAGAGATCTTCCCGGCGAATCGGAACGTGGTGGTCGTTATGGACGACGAGACGAACCTCACGTTGAACGGCAACGACTGGCAAGGCAAAGTATACTTTTAGACAAAATCGTCAAAAGGTCGAAAGAAACAATTGTAGACAATGACTTAAAACGTAAATTTACTGGAAATGCCAGGTTGCTAACATCTATATCCACTACCGACGGAAAGGTAATAACTCCCTGTATCTGTTTCGGGTGCTATTTTGTTTGTGGGAGCAAGCAGATCCCAGAAAAATACTGTAGAAGTCATTGTTTACAAATGTTACTTTCGACCTTTTGACTATTTTGTCAAGACTTCCCCTCCCTGCCAAAAGAAATTAGCAGCAACATAGCGCACACGAAGTTCCCAAAGAAGGTGTTGCTGTGGTTCACAATCAGTGAAAAGGGGATATCACGATCCAAATCGTAGTAGTTTTTTCGCCATTTTTACTTTAAATTGCAATAAATGACCTTCATTCACGTAAGTCGCAAAATGTAAACAAACGCGTTGTTCATGGTATGTTATTACAAAATCATGTATTTATGCCCATATTTGATTAAATTTTATTCTTGATTATTCTTGAAAGTTTTAACTAACTTTTTACAAAACGGTGTACCATCAATTTTGCACTTTTTGGGAATAATGTAGATACGACGCTTGTGTTGAAAAGCAACTTAGGATACATTTTTATATCATTTAGATTCCCTTAAACCACGCGTTAGTAAAGGGTGTCCACAGTTAAATTGCATCACTTTCAATAAGCTGTAACATTTTGCCCTTTGGGTTGATTTCAACGAAATTTTGGGTGAAATTACCTCAGCGTGTATTGTTTACACTGCGTGAGTTTCATTGTGAAATGTGTCGTAGTTTCGAAAATGGAGTCGAAGGAACAGCAAGTGCGCGAGAACATTTTGCACACGCACCTCGACAGCCCACTTCTTTTGCACCGAGCCATCGAAAAGATGTTGAAAATTCACCAATCTATAGTGTCTCGTGTCATAAAACGGTTCGGGGAACGTTTAACTGTCGATCAAAAGAAGGTGAGTGGTCGAAAAAGTGTTCCGTACTGTGTGAAGGATCACAAGCGAGTGGTTGCTGCCTTTAAACGCAAACCCAACTGTTCCGTTCGGGATGTTGCGAAAAAGCTGCACTTGACCAAAAGTTTCGTGCAGAAAGCCAAGAAACGAGCCGGGCTCCGTTCATTCAAAGTTCAGAAAGCTCCAAACCACAATGAAAAACAGAATAGAAGGGCTAAAACACGTGCGTGTAATGGACGATGCATCATGGACGATGAAACACACGTCAAAGCGGACTTTAAACAAATTCCCGGCAACCAGTATGTGACTGCGAAAGACAAGTTCGATGTTCCAGAGTCTCTCAGGAAACAGTAAGTGTCAAAGTTCCCCTAGAAATTCATGATTCGGCAGGGGATTTGTTCGTTTGGAAAACGGAGCAAGCCTTTCGTGACAACTTCAACTGTAAATGGTCAAGTATACATGAATGAATGCCTGAAAAAACGACTGCTTCCGTTTCTCAAAACACACAACGTTCCTACAATTTTTTGGCCGGACCTAGCCTCTTTTCACTACTTCAAGGATGTTCTGGAGTGGTACAAGACCAATGGTGTCAATTTCGTGCCGAAGGATCCCAATCCCTCAAACTCTCCAGAGTTGCGGCCAATTAAAAAATATTGAGCTATAATGAAGCACGAACTTCGCAAGCATCCTAAAGTTGTCACTACAGAACAGTAAATGTTCAAGTCGTAGTTGAAAGCGGCAAAAAATGTCGGTTCAAGCGTTGTACAAAATCTTATGCGTGGTATTAAGAAGAATGTTCAGGCTGGATTTGGTAAAGAAATACAGTGAAATAAAAATACCTAAACCAAAATTATACATTGTTTTTTATTCCCCGAATATTTCATGACAATCGGTTGAGAGACTTGTTTTTGAGGACGAGTTTGAAGTGATGCAATTTAACTGTGGACACCCTTTAAAAGGCTTTATACCACAGGGTTAACAATTAAGATTTTTGTAGTAAAAACTGTTTTTTTAGAAAAATATTTTTACAACGTTTTGTTGCGGAAACAATTATACGTCATTTTGATAAGTTTGACGTATCTGTGTGAAATATGACAACTTAACGTATCAACATTGTCATTCGCAGAATGGCTTATTATTTTGACGAAAGTAGCATGACATCTATCATACTGACTTATCAGAACGACGTATTATCTTTTTCTATTGCAGACCGTTGTAAAAAACATTTTTCTAAATGAAACTAGAATTTCCTCTCCAATAAGCCGTTCAGTGGAATTCAATTGGGATAAACTTGTCCGATTTTCAAATAGGAATTAAAATAAACTCAAAAAAATTCAATGTTTATTTTCTCATTTCCGTCCAAATGTTACCTACGACCATTTGAAAAAGTATCATCTTCTCACAAGTTCACTACTGGTCCACAGAAGATCGCTACACCATTGTTACATAGTTTACCTTTACATCAAATCTAACCTAATATCGACAAAGATTTTTCATTGGGGCCTAACTGACAAACACTAACAATTGCTTATTTCGCGAATTTCTCGGCATTTAAAACTCGCCCTAATATTGAAACACGATCATTTCAGAGAGAAAGAGTGCCTCAATCAAATTGGTGGCTTACATGGGTGGACTTTGTATCACGGTTGGCTGATGGGCCCTAATAAAAAATATTTGTCGATATACTCTCTAGCGTCGCGTCAGTTGTTTATACTCCATATTTGGCTGCTGATTATTATGAAACCTTATGCATTCCTGGTTTCTGAATTTCAATCTTATTTTAAACTTTGTACATACAGTTCATTTGTTGCTTGCAAAACTTTTGTTCATAATGACAAAGTTGCAGAGAATTGGCAATTCGGTCTACAGTTATAATTGATGGTATAAAACAAGGAGCGAAAACAACGGACTATTCTACGAAAATTAGTGCTCAACAATCTCATAGCAATCTCACCGTCAAAGAACAACTTTCTAATGCTCGATTGGTAGACAATCGCAGAAAACTACTTATGAAAATTCATGACAAGCTATATTAACGTGAAGCATAGGGTTACAAAGATATTCGTCGGTCCAGGCGCTTATTTTCACCATGTCGAATAGTTGCATAAAATGTACCAAAAATTATGACACGAACAAATTTGTCTGTTGTAAAACTAGCAAATTTAAATTAACACTTCACTTGATCACTTTAAAAAAAATTAAAAACTGAAACACTTTTTCAAACAATCTCTAGTAAACGCGAGCAAATTCCTTTAAATTCCACGAAGAAAAGCTTGTCTTTTTCGTCTGCGACTAACACAGACTTCTTCAGTCGAGTGCTCGATTTGTAGTAATAAGATTTTTTTCTAGTAAAATTTTAAAGGAAAGGAATTCGCTCACGTTTACTACTTTTTCTCTTTTTCTTTATGCCTTTTCATGCTTCTGTAGCAAAGATTTCCACCCATCCACCTAGGTAACTGTTCGTTCAGGAATAATATGATGTGGAAAATAGTCCTAAGAATAGCCATTTTTAACCAAATACGTTTCAAGAGAGAACTGTTCATCAGTTTGAAATTTCCTGTCAAATCACACGATCAAGGGAACGACCTTATATTTGATAGAAGCTTTCCGTTATTGATCAAACCCGTTCGACAGACAATAGTTTAATTTGCACATTTTACTCAGATTGACGGAAATAAGATCTTAACCCCATGTGTGTGCAGCG